>JAHFWI010000123.1:0-345944 GCA_028554975.1 Himalopsyche kuldschensis | reverse complement strand
GTTGCCGATCAGCGGCTGCGCGTCCACGGCGGGCGCGTTCTCCCATGCGATCGTCCAATCATAATTCAACATAGATGCATAGTCAATTGTATCCTATTTTAATTTTAATTGCTGCCAGATAAACGGCGTTAAATGGATGCCATCATGTGAGCGAGTAGAGGCCTGCACGGGCCGAAATTTAAAAATTACCGGCCCGAGGCTCATTCCCGAACCCGACAGTTTTTTCAACAAAATTTTAATCAACATTTAAAATAATTTAATATCAACCCAACAATAACCACCGGTAAATTATTGATATATGGTCACGGGACAGAATTTTTGTAAAGATTTATGAAAAATAAGCACATTAAATGAAATGAAGGCTAATGTTTTTTTTTGAAATGTTTCGTCTTAATTTTTAAATTTATTATAATAGAAGATCCTACAGAATACTTGGCAGTTGTTTTAATTAACAGGAGAAAAAATGAAACCACAAACTACACAAATAATAATATTATACAGATGCGTTTTAAAATTCCGAAAATAAATTCAGTACTCATACAATAATCTTCAGATTTAATAATTTTGATTCCACATTTTATAATAATTTATTCCACAAGAACTCAAAGAGTAAAAAAATTATAAGCCAGTATGTATAATTTTTTTTGAGCTTTGCTCGAGAGGATTGGGATTCTGTCCCGTGACCATTTATCCATAATTTACCCAACCGCCAACTTCCTCGCTTCTTCCCAGGTTATCCCGGCGTCCCGTAACTCCACTGAGTACATCCTATGGATGGTCATCAAAGCCCTTCCGTGGCGTCGGGATCCATCAGGTTAATTAGAGAGACAGGCAGGATTCAGGCTCCCTTGGGGCATCCGCAGCACATGTCCAAGCCAGGACCATCGTCGCCTTTTTATTTTGGACGTAATAAGGGGCTGGTTTGTCCGCTCTCTTACCTCCGTGTTCCTGACAAAGTCAAACCACCGTACTCCTAATATTCGCCGCAGGCTTCTGTTTTCGAAGAGATTATAATATGTATTTAATTTAGATGCACTATAATGGCGTTTACCCGGGTCCAAATTCAAACCTTTGTTACCCGGGCCGAGCCGCTTGACGGGCCAGGCCGGGCTCAGGCCTGCTGGATTACGCTAGCCCGTGCAGACCTCTATGAGTGAGGCAGACATTGTTCGTTTGTGTAATTATTGTTTTTTTTTCGCGTTTACTCTGTACATATGTAATTAAGAAGCAGGGCAGAATCGTAAAACGTTTGGCCTCGGATTCTTATTAATTTTATACTGTCGTGATTGAGACATTGCTTTTCCATGGAATAAGGTAGTTACTCGAATTCAAAATGAAATAAAACTGAAATTGAATTCTAAATGCCATTGCCATAAGATGTTAGATTATAAGAGAAGATAGATGTATTGTGTACCCTTTCTACACCAGTGTATTATGTAATGTAAATATATGTTTAAATTTGTGATGAAGACTTAATAGCCGAAATAAGTATCAACTGAAGACCTATATATAGTCGGTCCCTGTGGTCTAGTGGCAAGAGCTTTGCCCTAACGATCAGGTGGGCCCGGGTTCAAGTCCCGGCAAAGTCAGATTTTTTCAATCGAAAAAGAGATCTTGGACATGGGTGTATGTTATTTTTCGCCGAGTTGATCTCGACTGGTTCTTAAAAATTTATCGAGTTTATATACAATTAAAAATATTTGGCGCATTGGCATTCCCGGATTCGCTAAAGATACGACTCCGACTAAAAAAAGATTAATGCCATCGCGTTTTTTCCATTTAAGTATATCGCGGCGTTCTGGCCGGAGTCGTACTCGGAGTCGGAAATTTTGAATAGTTTGAACTTTTTATTTTTGCATTCAATATATCAAATTTTGCTTGTGGCCGCATTGATAAGCTTGATATTTAATTGAATATACACATACATAGGAAAATTAGGGAAAAAAAGTGACGATATTAACATTTTTTTAGTCGGAGTCGTGTTTTTGGTCAATGTTGGAGTCGGAGTCGGACGTTTTTTGACCGACTCCACAGCCCTGATATCAACCAACCAATCCGGCCAATAGCCAACTTTTACATATTATATGCAAAAATAAAAAGTTCAATCTTTTCAAAATATCCGACTCCGACCAAATCGCCGCGCCGACTCCGACTCCGCCCAAAATCCCCCGACTCCACAGCCCTGGTTTTTTCCGTATTATAATGGAGTTCTATCAATTAAATTTCAATTCAACTAGGAGTTAAATACTAAATAACCGGGCACACTTGAATACGGCCAGAATAATAATTCTCGTCATTTTATTATTCCCATTTCGCCCCTGCTAACCATAGATAACAGATTTTCTAGAAATTACTCAACATATGACAGTCGATGACAGCTTTTCGAGCTGGCAACACGTGTACTAGCTAGCGTACGTAACTTTAAACGTACGTTTAAGTTTCTTTTAATTGTGGCGTTACATTTAAAGTTTTAAAAATACGGTAAAAAGTTGTTCATATTTGTGTTGTTACAGTGAAACTGTATTCTCAGCGAAAATGTATCAAGTAATAGATTTGTATGACAACATGATTTCACTGGTCACGATCATTGAAATTATTGGCCCAAGTCGATGATTTGCCGGCCTAAAATTTTGGTTCGCTTCAATGAAACAAAATCAGCAAGTAGACCCTTTCATAAAAAGAGAACGAAAGACAAACATTGGGCTGAAGATAGGGCGGTCAAATTTAATTTCAATGACAGCTTGGAGAAGAATATATTTTCACTGAGAATACAGTTTCACTGTATCTAGAGTAACACATTTGTTAAAGTGGTATTTATATCAGTATGTTGTAACTTGTGGACAAGCATTTGTGGACCACTTTAATATGTGATTATTTATTCATATTTTGAAAGTGAAAGAATAATTTTAGAAGCCCGTTTAGTGGTCAATGTTCGTTGGCTTCCGTGACGGACCGCCCGGGTTTGATTTCCCCGGTACTGTTAGAAGTCAATGTGTTGTTTAATAAATCCCTTCTCAACATTCCGACCAAAAAAAAAATCGATAACGATTAGCTAACCACTAGTCCTGTTCTATGTCGTCTTTCCTGGGCCAAGAGGTTGAGCAACTGAATAACGAGCAGTTCTTGTAGAAAAAACATGTCGAGATAAACTCCTTGAGGAGTTCAAATGCTCCAAGTCGGGAGCGGACATGGTAAAAACAATGTATATGATATGATTTTAGGTCTTTATAATTAATTACAAAGACCCTGTGTTAAATGTGTCAAGTTAAAGGGTCCTAACTCAAGTTAGGTCTATGTTTCTAAGGAAAATTGTGTTTTGTTTTGTTTATCTTAAAGATTTCGACTGAGGGTGCTTTGAGGAATTTGTCTCCGACGACGCGGGTTTCGCCTTGCGGCGTTTTCATGCATTTAAAGTGCACGAATGAACTCTTGAAAATTTGAATCGTTTAGATTTTGTACTTTTCAATGAGTTTTGTCGTTCACGACTCGGGTTTCCCTTACAGCATCTTCAGGCATGCCAAGTGCACGAATGTACTTGAACTGACGCGTGGTAAACGGTTTGTATCGTTTACATACAAATATAAAAGTAGATCACTAAGAAGTAGCAAAAAAATTTATGTAAGTGAGTTTCAATGAGTTTTGTCACTAACGACCCGGATTTCGCCTTGCAAGCAACTTGTAAATGATACAAACTATTCACTGCGCCTCAGTTTAATCGATTGATTGATTGAATTGGTATTTACTTGTAAGAAGTCCTTTATAACACGGTGGAAAAAATAGTTCCGAGGAGGGCGTTAGCTGAAATAGCGATCACTATTATAGATATTATATATTTTTTGTAGAACTAGAATACATTGCTATTTTTTCACCGTGTTATAGTGGAGTTCTTCCGAGTAAATGCCAATTCAATCAATACAATCGATAGTTAAGTTGCATCCATTCTTTTTTTTTCACCGTGCGTCAGTTAAAGTTTATCCGTGCACCTGAAATGCACGATGATGCCGGAAGGCGTAACCCGAGTCGTTAGTGACAAAACTCGTGGAAAAGTACGAAATTAAAAATGGGAACGTTTTGATTTTGAAGACGAAAATAAAAATTATAAAACATTTTTTGTACTTATTACAATCTATTTTTTTTTTAAAGATCAGGACCGGTTTCGCTCGTTGCGAGCTTTATCAAGTGATTTAGAATCGTCAGTGAGCAAAAGTATTGACAGTGAACACTTTAAAAGTGACAGTTTTAGTTTTTTCGAGGCCACTTTGACTGTGATTACGTATACAAGCTAAGAAGGCACATATACGACGATTAGCGTGCACGCTCATACGTGATCTTGCAGGGAGCGGTACCAGACTGATAGATTATTATTATTTTATTTGTTTAATTAAAAAACTCATGTTTTTATATTTTGATAAGATTAAATGTATGTAATTTGAACATCCGACATTTTCCTTATCGAATTAAAAGATTAAGATTTGAATCAAGTTCTAGATTACGACATGCTCATGCTACTAGGGCGTTTCTGATATCACGCCAGGCCTGTAGCCGAGTGGTCGATTTTGTTATTTGCTGTCAAGGTGCCCGTGGGATCGAATTCAACAAAAACTCGCACTCTATTAATCAGGGCTGTGGAGTCGAAATCGTGGAGTCGGAGGCTCTTGGCCGAAGTCGGAGTCGCCGCGGGGCTTTGGCCGGAGTCGTACTCAGAGTCGGAAATTTTTAAGTTTGAACTTTTTATTTTTGCATATAATGTGTAAAATTTGGCTATTGGTCGAATTGGTAGGGTTGATATGTAATTGAATACACATAATTAGGAATATTAGGAAAAAAAGTGACGATATTAAACTTTTTTTAGTGGGAGTCGGAGTCGTGTTTTTGGTCAATGTTGGAGTCGGAGTCGGAATCGTGGTTTTTGTAAATGCTGGAGTCGAATTTTTTTTACCGACTCCTCAGCCCTGCTATTAATCTTTCATTTATGTATTTGTCCTTGAAGGCATCCGCGATTTTAACCATTACCTCACCAACTTCCGATCATAAAAAGAGCGATTAGCTTATTGTTTATTCCAGGGCTTCCTAAACTGGGGGCCGCCGATATTTTTTAATATTTAGAAGGCCGTTACATAAAAAAAGTTTTAGAAGCACTAATTTTGAGCGACTGAACATTTTTAATGTATGAGGCGGTTTTTAAATTACAAATTGTGCGACAAAAAAGTGACACGTGTTTCGTATGTCTTATTAATACAAGTTGTATTTAAAAATAAATTTTGGTCCAAAAGTTCTAGATACTCCGCATACAAGCGGCGCGGCGCCGGTGCCGTTGATTTGAATGCCAATTTGTATGATAGACGATCACAAGTTTCTTACGACCAAACATACTCCATTATTTGGGACGTTTGTTAATAACTTATTACGGTGCTTCTCAAACTATTGCATTGTGCGAACCGGTATATATTTTAAACGTAACTTACACTCCTTTAATTGATAAAATATAAAAGATTCATGTACACCCGATTCTCTTTGCACAGCATAAAAAAAGTACCGATTATTTCATATAATTTTTTTACACTGTTTTTTTGATTTAACACGGCTTAAAAAAATGTGTAAAAATACGTTTGTTTGTACATTATATTGATCAAAAATATTTAATTTTAACACTTTGGCCCCTTAGGACGAAAGAAACACATCTTGAGTTTTGCCGGTTTTGAATTATGAACGCCACTAGATACAGCATGATATGTTAAGTTGTGTGTTTAAGAGACGTTCCTATTGGAGAAGTGGATAGCCAATAAGATAAGTGGATACGAAGATATTTCAAAGCGTATTAAAATCACTTCCTTGTTCATAGATCCACTTGACCTTAAACCAACACTTTAGAATAAATTACTTTTTTATATTTAACAAATTAATCAGAAAGCTTCATATTTGAATTGCTGGAATTTTGAACTTTTCCATGAGCTTTGTCGCTAACGATCCGGGTTACGCCTTTCGACATCTTCAGGCATTCCAAGTGCACGGATGTACTTGAACTGACGCGTAGTAAACAGTTTGTATCGTTTATATACAAAAATATAAGTAAATCACTAAGTTAAATGCATATTAAAATGTAAATTATCGAAAATTGAAATTATACAAGTTTCAATGAATTAAGTGGGTTTGGTATAATTATGGGGATTTTTGAAAATATTAATGACCAGATAATAACATAGGTATATCTAAAATGAATATAGGGTTTTATCGGACCAATTATTAATGAGTTGACTGATTTTAAGTCTTTGAATTAATATTTAATGATAGCAAGTGCTTGAATTATTAATAAATGGCAATTATTTAAAAGGGAACAACAATCGTGAATTTGTTAAATAAAGTTGCTCGTTTAAAATTGGTAAACTGTTGAGCTGAGCTCGATTAATCTCCAAAATTTCTTGGTAAAATAATTTAAACTTGCCCCTGTTTGCCACAAAATTCAAACAATTCAAATTTAAAAAAAGACTTTAGAATAAATGACTATTTTATATTCAAGACAATTTGTATCTGTTAAATAATATGTGACATTGATTACTGGTGAATCTTGGTTTTGGCTCTCCTGAAAAGTAGAGACACATTAGTTCCGTTTCTCTGCTACTAAGGGGCCGAAAGAAGTTATGATTGCCACTAGATCAGTGGTTCTCATGTGCGGCAACCAGAATATTTAGCTGCGGCCACCAACAGCTTCATAGAAAATATTGATATTTAAAAAAGTGTGGTTTTACAAGCAAATTTGTCAACAATTTGTTCCAATGGTAAATTGACAGACATGTTTAGATCCATTTGACAAGGTTCTAATAGTCAAACTAGAATTTTTTGAATTTTGTACTTTTCCATGAGTTTTGTCGCTAACGACCCGGGTTTCTCCTTTCGGCATCTTCAGGCATTCCAAGTGCACGGATGTACTTGAAGTACTTGTCAGTTCAAGTACATCCGTGCACTTGGAATGCCTGAAGATGCCGAAAGGCGAAACCCGGGTCGTTAGCGACAAAACTCATGGAAAAGTACAAAATTCAAAAAATTCTAATTTGATATTGAAATTCCATCAAGCACCCTCAGTCGAAATACTTAATTCTAATAGTCATTTTTGCCTAAAATGAACTTTTGTTCGAAAAAGCTTGTTTTTACCGTATTCTATCATATATTAAATGAATTTCAGAACTATCTTTGGTTAAATAACGGAGTTAGCAGAATTTGCACACTACATCTGCAAACTTTTTTTACTAAATTTATTTAACAAATTCTAAGATTGTCATCATTAAAAAAAAAATATATAAAAATCGATAATTATTCATATTTTAAGTCGCGTATGAATGAGACAATCTGATCGTGTTCTTGTTTATTCTAGACTGGCGATGCAAACCGTGAATGCGACTTCTTGTCTACACCTTTTAATGTAAAAAGCATCCATTTGATTTGGAATGTTCGTTGAAAGAAGCGCGTTTGAGATAAGATAACAGTTATATTATCGCGTATGCGCAGTGAACTTTTAATCCTGGCAATTGGTAGCGACAATATAAATGGTTTTCGGCCAATAATAATCCGACTTATTTTCTTTTTTTACTTAATTGCGACGAAACTTGTCTATGAAAATCATATTTTTTTACTGCAGAATATGTAAAAAACAATGATTTACGAATACCAAATGTGTACACATTGTATCTCTAATATTAAGATAGATATTTAAGATACTGTAGCAGTGGTGGTCGACTGTTTCAACCTCTCAGCCAGGCAAAAGTTAATTCATTTTCAGCCAAAAGTGGAGTTAACAACATTACTTTTTAAGACATCGAAATGTATGTTTTACTTTGTTGGATCGTTTTTGGATCGTCCCAAAGTGATATTCTCGGAATATCAGCTGCCAGGAACGTCACTGAACGAACAAACTATTTATAGTTCCCTTTGTACGGTGAGTTTGGGGGTTTCCATGCGGCCGCTTCGTCAGTATGGTGCCAAATTTTTACAGCGATACTCTGTGATAATGTAGCGCTACGAAACTGCACAAAGATTACATTGAAATGATAATACGAAATGGATGTTATGACACACGAGTCGAACAAGGAGCTATGTTACAATGTGTCCCGTGAAACAATGACCCAAGTTGAAAGTGTGATTTTTAATGGCAAAAAAAAACCATCTTGCGGTGTTTTCAAGTGGTAACTGAGAAATGCAATAAATACTTTCGCCGAGTTCTGCGGTAAAATTGCGGTAGTTCATTTTGATACTTTCGATGAGCGAAACCGGTCCTGGTCTTTATTTGTGGAACTAGAACGATAACGTGTGTTTTATTTATTAAACAACGTTCTGGGTTTCGACTTTCGGTGTCTTCAGGCCTTTCAAGTGCGTGGAAGAACTTTCAACTGAAGGTGCTTGTTGGCATTTCAATATCAAATTTGAGTCGTTTGAATTTTTTGCTTTTTCAAGACTTTGGTCGTGTATTTATGGTGTCAAAGATTACATTGAAAACGTAAACCCGAAATGGATGAATTGACACGAGTCGAACAAGGGGCTATGTTACAATGTGTTAAGTTAAACATTGAGCCAAGTTAAAGTGTGATTTTTAATGGCAAAAAAACCCATCTAGTGACGTGGTAAATAAGAAATCCAATATAAAATTAAAAATAACTTTGATTATTCCACATATTGTGCTTCTAACTGTGACACGTGTTACGTCTCTTTCATAGTCATCTTCGGACTTACTATCGCAAAAATTGCTTAAGTAATGAAGCAAGATTGATTCTAATATTTTAAAATGATAAAATTACAAAATGGAGTTTGGGATTTTTCCTTTTTACAGGAAGCAAGGAGACTAGCGTCATAAGTCGTATAATTATTTGTTTGCATTGTTTCGATTCTATCACCCCACACGTGCACACGTGTTTCGCCCCTTTCAGAGACAACTTCGTTCTAAAGAAAGATGAGTTCGGTGGTAAAATTGTAGTTGTTCATTTTTATCGATTGAATTGGCCTTCACTTGGTAGAACTCCATTATAACACGGTGAAAAGTATTTTAGTACTTACTGCATAAATTATATTATAATATAGTATTAAAAAAAACCATCTAATGGTTTTTGGTAACTGAGAAATCCAATAACTTGTTAAATGTGGTAGTTCATTTTGAATATAAAAATATATTATTTGAATTTTGACTGTGGGTGCTTGATGGAATTTTACATGAGTTTTGTCGCCAACGACCCGGGTTTCGCCTCTCGGCATTTCAAGTGCGCGAATGAACTTGAACTGAAGTCATGAACTTGAAGTCGCAGACTTGACTGTCTGTTCAAGTTCAAGGTCTCAAAATTATTTTTCGAACACTAGGCATATAAGTATGAAGAATAAAGTGCTCGCACAGGACTTGTGGTTAGCTAATCGCCCCCACATTCGCAGAACAATGAAACCGATAACAGAAGTCAACGACGATATAAAATAACTTTGATTATTTCACGTATTGTGCTACTAATTGTGACACGTGTTTCGCCTCGTTCAGAGGCATCTTCGGACTTACTATCGCAAAGTTTGCGTAAGTAATGAAGCAAGATTGAAGAAGATATTTTAAAATGATTAGTCAGTTAATCGCTCTCGCTAGTGACTTCGTTCATCGATGATTCTCTAGAAAAATAAAACCGGTATTCGAGCCCGCGAGCTCTGCAACAGAAGTCAAACACGTTGACAAAATAACTGTGATACATTTTTTTAACCATGTCCGCTCCCAATGTGAAGGTAATGGACTCATAACGGAGCTTATAAAAGAAAAAGTTTTTGTACGAGAACTGATTGTTAGTAATTAAAAAAAAATTAAGTTGGTAAATATACTTCAGTTTTGGTGCAAGACTCGTGGTTTGCTAATCGATTTAGCTAGTGAGTTGATAATTCGCTAGAAAAATGAAAACAATAACAGAAGTCAACGATGGTGACAAAATATCTATGATGCATTTTTTTACCATGTCCGCTTCTAATGTCTAGTTAATGGACTCATAATCGATCTTATAACAAAATAAGCTTTTGTACGAGAACTGATTGTAAGTCATGTTATAAATATATTTTTTCGAAGCTTGCACTCGGACAGGACTAGTGGTTAGCTAATCACTATCGCTCCTTTATCTAATTTTTTTTTTGTAACAAAAAAAATATTTGGCATTACAGCTTACGCCAATGCGCCAATTATTCTTAATTGTGAAAGTCATGCGAGATTATTTCGATGATAAATAATTAATCAGTTGTGTACAAAATCAACGATAAATAACATACACCCAGCCCAAGATCTCTTTTTTTTCATTTGAAAAAATCTGACCTTGCCGGGAATTGAACCGGGGTCCCCTGATCGCTAGGACAAAGCTCTTGCCACTAGATCACAGGGACCGACAAATACAAATACTTACTCATAATCGCGTCGAATTACTGCGTGCCTCGACTCAAAAAATGACATATTTTTTTTGTTTTATTTCAGATATCAAATGCAATACTGTGATAGATTATTTTTTAAGTATTTATAGTAAATAATTAAATTTAAGATATTTAAAAAAACCAATGTATGTAAAATAATAAAAATCAAATAGACCCCTCGAATGGAAGAACATATGAGAAAAATTAAAAATAATATTAATTTGTCTTAAGTATTTTAAAGTATAGTGAAAAATATAGTGCAAAATGCAAGAGTGGTTTTTATGAGAGTTAGTGCGTTGTCGTTGGATGGAGTTTGGGGATATTTCATCACTTGGACATATGCTATAGTTGGGCGACCGAAAAGGTAAGAATCTTTGATATATATAATAGGTTAAGAATTTCGACTGAGGGTGCTTGATGGAATTTCAATATCAAATTTGAATCGATTTTTAATTTTGTACTTTTCCACGAGTTTCTTCGATAGCGACACGGGTTTCGTCTTTTGGGCATCTTCGCGCATTTCAAGTGCACGAATGAACTTGAACCGACGCGTAGAAAACAGTTTTATTGTTTATGAGCGACGCAAAAGGCGAAACCCGGGTCATTAGCAAAAAACTTACAGAGGGGTGCAAAATTAAAACGATTCAAATTTGATATTGAAATCCGAATTAATGTTTCCATTCTAGTATTCGAACCCGCGGTATATACCGCACGAAATCCAAGACGAGTTGGCAACACCGGACCAACAAAAATTAAATTTAAAATGATAAAAAATTAGCATGTTTCTTGTTTACGAGTATGTACTTTGAATTTACCCTTTGTGACGTGTATCCGGTAATTGGTCGCAACTAATTGTATCATTTTACTTGGAATCGTGACATAAGGCGCTAACTGACTTTACGGATTCAAAACAATATCGTTCGATTGTCACATGAGACTATTGATTGGTTGCACGACGCTTGCCGGTCCTGAGGCCGAGTCGACAAAGCTGTCTAAGACTTATTCGGTGTCTGCAAATTTACCATGTGTTCATGCATTGTTTTTTGAGAGTCATTTGTTCTCTCACTCTGCTCGACAAAGACGAGGTGTTAGAGTGGGAGAGCAAGTGATTCATGAAAGTTTCAGGGTAAATTATGGATATATGGTCACGGGACAGAATCCCAATCCTCTCGAGCTAAGCTTTAAAAATTTAAACATACTGGCTTATAATTTTATGTTTTGACTTTACTCTTTGAGTTCTTGTGGATTATTATAAAATGTGGAGTCAAAATGATTAAATCTGAAGAATATTACTGATTATTGTATGAGTACTGAATAATAATCTTATGTGACTGTCTCTATCTGTATAATATTATTATTTGTGTAGTTTGTGGTTGCATTTTTGCTCCTGTAAATTAAAACAACTCGATTTCATACTTATTGCGAAGTTTTCTTTAGGATCTTCTATTATAATAAATTTAAAAATTTAAGACGAAGCATTTCAAAAAAAGTCGTAAACCTCACATTCATTTGATTTAATGTGCTTATTTTTCATAAATCTTTACAAAAATTCTGACCCGTGACGTGACCATATATCCATAATTTACCAGTTCCAGCAGAGTATCTAAAAAAATGCCCACGTTTAATGTCGCCTCAATTCACAAATATTCTATAAATAGTGACACGTGTTTCGCCTTTTTAAGAAGCATCTACAGACTTGAACTTACTATCTCAAGGTCCGACACGGAAGGCAACGACGTTGACCTCTTCACCGCGGACCGGAGTAACTTTTAATGATTTGAACTAACTGACTCCAACATTGACCAAAAAACACGACTCCGACTCCGACTAAAAAACGTTTAATATCGTCACTTTGTTTTTCCCAATTTTCCTATTTATGTTAATTCAATTAAATATCAACCCTACCAATCCGGGTAATAGCCAAATTTGATATAATATATGCATAAATAAAAAGTACTATCTTTTCAAAATTTCCGACACCAAGTACGACTCCGGCCAAAAAACTGCGACTCCAGGATTCCGACTCCAACTCCATAGCCTTGCTTTTTACTGTTATAGAATTAGCGCATTTTTTTTGGTGAACGTCTTTCCACCAAGAAATATTTCAGCAGAACGTATTAATTACCCTTTTGCAAACGAAATTCACCCTTTTGAAAATCTTCTTCACCGTTTTGCAAATGAAATTAATCCGTTTACAAATGAAATTAACCCCTTTGCAAATGAAAATCACCCTTTTTAAAAATCGTATTGAAAAATAAAGAAACCGATTTAAAAATATGTTGTTTTTATGTATTTTAGTTTAAACTTATGTTAAAGTTTAATTGATTAGTTTAAACTTGTATTTAGTTTAGACTTCATTCGCAAAAGGGTTAATTTCATTTGCAAACGGGTAAAATAGGCTTGGAAAAACTGTGCAGTGATTTGGCGATAACTCTCATGTATGCATGGCTACGATGCGCGGACCGACGCAGCGATTTCGCTGTCAGCGCGAAATGCGCCAAGATAATTGTATTGCGTGTCTTTTTCACTCTCACATTGGTATGTTGCAGGTGTAGTCAATTTTGAAACTATGCAATAATATTATTTAATTGCTAGATGTGATATCAAAATGCAAGGCTGACGATTGAGGTCATGGAAATCGTGTGCCTTGGTTTTAATTTTCGTCATTAATTCCATAGAACAAATATATAGGGCACACTATGTTTTGATCATATGTGATTTGATCTAGAGCAGTGACGGCTGGTGACGGGGGTTAGGGGGTGCAAAGGAAGATTCAACCATTTTTGCAAGAGTTCTTTCCTATTCATTGGATTTTAAAACACTTCTATAGCATAGACTTCAATCAATTCAGATGTTCGCGATACCAACTGTTTCTCTTCCGTAGTACGGAAAAATAGTTGAATCTTCCTTTTGCACCCCCCAGCACCCCGTCACCAGCCGTCACTACTCTAGAGGTCTGCACGAGCTCGGGTAACAAAGGATTGAATTCGGGCCCGGGCCGGGCTCGGGCCTGGGTACACAAAAAATAAAACATAAATCTGATTATTTCGAATGTATACGCCATTATTATACAGTGGAACCCCGATCTTACGTTCTCGCATTATACGTTTTCCGCGTGGTGCGTTCATTTTCTGTAGTCCCCGCATTTAGTTCATATTTAAAACTTTCCCGCATTCATCTTTTCCCGTTTTAATCGTTTGTTTCATACGGTCCAATGTTACGGTTAATTAAAACTTTGCTGAAAAGTTGAAAAAACTGTCGGGCTCTGGTCGGGTTCGGGTAAGACGTTCAGGAATTAGCCTCGGGCTCGGGTCGGGCCGGGTCGGAGATTTTAAATTTCGGCCCGTGCAGACCTCTACCGTGAACCATACTTCCAGATATTGACCGCGAAATATAATTTCGCCCCATATAAAGTTACCTACCAATACAACATTTGGGTTTTTTTTTAAATTTCAAATAAATCAATTTTTGTTCATATTATGTGACGTCATTGAAACCCCCTGTCGATGCCCCCTTGAGATTTATTCGAATAACTATCTGATAAGAAACTTAATTTACTTTGATGTAGAAGAACTCGGATAGACCGACAAAAATAAATCAACGGAGCCATCTCTGAATTCACTACACTTGACTCATTGGTCACCCCCTCAAGATTTCTTCGAACAAAAACCATTTTATAAGAATTTTAATTTATTTTGATGTAGAAGATGTCGGTTACACTTGTATAAATAAATTAAATAGCCATTGTCGCTTCTCAACATTGTTGAAAAATTAGTTTTCTCTAAAACAATCAAATCCTTAAAAGCCCTCCCTTGAGATTTCTTCGAAGAAAAAACCATTGTGTAGGAATATGAAAATGTTTTGATGTAGAAGAACTCGGAAACCGACAAAGATTTCTGACCATGATATCGCAGTTTTCACTGCCCTGAAACAGTGAATCGCCTCCATTATTTGGTCGGCTATAATCTATGATGAACATTTCACACTGCGCCGACCTCTTCGCGGTACTGGGCTTGTTCTATGTGTTTGATGACCGCTAAATTCGTGGACTCTCTGGGTCACATGATAATTAATTAATGTTGGACCAGTGCCAGCCTCTTGAACAATTCAACAATGTGATATGCTCAATGTGTCATGCTTTGAAACGTTCGGGATCGCCCCGTGGCACGCGCGCGCTGCGTGCAGGGAGTCGTGCTATTTTGGAGCGGGGCTTGAGAAAAATTAACGACTCCGACTCCTATTTTTTTCAGGTTGTGTAGTCGGAGGTTTTTGGCATGAGTCGTACTCGGAGTCGGACATTTTGAACTTTTAATTTTTGAATATAATATGTCAAATTTGGCTATTGGCTGGATTGGTAGGGTTGATATTTAATTGAATACACATAAATAGGAAAATGGGGGAAAAAAAGTGACGATATTAAACTTTTTTTAGTCGGAGTCGTGGTTTTGGGAAATGCTGGAGTCGGAGTCAAATATTTTTTTACCGACTCCACAACCCTGGCTTAATCGAATCCTATAAGTGATGCACAACCTGCGGGCCAATCTGAATTTTATTGCGGCCTAACTTCAAGGTTCAAAGTTTATTTTCCTATTACTGGAAGAGGTTTAGGTTCTTTTAAGCGATGTCAGTTCCGTACGTTAATCTTTTAAACTAAACTGCGCGGACTGGGACTGGGATTCGAGCCCGTGAGCTGAGCGAGTTGACCCAAATCCATTTAATCCAATACGACTCCGGTGAAAACGCCGCGCCGACTCCGACCCCACAGCTCTGGATTCAACAATGAACTTGTCCAATGTTGCCTGCTCTTTTTAAAACTTTTTATTTCGTCAATCGCAGTATCGTTGTATACATTTATATTTTGGTCGAGTATGGCAACATTCGGGTGCCACTTTTCTAATTATTTTCATATGAAATTACGATTGTCGAACAGAGAAGATGTATTGTGTACCCTGTCTATGCGAGGTATATATGGTTGTTCTAATGCACGTTTAAAACACAGTTCTGACGAGGGCGTATCAACAAATATATAAAAAGAATTTCTGTAGAATTAAAATACATATTGACACCGCCTTATGTGGTAGGTCATCAGAACTCTCTCTAACGATCTATTTTTCACCTCAGTCTATGAGTTTAAGTCGATATCAGGAAATAAATTCATTCTTATAATAATCTACATTGAAATCTATAGCGATTCAATATAGAGTTATTTCAATTTCTCTTATCTCTTGACGCCCGACAGTGCATGTGCTTCATAAAAAGTTGGTTAGGCGATAAATAATCCCTTATCGGCGGGCGCACGTGTTAACGATTTTTGAAACGGCCATTGTTTTTTCTTTCTTAAGTGACCGTTTGTTTTCATACAGCAGTCAGAGACTGGGTAGCAGGGAGAGAGCACGCGCTTGCCAGAGAAGTCTTACAGTTGTGGTAAGCGCTGGAAGTGGCCTGCAAGCTCCTAATCCTCTCCCTAAGGATAAATTCTAGTAAATTCCTGATACCGCCTTCGCAATAATAATAATAATAGTCGTGTATTATGTGTTGTAGAACATAACGTGTATTGTTAATCTATCTGTGCTAAATCCGTGTGTAGAGTCTGTTTAAACTATAAACAATTAAATAATGGATGCTAACCGCACCCACATAACGCTTTGAGATCGTCTTTTCTTTATAAGAGTACCATGTTTCTCCTACTCCGTCCCCAAAATCCCTCTCCTGAGTGTCGGATAGGAGGCTCCTTCTCGATTTACGAGGGAGCCGGAATAAAGGTCTTCTCAATATATATTGCTATTTTTATTACCGTATTGTCCAATGTTGCCTGCTCTTTTTAAACTTGTTATTTCGTCAATCGCACTATCGTTGTATACAGTAGAACCCTCGAAGACCTCGATCATACGGATTGGTCAAAATAAACAAAAATATTACCAATTTGATTTTATTTATTTTTTTTTATTTATTTATTTAAGAAAAAGAAAAACATGGCTAATGCGCCATGGATTTGACAAATATAAATACATGCATTTATATATATATACATACATACATGTAAATATATAATAAAAATCACAAATTAATTAAAAATTAAAAATAAGATGAAAATTACAATAGTCATAAAAAAAACAGAGAGGAAAAAATATTATTAATATCACATTAGAAATTTTCAAGGCAGTCAACCGAATGAGTTCTGACAAAATCAACTTTTATTCATAAAATATAGTATTCGTCTGAACTCACTCACGTCAATATGAAATATGTCGACATCCGAAGCAATGCCGTTTAAAATTGTTAAAGCTCTTCCCAGTGACATTCCCATTGGCAGACTGGTTCTACCCCTTGGAAGAACAAACAACTCATGTTCACGATTCCTCAAAAAATTATCAGGGACATTCAATTTAACATTCTCAAGAATGGTGGAATTCTCATTTTGGCCTCGGATAAGTCGAAAGAAATATGTGGCCAGGTACATTTCTCTTCGAGTATTCAAACTATTGAACGTGAGCATGCCTAAAAGAAAATCGGTTGGATAAAGCCATGGGTAGTATCCGTATGTCCTCAAATAGAAAATGAAATGTTTACGGTAAAATTTCTTTCACCAAATATCACATCGATAATACAACATATGGATCAGGGTGTAAAGGAAACACTCAAACGCTTATATAGAAAAGAGATGCTTGGACGATTATTTTTAGCCGATTAAAATAATGAAGAAACGTTATCAGCTTCCACAAGAAGTTGCTACATGGCAGCAGACAGTTGGGATTCTTTAGATGTGTTGAGACTACCTTAATTCCGGCTCCATCGTAAATCGAGAAGGAGCCTCCTATCCGACACTCAGGAAGAGGGATTTTGGGGACGGAGTAGGAGAAACATGGTACTCTTATAAAGAAAAGACGATCTCAAAGCGTTATGTGGGTGCGGTCAGCATCTATTATTTAATTGTTTAGGATTTACACAGACGTTATACATCACACAAATATTACGATGAATTTTACTCGAATTTAATTTAGAGAGAGGATTAGGCGCGTGCATTCTCACAATCTCTCACTGCTGTATGAAAACAAACGGTTACTTTAGAAAGAAAAACAATGGCCGTTTCAAGGGATTATTTATCGCCTAAAGAACTTTTTATGAAGCACATGCATTGTCGGGCGTCAAGAGATAAGAGAAATTGAAATACTTCAGTATTGAATCGCTATAGATTTCAATACATATTATTATAAGAATGAATTTATTTCCTGATATCGACTTAAACTCATAGACTGAGGTGAAAAATAGATCGTTCGAGAGAGTTCTGATGACCTACCACATAAGGCGGTGTCAGTGTCAACTTTGAAATCATGGAACAAAATTTTGAAAAGAACATTGGTAAGTTCCAGTTACGAAGTAGAAAATGATTAGAGGAGACTTTGCTGAAGCAATAACACAACTTTCAATATGTGTTGAATGCGACGAAGAATATATGACCGAGGGGTTAAATTGCGATGCAAACGATCCTGGGTTCCAAATTTTGAATGATGACGAAATATTTAAAGAAATATCAACCTCAGAGGAACAAGATCAAGAAGACAAGACGTAGAAGAGATTTGTTTTTGGGGGAGATATTGGTCCTGCACTTTCTGAAGCATTTCAGTGTCTTGATGTCGCCATGAAGTGGCTTGGGAGTAGAGACTCCAATTCGAGTATCGAGTAAACGATACTCGAGTATACTCGTCCATTTTTCAAGTACTCGATACTCGAGTAGTTTGAAAAATACTCGAGTAATACTCGTTATATATAAATGAAGATTTAATTCCAAATTTTATTTTGTAATAAGCAACGGACAGAAAAAATAGATTGCAAAATTTAATCGATTGTTTACTTTTAAGCCCAAAGTCCACAGCAAGAGTTTTTTCTACTGCTGGAATAAAAAAAACAAAACTTTGAAACGAGGAAATTAAAATTTGAGACGTTTAATTCTCTTTTATTTTTGAATCATCTGTTTCATAAATTGAAATAAATGTAATAATGAAATAAATCTAACATTTTCGATGGTTTCGGCGGTAACTTTGTGGAAGTTCATTTTAATATAAAATTTAAAATAACTTTGATTATTCCACGTATTGTGTAACTAATCAGACACGTGTTTCGCCTCTTTCAGAGGCATCTTCAGACTTACTATCGCAAAGTTTGCTTAAGTAATGAAGCAAGATAAATTCTAACATTTTAACATTTTAAATTATGAAATTACAAAATGGATTACGGGTTTTTTTCCTTCTAAAGGAAACAAGGAAGGGGGTGATAGAATCAAAACAATGCAATAACATAATGATACTAATAAGGTGTAAATCAATCAATCAATTAGATTGGGATTTTTCCTTTTTAAGGGACGCAAGAGAGGGTTATAGAATCGAAACAAAGCAAACAAATATATTTCTAATGACGTTAAACATTACAAACTAATAAACTATAAACTAATGAGCTGCAATCAATCAGTTAGGTTGGGTGATTACTCTTTTGAATGGGAATAATGTTAACAAAAGCGAGCATCCTGTCCTGTTAAGAATATTATTGAAGATGCCTCTGAAAGAGGCGAAACACGTGTCACAGTTAGTTACACAATACGTGGAATAATCAAAGTTATTTTAAATTTTATATTAAATAAATCTAAGCTTATTTATTTTTTTATCATCTATTGATAGACACAAATTTGAAGAAATAATATATATTTTGGTACATCTGAAACTACTCGAGTATATTAAATTTTTACTACTCGATACTCGAGTAGTTGTGATGGCGAGTAATTGGAGTCCCTACTTGGGAGTCAAGAAGAGTGCTATTCAAAACAACTAATGTGTATTAAAAGTATTCGTGATTTGTCAGCATCGAAAAGAAAAGCTAGCTTAAAGCAGAAATCGATAATTGATTTTTTCAATAAAAAATAATTTATTATTAAAGCTATGTATAATCTATAGCAGGCATGGGCAACCTTTCCTAGGTCTGGGGCCGGATTGTCAATCCGTCTTCGAGTCAAGGGCCGGACCAAATTACTACACATTAGTTATATTTAATTCAATAAAACACGTTGCTACATCTTATATATTTTTTATTTATATAATGAACGACATAATATTAATATTACTGATTACAAAATTTAGTGTGTCTGAGTGTGGTAGTAAGATTGGCCTTGTACTTGAATTACATGACTCTCCATATTGGCGATGATATTGCTTAAGGATAATCGCATAGAATTTTCGAGATTTTCATTTGTTATCCTCGTTTGAATTTTTGATTTAGTGTGTTTCATCCTCGAAAAAAACTGATCGCACGTATATGTGCTGCCGAAAATACAAATGATTTTTCTTGCAAATGCGCGTACATTTGTATATTTTTCATCCACCAAATATAATTTATAAAAATCCGTCAAAGCAATGTTGTTAAATTGTGGTTTTAGCACTAAATCCCTCTAAAGCTCAATAAGTTCCATCTGCAAATTTGCTGGCACATTTTTTACTTCTGAATCAATCGGACGAGCAAATGTAGCGAATGTGGAGTATTTGTTTTGGAAGTCAGCAAGCCTTGTATCATATTGCTCTATTAGTGCCTTCAGTTCATCTCCATAAGAATTACAGTCGCGCCAAAAGAAATCCGAAACAGCCGTTGAAGCCTTCAAATCTCACATGCTTTCAAAAATATGGCTATTAGTTTACTTTACAATCGGAAAGGAAAAAAATGAAAATCGGTAAAGATTTCGAGGAAATTTTCGCAAATGAATAGAATTGTGAAGGATGCGCGGATTTCTATTGCCACGACTGTGTAAGTGTTGTTTGTATGAGCTGATAGACTAGGAAAATGGTTTTAAAAAAAAAATCCTCCCTGGAACTATTAATTTCTTTTTCAATTATTTTGCCCAGATGTATAAGGGCCGGACAAAATAGCCCGGCGGGCCGGTAGATGCCCATGTATGATCTATAGAAATAAAAATGATTTATACTGAATATACTTGTCTTCTCCTGTCAATTATGATATTTTCGATTATCTGGATTTGTCCTTATCCGGACTATCTTCATCCCCAATTAGTCCGTATAATCGAGGTTCTACTTGATACCGCCTGATATTGTAGGTCATCAGGACTCTCTCGAACCATCTTATTATCACCTCAATCAATGATAATAGGACCTAAACGATTAATATAACGCGAATAAATTCAGTAAAAAGTTATAAAATCATATAACCGACTTCTAGAAACGACGTCTCTCGTCCAAGTCATCCGCGACCACTTTGCGTCGATTGGTCGAATTCAGTTTAGGCCCGAACGCTTTGCGTCGATTGGTCAAGCGCTTTTTCACACTAAAATCATAGGGCATAAATATGCGTGTCTTAAGCCATTTTTCCCCAGTCGTTATCTTTCTTTCAAACTCTACGGTCGTCTCCGCTCCTGCCTCGGCAGGCGGAGGCCAATTTAATCGTTTAGGCCTGTTGGTCCTTTTTAATTGTAATTGTACTTGCAATTGTATATCTGTGTTTTTTTTGTAACCGACAATCAATATTGTGAAAATAAACTCGCCAACTCTGGGATAGAGTTTGGCCAAGAGAAACCAATTGAAATCTTTGCGAGAGACACCTTTCTCCCCATCCTGTCCCTAAGTTCCGTCGACGTACGTCTTAGAATGACGCTGTCTGACGCAGTCAGATTGGGAAGAAACCCTGGTCGTCTCATACTGTACATTTATATTTTGGTCGAGTATGGCAACATTCGGGTGCCACTTTTCTGATCATATTCTTGGGCACTTTGGTACTCAATTCGATGACTGATTCGAAAAAAACGTACGGGTTTGGCAAATTTTTTCCACGCGGTCTCTCGCTCGATTTAAACTTTCTTCGAATAAAACAATCAGCTCTTGGACGGCTTCCAAGATGTTTTTGTTCCTCATTTTCCGCCTCTCGTCTTGGATTTACCGATATGACGATTCACCATTCATGCCCGGGCGTGGGCGTTTCGTACTTTTCCGCGCGTCATCAATTTCTGTGAATCGCGGCATTACAAAATATTTATATATATTATTCCAAATAGAAAATTGCGGTTGGGTGTTTTTTTTACCTCTCGAACGCCGGCGTGAAATATTTGACATTGCTCCAAATCAGTGCTCCCAAACGGTGGCTCGCAAACGGCATGCCAAATTTCATTCGTTTATTATAAACTCAAACACTTGAAAACAATCAAGTCAATAATAATATGTCGGATAAAACCCACGAATTATTTATCGACATTTCCATGTTATTATCTGGCTTACGCCTTTCGCCGAAATAGCTATCAACAAATATATAAAATAATTTGTGTAGAACTAAAATGCATTGTTATTTTTCTTACCGTATTATAATGGAGTTCTACCAAGTAAATGCCTACTTAATCAACTAATAGGAAAGTTAAAATTCAAACGATTCAAATTTTAATAGATGTTTTTTTAACTGTTTACTAAGCGTCAGTTCGAGAACATTCGTGCACCTTCTGTCGAATTTCTTAATTGAAAAAATATTAAATAAAAACCATTTTTATTTCAGTTTTAGTGGTCCGCGGTTTTTTTCCCCTTTTCATACCGGACCGCAGGTGCAAAAAGGTTGGGAAACACTGCTCTAAATGACAGCAAATTCAGAAATAGGTGTCAGTGACCCAAGGCTCTCATGTCACAGCCACAATTAGTCAGGCAGGTCGTCTCCCGTTGACCTTGGTCTACCTCAGTACCAGGGCTGTGAAGTCGGTCTAAAAAAGTCCGACTCCGACTCCAGCATTTACCAAAGCCACGACTCCGACTCCGACATTGACCAAAAATACGACTCCGACTCCGACTAAAAAAAGGTCAATATCGTCACTTTTTTCCCCTAAATTTCCTATTTATGTGTATTCAATTAAATATCAACCCTATCATAGCGGCCAAAAGTCAAATTTGACATATTAAATGCAAAAATAAAAAGTTCAAACTTTTCAAAATTTCCGACTCCGAGTACGACTCCGGCCAAAAAGCTCCGACTCCACGACTCCGACTCCACAGCCCTGCTCAGTACATTTGAATGGCACGTGTTTGGTGCAACAGGGACGGTAATATCGAAATCGAGTCGAAATCCTAAATTAAATTCAATAATTTTTCAACATAATTTGAACAGTTAATTACAACTTTGATCGTGAAATCGACAAGTAGGGTCGCATATAAACGACCAACGCGTGACTGAACGCTCTTCTAAAACATTTTTTTAATATACCGTTAAACGGGGTGAATAGAGACACTTTTTTTACCCTTCACGACTACATATGTACAAATTTTCATACCTGCGCCACATAATTCAAATATAAATGGCTTGAAACTTGTTTCTATGGTCCTACTACACATCTATGACAATATTTTTCAAATATTCACTGTCGTTATTAAGACACAGTACATTTTTTTTCGATGTCTCGTTTCAAATTGAATTGGGGTGAATAAAGACGAGAGAGGGCGAATAGAGACAAAACAACAGATTGTAAGGATTGGAATAAATGAACCTCTATTCTATATGAGTCTCTATTCACCCCGTTATACGGTACTTATTAACGAAAAAAACATGATTTAATTAAATTTTCGTGCAATAAAAGATAAGTTTACAAGGGGTCAAAATGTAAGGATGCACAGGCATCGAACTTAAGCACGTTTGCTTCAATTTTGGTCAATCATTTAGTTGGTTTGGTTTTGTCATTCGAGAGATAGTATTATAGTCATTGTAAACAATCTTACATATAAAACCAAAACGGCGTATGTATGTCTGTGGGTCTGTAATTCCCTTTTGCATTGTTGGTCATTAAGTTGCCATAAAAACGAATATGAAAGAAAATATGTTTGAATTTTTATCGGCTAATACATTTGGTCAAAATGTAATAAATTAGTCTTCTACTGAACTTTTCCCGGCTTTTATTATTAATGATAATGTTTATTATTTACGTGAAGGTATTATTTGACAGCAAATTAGATTTTTTTCTTGAATATGGACATTTTAATGGGCGAGAATGGGGCTGTCATCAAATTAAATAAAATATAAAATTTAAAATAACTTTGATTATTCCACGTATTGTGTAACTAACTGTGACACGTGTTTCGCCTCTTTCAGAGGCATCTTCAGACTTACTATCGCAAAGTTTGCTTAAGTAATGAAGCAAGATAAATTCTAACATTTTAACATTTTGATTTATGAAATTACAAAATGGATTACGGGTTTTTTTCCTTCTAAAGGAAACAAGGAAGGGGGTGATAGAATCAAAACAATGCAATAACATAATGATACTAATAAGGTGCAATAAATCAATCAATTAGATTGGGATTTTTCCTTTTAAAGGGACGCAAGAGGGTTATGGAATCGAAACAAAGCAAACAAATATATTTCTAATGACGTTAAACATTACAAACTAATAAACTATAAACTAATGAGCTGCAATCAATCAGTTAGGTTGGGTGATTACTCTATTGATGGGGAATAATGTTAATAAAGGCGAGCATCCTGTCCTGTTAAGAATATTATTTAATAATATATGAGTTTTATTTATTTCTAAAAATTCTAGACTATTCATCTTTAAACCTTTTTTATTTACTCGGTGGAGTATTTCTACATTACTAGTCTGATTAAAATTATGGTCATTTTCTATTAAATGATTGGCAAACTCTAAAAATTATTACTCTTTAGACATCTTATATGTTCTTTAATTCTAATATTAAAGTTTCTACCTGTCTGTCCAACATAAGTAGCTGGACAGTCTCCACAAGAGAGTCGATAGATACCACTCTGTGACGATGAATCTACGCGATCTTTACTGTTCAATAAAATTTTTCCTAAATTATTTACTGTGTATTCCATAACCCTCTCTTGCGTCCCTAAAAAGGTAAAATCCCAATCTAATTGATTGATTGCACCTTATTAGTATCATTATGTTATTGCATTGTTTTGATTCTATCACCCCCTTCCTTGTTTCCTTTAGAAGGAAAAAAACCCGTAATCCATTTTGTAATTTCATAATTTAAAATGTTAAAATGTTAGAATTTATCTTGCTTCATTACTTAAGCAAACTTTGCGATAGTAAGTCTGAAGATGCCTCTGAAAGAGGCGAAACACGTGTCACAGTTAGTTACACAATACGTGGAATAATCAAAGTTATTTTAAATTTTATATTAAAATGAACTTCCACAAAGTTACCGCCGAAACCATCGAAAAAATTAAATAAAGTTTGTGATTTTATTTGAACTCTATTTTGAATGTTAGATTTTGTGATATAATTATGTCGAATGATATAACATTAAATAATTATTGGTCGCTTAGTCCGAGCGACGCCGGGTAGCAATACTAGTTATATATAAATAGTAAAAAAATTATTGGATTCTTAGTAAAGTTGTGCTAAAGTTCAATCCTTATTTTTGTCTCTATTCGCCCCGCAGTCTCTATTCTCCGCGATACGGTAAAAAACAATCAATGCATTAAAAATACACGGAGTTTAACCAATCGGCTTCAGGTACGACAGGCTAATTCCGGCTTAATATTACATACATATATCCATTACGTCGAAAAACACCGCATTCGTATGAAGACGAAGGGACTTGAACCCGGAACATCTGGCAGTCAAACCGACCGTTATTGAATATAACAATGTATAACATGTTTATTTTTTTGTTCTTTTTTTTGTCCGGCCACGAAATAATAACAACATTATTATTTCGAACGCGCTACCAACGTAATAAAAATACAGAGGAAAAAAATAATTAACATTTTAAGCGAGAAGCTGTTTTGTAAGCAGTGTAGTAGAAATGTACGGGGCACATTGCATGATCAAACAATGTCAATCACAATCACTTTTAAGGTGTTCACTGTCAATACTTGGTGGAAAGGCATTATAATAAAAATACTAACACACTTTTAGTACTTTTTCCACATGAGAATTATTTCATCAGGACAATGTTTCGCTCATGGCGAGCATTATCAACTGATAAGGAATACAATAAAACAGTGGTATTTATGGAAAAGTTATGTATGACAAACAATTGGTAAATCAACTAAGCAAATAAATTATACGCCACACCAGTGTGGGCTTTTGCTCACCAAAAGCATCTGAAGACTCTCCAGGTTGTTCAGAATAAGTCATTGAGGCAAATATGTGATGCTCCATGGTTCGTGCGTGGTTCGCTGTTACACAGAGATTTGAGTGTGCCAACTATTCGCGAATTCGTTCGTGAAACCTCTAAAAAGTTTCATAAGGCTGTGGGCCTTCACGGTAACCCAACAATATCTTGCTTGCAGAATTATGACGAGAAGGCCTCAGAGAATCGATATAGGCCCAGAGCTATTCTTCTCGATGACCCTCCCTAGATAGAGACGCAATATTAAACTGACTTCTCAACTGTAGCGATCGCGCCCTCCTGTCGGAAGCGATAGGAAGGGTATGTAAACAAATAAAATTCAAGATTTAAAACATTTAGAGACGAGGAGACTGGAAGAACTTTGGCGCTGACACGCATTAGAACTTGATGCTCCGTCAAGCAGATATCCAAAAAAAAAAAAAAGCAAATTACAAGAAAAATAGACTAAAGATAAAATGTTCAAGACCTCTTAGCGATGCAAAACTAACACATCAAAAATCAATAAAGTATGAATTAACATTAACAAAGTGATAGCCCAAAATTAAGTGCATTTAATAAAAAAAAAAAATCTACATGTCATGTATGTGTCATGACAATTTTATCAAATCAATTTTGAGGTGTAAACAAACACCAGGGATGTGGAGTCGTTTAAAAAAATTGCGACTCCGACTCTGATTCCAGCATTTCTCAAAAAACGTCTACGACTCGTGCCAAAAAACTTCGATTCTATGTCTCCGACTCCACAGCCCTGGTTCAAGCACTTCGGTGCACTTGAAATGCCTGAAGATGCCGAACGACGAAACCCGGGGAGTTGGCGACAAAGTACAACATTTAAAAGATTCAAATTAAACCAGGGCTGTGGAGTTGTTAAAAAAATAATGAAGTGGACTGAAACTACAGCATTTACCAAAAACACGACTTCCACTCCGGCTAAAAAAAGTTTAATTTCGTCATGTTTTTTTTCCTAATTTTCCTATTTATGTGTATTCAATTAAATATCAACCAACTAATCCGGCCTATAGCCAATTTTGACATATTAAATACAAAAATAAAAAGTTCAAGCTTTTCAAAATTTCCGACTCCGGCCAAAGCGCCGCGACGACTCCGACTCCGCCTCCACAGTCCTGGTAAACACTGTAAACTGTCAACTCTAGATGGAAAAAACACTTCTGCAGTGTATACTTGAAAAATGTACGGGGCATATTAGATGATCGAATGAGTGTGTCATAATAATTTGATCAAATCAATTTTGAGGTGTAAACCAAAGGCTCCCAACCTTTTCCGGATGGCGACCACTTTTTATGAAAGCCCTTTGACCCGCGACCTCCAACGCCAAATCAAAAAAGCATTTTTTCATATGCAAGTTAAAAAAATCGACGAAAATGCATCTAAGTGGATATTTTATTAATATAAAATTTAAAATAACCTTGATTATTCCACGTAATGTGCTACCAACTGTGACACGTGTTTAGCCTCTTTCAGATGCATCTTCGGACTTACTATCGCAAAGTTTGCATAAGTTATGGAACAAGATTGAATCTAATATTTTAAAATGATAAAATTACAAAATGTAGTTTGGGATTTTTTCTTTTTTACGGGAAGCAAGGAGGGGGTTATAGCATCGAAACAAAGCAAACAAATAATTATACTACTAATGCCGTTAACATAACAAACTATTAACTAATGAGCTGCAATCAGTCATATAGGTTCAATTAATTGGACATAATGTAAGCAGTGGCGAGCAAACTGTCCTATTAAGAATATTATTTAATAATACTTTTTTTTCTTAATATTTTTACTAGTTATTTTTTTACCCATCAGAAAACCCGTCGCGACCCATGGGTTGGGAACCCGTGTAACTGTAAACTGCCATCTCTAGATGAAAAAACACTCGTAAAATGTACGGGGCATATTACATGATCAAAGGAGTGTGTCATAACAATTTGATCAAATTATTTTTAGGTATGAACTGTCCACTATCGATGGAGAAACATTATATTTTTTTTTTCATGTACGCTCCCAACTTAACTTAAGAGCATATGGATTCCTCACGAAGTTTATCTCAGCATATGTTCTTTCTACGTGAACTGCTTGTTACTCAGTTTCTCATCCTCTAATTTTTGAAGAGAGTATGGATTGAAAGGATACGAGGACTAGAACAGGACTAGTGGTTAGCCAATAGCTTTAACGACGCGTCGCTTTTTGGAATCGGAAATGTGGAAAGGGATTTTTAGCACAAACACCCATTGCCTCTGAGCAGAATCGATTTATAGACTGAAAAATCGGCTCGAACCCGGAGGATGTGACACACAATCCAACGACGTTGACCGGGCAATATATATGTTACAGTGGAACTGT
The DNA here is from genome assembly GCA_028554975.1 of Himalopsyche kuldschensis. Classification (NCBI taxonomy): domain Eukaryota; kingdom Metazoa; phylum Arthropoda; class Insecta; order Trichoptera; family Rhyacophilidae; genus Himalopsyche; species Himalopsyche kuldschensis. The sequence goes on along the minus strand of JAHFWI010000123.1, from coordinate 318,063 downwards.
ATTCTCATTGCAAATGTATCAAGTAATAGATTTGTATGACAACATGTTTTCACTGGTCACGATCATTGAAATTATTGGCCCAAGTCGATGATTTGCCGGCCTAAGATTTTGGTTCGCTTCAATGAAACAAAATCAGCAAGTAGTCCCTTTCTTTAAAATATAACCAAAGAAAAACACAGACAAACATTGGGCTGAAGATAGGACGGTCAAATTTAATTTCAATGACAGCTTGGAGATGAATATATTTTCACTGAGAATACAGTTTCACTATAAAATATATGTATATTGTACAAAAATATGGGGCCGTTCATATATAACGTCGCGCTCTAGGTGTCTGATATAATTGTCTGTCCCTGTGAGCTTTGAACAAGCAACCAGGCGGACCCGGGGTCATGTCCCGGCAAGGTTATACTTTATCAATTGGGAAAGTGATCTTGGACATGGGTGTATGTCATTTTTCGTTGAGTTGTTTTCTACTGATTCAAAGAAAAACACAGACAATTATAAGGCTAAATATAGGGCGGTCAAATTTAATTTCAATGACAGCTTGGAGATGAATATATTTTCACTGAGAATACAGTTTTAATGTAACATATATAGATTACCATCCCCCCCTCTGCAAATATTATCAGTGGGCGCCACTGCGCTTGGCGGGTTTTCGGAACAATAAAAAAAATGGCTAAAAACTGGGCTGTTTGGAAATAATGTTGACGTCAAACTATTTCTAGGTAATGGCTGAATAAAATTGTAATTATATTTTTTGGAATCATTTTTAATGTATTTCTTATGAATCGAAGAATTTATTAGTACATAATAAAAATAACCAATTAAATCTGTAGTGCAATATTTATTAGAATACGGAATTTACTTAGAAAGAATTTTTAATATCGATGGTTTAAAGCAGGCATGGGCCTCCCAGGTCTGGGGTCAAATTATCATTCTGTCTCTGAGTCAAGGGCCGGACCAAATTATAAAATTTATATAATGAACGACATAACGTTAATTAATATTATATACTGATTACAAAATTTAGTATGAAGAATTACGAGCAGGGCTGTGGAGTCGGAAATTTTGAAGAGTTTGAACTTTTTATTTTTGCATTTAAAATGTCAAATTTGGCTCTTTGCCGCATTGATAGGGTTGATATTTAATTGAATACACATAAATAGGAAAATTAGGGGAAAAAAGTGACGATATTAACCTTTCTTTTGGTCAGAGTCGTGATTTTGGTCAATGTCGCTGGAGTCGGACTTTTTTTCACTGACTCCACAGCCCTGATTACGATACTATCAATATTGGCATTGATATTTCTTAAGAATAATCGCATAGAATTTTCGAGATTGTCATCGGTTATCCACGTTTGATTTGGTGTATTTAACAGGGCTGTGGAATCGGTAAAGAAAAGTTAGACTCCGACTCCGACTAAAAAAGTTGAATATCGAATATATTTTCCTATTTATGTGTATTCAATTAAATATCAACCCTACCAATCCGGCCAATAGCAAAATTTGACATATTATATGAGGTGTATAAATGCATAACCGCCTCTCTCCACAAAGTCAAATTGTTCAGCAATCGAAAAAAAACGATTTAAACGTTTCCTTTACACTTTTGATTTTTATAAAGGTTATTTCAATAGGGACGCTCAAAATATGTTACTTTGTCCTGCTGAGTAGATTATTCATTGTTTAGTGTCCAAATTTGAGTCAACCAGTTTGGTAAATAATCGGCCAACACCTACCTGTACGTCATCAAAATACAATATCTGGTGAAAACATTGCCGCTGTGTGTGAAAGCGTACAGGAAAACCCAAGGCAGCTTATTTCTCGTTGTTCACAAGAACTTGGCTTTTCTGCGACTTCAACTTGGCGAATGTTGAATCGGGTCTTATGTCTGCACCCGTATAAAATCCAACTAACCAAGGAACTTCAGGTAAACGACCACAGACAACGCCCGATTGGGTTCTGGAGCAGTTGGAAGTTTACCCAAATTTGTCAAAAAAGTCAACTTTAGCGGCATGTCCCATTTTATAATGAATGTATATTGGCAGACATTTGATGCTATATTCCATATTTAATGCCGTAAAATATACTTACAAATGAAATTAAAATTTAGTCGAAATCTCACAAACAACTTGTTTTATTTACATTTCAAAACTAAGCGTCCTTATAAAAAGACCCTTTATATTAGATACATATATAAAGCTCTGACTTAATATGGGAATACAAATAATAACACATTTTTAGTACTTATTCCACCTAGAATTTTTTTGAGCGACTGACAACTGATCAGTTGATTATGCTCACAATGAGCGAAACCGGTCCTGATTCAATACATTTTATGTGGAATTAGTACTAAAAATGTGTTATTATTTTAATTATAATGCCATTCCACCAAGTATTGACAGTGAACACCTTAAAAGTGACTTAATATGGGGACGTAACATGTACAAGGTCACATTGTTATAAAAAGGTGAAACACTGGATTGTGCACGTACAGTATGTGAACATCGCGCTGTTAATTACGTTATTGCATATATCCGTTTATAATGTTTATGTCACGGGTTCCGAACCCATGGGTCGCGACCGGTTTTCTGTGGGGTCACCTACATACATATATAATCAGCTAAAAAAATATTCACTTTAGTGCATTTTCGTTGTTTCTTTTTAATAACTTATGTCAAAAAAGCCTTTTTCAATTGCATCGGGGTCGCGAGTCACATAGCTTTTATTCGCCACCCGAAAATGGTTAAGAGACGATGGTTTATATGGTCCCAAAAATATATTTAAAAAAATTAAAAATTGTATGAAAAAAAAACCATTTGAAACTTTGAATTCACACAAAAAGTGGTTTGAGTGTTTATGTTGAGAGCTATTTCGGCTTGCGCCATCGTCAGAACTATATATATGCTCAGCAATTGTCAAAGCAAGAGTAAGAGTGAGAAAGTGATTTGCATATATGTAAATACATATGTATGCGAAAATGTCTTTCTTCCTCCACTTTCATTTGACCAAGATCAGGGCAGGTTTCGAATATCGCGACCTTCTCATAACCGTTTAAGTGACAATGTTATATAATAATAAAGCATCTGTTTTCTTTTTGTCAACAGGGCGTGTCCTTGAAGGACGGACGCGGCGGGCATTTTGAAGATTGTGGACCACGAGACGCGCGTTCAAGATGGCGGACTCCGGTGACAGGTCGGACAGGAAGAGCAGCCAGCTCAGGAAGGAGACCGAAGGGCTTTTGGATGTCGTGGGCACCAATGATGCAAAGAAAGGTGAGCATTTATTTACGCACGATCCTCTTTTTGCACGGTTTTAACCGTTCTGAAGCTAACGACATACCGGTGGGCAACTATGTTTCTGGCAAATTTGAATTGTTTGAATTTTGTATTTTTCCATGAGTTTTGTCGCTAACGACTCGGGTTTTGCCTTTCGGCATCTTCAGGCATTTCAAGTGAATGGATGTACTTGAAATGACGCATAGTAAACAGTGATCTACTTATATTTTTGTATATAAACTATACAAACTGTTTACTACGAGCACAACTCATGGAAAAGTACAACATTCAAACAATTCAAATTTGATATTGAAATTCCATCAAGCACCCTCAGTCGGAATCCTCAATTATGTTTAAGGCGTCAAAAAATAATATTTCTCAAATTATCACATTGAATATGCATCCGAGATCTCTTAAGGCTCACATCATGAATATAATCTCTTCGTTTTAATAGATTTCTCAAAAGATATTCAACAAAGTGTATAGAGGTTATCAGGGCTGTCAAAACTTTTCATACAATATTCACAATGTTCACGTAAATATTATTTTGCATATATATAAGTTTCAAACCAATTGAACAAATATAAATTATTCATAAAATCGTAAGAAAAGTTCAACAAAAATCATTTTATGATAGCCAATCGGGGTGCAAAATTGACATACTATTATAAACTGTGTGTGACAACCCTTATCAGGGATTCGTAAATACGCTCTAATAGCCATCTGGTAAAGTAATTTTAACATGGTATTTCTTTCGAATCAAATTTGATATTGAAAAAACTTCAGTCGAAATTCTTAATTATAGCATTCATTTTTTCAATTCAACAATTAGTTACAAATATTAACTTCTCTATATTACATTAGAAATTATATTTATTTACATTATATTGGCTTCCAACACGAATTTATTTGTTATCCGGACCGCCAAGTTTTTAACAATTTCAATCCGGCCCGTTTATAAAAAAGTCTGGCAACCCCTGACTTAGAACAGTGATGCACAACCTTTTTGGAAGAACTCACTGTTTCGTTGTATTTATTATCAGTTGATAATGTTCGCCATGATCGAAACCGTTCCTGATCTTCAAAGCAATTGTGTTTTATTCATTTAAATTTTTCAACATTCCGATCAATCTTCAATGAACAAATAATAGAATTGTTTTTCTCTCTTTTACCTTGAGTCATGATTAACCAGAGGTTATTTGGTCACTCATGACTCAACACTCGACATGTATTCACTTTCTCATGCGGCTTGATTTACCCTAGGCGGCCCTCGAACTATCTGAGAATTAAAATGTTTCGCTGTATTTCTTATCAGTTGATAATGCTCGCCATGAGCGAAACCGGTCCCGATCCAATATTTTTTTTTGTGGAATTAGATTTACTATAAATGTGTTATTATTTTTGTTATAGCATTCATTATGTTTCATCGATTGTGTTATTTAAAAACCGTGTAAAAATTAATTGAGTTTACCCCAAGGCCGAGCCGTTTGTTGGTTTGATCTCTATTTGCGATCCGTCCAATAAACAACTTCGCTTGATTTGTTTACTGGATGCTAATTTTTTTATTCGACTACTTTGTGTTAGACGAATTGCTCCGTTTGACCCTTGGTCAAGTGGTCGAATCAATTGTATCGAGTCACCGATAATTTTATCTCTCGCGAGACGGTTACGATCGAAGGTTCATTCGTGTATTTTTTTTGAGCAGGGACGGTTTTTTTAATGGTGCAAATGTGCATTGATACCCCATTTATCACCCAGAGATAAAAATATCTAAATATATACACTTGGGCCTCGTATAACACGGTTTTAGACAACACGGGTATATAAACTGTGGTATATTTTTATATAGCACGGTGTAAGGAAAAAATCAATAATTACAACAAACATTTGTCGTGGTATTGGTGGAGAAGGTTTTTATGACATGGATATTCATGAAATCCAAGAAATATTGGAGGATCGTACCTTGAACGAAAAGAATTAGTCAAGAATTTCTTAACGATCAGATTACAATTAACAGTTCACCGCTTTTAAAACCTTTAACAAACAAAAAACTTAAAACAATTTAAAATAGATGCACTTAGACATTGCAGATTTTAAGTGGTTTCACACGATAAAATAACCCAAAAATACCCAAATTATTGTTTCCCACCATTACTTTAGACCAATAAATCAAACTTATTTAAATTCTTTCATGTGACGTAGGTATGGTTTCAACAGAAAGAGATGATGTAGGGGGCACCCTGTCTAGCAAAGGTATATAAGCTATCTCTAATACACGTTTTAAACATGGTTCTGACGAGGGCGTAAGCCGAAATAGCTATCAACAAATATATAAAATAATTTATGGAGAACTAAAATACATTGTTATTTTTCTTTCCGTATTACATATTTCACATTGAAAACAATAAATGACGGCCTGGAATTGGCTATCAAATATTTATTTTTTTATGAAAATGATCTTTTAATGGAAAGGAGTTTGAAATTCAAGAAGGAATTACAAAATATTTTGCAAACTTATAAGAAAATACGTAATTCGATATTTTTTTGCTCGACTTCAAACCTTATATTACACGACGTTTTTGTGGAACCATATAACCGTGTTATACGAGGTCCACGTGTACTAATGTTTCTACTTGTCTGCCCAACATATGTAGCTAGGCAGTCTCCTCAATTTGTAACACAATACGTGGAATAATCAAAGTTATTTTGAATTTTATATTGAAAAAATTAATAGTTTCTTCAGTTGTTTTCTGTTCTAATTAACAGCTGTCCCAAATTAAACCGCATTGACGTAGTATGAAATTTTTAAATTTTTTTAATTATCAAGTCATCTACATATGTTAGTAGATCGCCTCTGTTAATTTTTTGTCGTATCGCAGGGTCCTGGCCTCTAATGAATCACAATTTAAATTGGGCCTAACTCAACATGACACGATTTTCGAGGCTCGACAAATTTAAAATTACTAATATTGAAAATATTATTGCACAAATGTAGGGCACCGTTGTTTTGAATTGAAATTTGTTTTGGCAAGCGTTGCAATGCCACCCAAAGAACGACAGTTTTGTGTGTTTAACTGTGTTTGGCTGTACTGATTCAAAAACCTTCGAAGGTATCCGCACAACAATTCATCAAAGTTCTATCGCAATCGGATGAATGTTATAGAAACGCATACGGGATATACAAGAAAACCAAAATATATAATTAAGAAACCTTCGCTGGCCTCCACACAACAAATCACCAAAACTGTATCGCAATCAAATGAACGGTATAGGATCGCGTACAGGACAAAAACATTCATTTCAATATACCGAGCGGACATATATATATATAAATCAATATTTGTTTGTTTCTTCGTAATTTATGTGCTGCCATACGGTTCATCCGATTGCAATGAAACTTTGGTGATTTGTTGTGTAGACACCCGGGAAGGTTCTTGCGTTCTCAAATCGTTCTTCAGATTTCGATAATGCTTGGGTGAATTGTTGTGTGGACACCCACAAAAGTATTTTAATTACCTATATGTTTTTTTGACCCGTATGCGATCCTATACCGTTCATCCAATTGCGATAAAACTTTGGTGAATTGTTGTGTGGACGCCAACGAAGATTTCATTTCAGAACACTTTCTTTCTTCGAGTGTCAATACAACGCTTGTATTATAGTAAAACTTATTTATAATCAACTAATAAAATATACTTCTTTTTCAGTTCGCATGATGGAGAAGGAGCCACCGCGGGCCGGATTCACAGTTGGGGAACCGCCGCGGCCGGAATGGAAGATGGTGCCGCCTGACGGGGGATGGGGTTGGCTCGTCTTGATGGGTAAATATCATTTTATTATTATTGACGGTGTCTCCTTCCGCTAGCCTGCCAATGGTGATGCCTCCGAAAAAAAAAACTTTTACATTTTTAAACAGCTTTATTATAAAACTTGGTCTTATTATGAAGGTGCTTTGCTGCCCTTCCAAACAAGAAGACAATAGGTGTCCGAATTTTTTTTTCTATACCATATCCGCTCCCACCTTGGAGTATATGGACACCTCACGGAGTTTATCTCAAAACATTTTTTTTCCTACTTGGTTATTTAGTTGCTCATTAGGGTTTGATAGGAAGCGAGGACTAGTGGTTAGCTAATCGCTCTCGCTACGGACCGCTTTTTTTGGGATAGGAAGAGTGGGGAGGGATTTTTTTACTACACAAACACCCATTGCCTTTGAACAGTATCGATTTATCAACTGAAAAAATCTGTTTGTACCGGGAATCGAATCCGGGCGGTCTTGGCCACTGCACCACGGACCGGGGACAGAACTAATACATAATATTAAAGATTTCGACTGAGGGTGCTTGATGGAATTTCAATATCAAATTTGAATCGTTTGAATTTTGTACTTTTCCATGAGTTTTGTCGTTCACGACCCGGGTTTCACTTTACAGCATCTTCAGGCATGCCGAGTGCACGAATGTACTTGAACTGACGCGTGGTAAACAGTTTGTATCGTTTACATACAAAAATGAATGTAGATCACTAAGTGAAAGCAAAAAATTTGTTGTAAATCAGTTTCAATGAATTGTGTGGGTAAGTTATTTTGAATGTAGTATCGCAAATACTAATTACCAGATAATAACATGGAAATGTCGATAAATAATTCGTGGCTTTTATCCGACATATTATTATTATTGAATTGATTGATTTCAAGTGTTTGAGTTTATAATAAATGATTGAAATTTGGCATACTGTTTGCGGCCTGGCGGTCAGTGTCTGCGGCCCAGCACTGGGTCGCGGACCACCGCTTGAAGAACACTGTTGTCGAATATGGTTAATTCAAACTTTTCCAACCAAAAGGTCATTTTTTGACGAAATGTCAGTTAGAACCATAGGCGGATCCACGGAGGGGGCCATGGGGGCCATGGCCCCCCCCCCCTGAGGAGAATTTATTCCATTCAAAATATTATAATATTACAATCAAATGATTTTTATTTAAACAAATGTGTTGTGGTTCTCTTTTCGGAATCGTATGAGTTCGAAAAGACTATATGGTATTCAACCTGAATATTTTTAGGCCTATATGCAACGTCAAAAAAACGATATTTGAATTTTTGAATTGAAATAAAAGAATCGATGATAATAGTCAGAGTCGTCAATTGTACCACATGATTTGGTTCGGCGTCATCACTTCTTTAAACGCAGGGTCATCATTTATTCTGTAAAAAAAAACGTGTAAAAAAAACCCATGTCGTTCAAAAAATCGCATAAAAAGGGGTTCATGTTTATTTCCAAAATGGCCACCTCCTGGGAAAATTCCTGGATCCGCCAGTGGTTAGAACCCATTCAAAGTAAGGTAATGATAAGTTAACCTTTAATATTCCAGGAGGTAGTTTTCAAAAGTGGTCAAATCCATTCATAAATTTGTGTTTACTATCAATATTTTTAAAATATGTTTTAAATTAAAGAATTACGAATAATGTGTAGAAACTCAAACTTTTCCATGTGAATAAAAAAAGGTCTCAAAAGTTTAATCTAAAACTGGCAGTTGAATACAATTATTATGGAATTGACCACGTTTGAAAATAACCTCCTGATTTAGGCTTATGTTGTGTAAATTGATTGATTTTTTTAACGATCAGGTGCTATGATGGTGAACATCCTGGTGCCGGGCATAGTTAAGTCTTTCGGAGTGCTCTTCGTGGAGTTCCTCGAGGTCTTCGACGCCGGTCCTGCTGCAGCTTCGTGGATTCCAGCGCTCTGCTACTTCCTCTACAGTAGTTTAGGTAAGTCAAGTTTTGCTTCTTTTAGTTCCAGGAGCAAATGAATTTTCTAGTTCAGGCGTCCCCAACCTAACTGGACCCGAGAGCTCATTTAAAAAAAATGTTGGGCGGCGGGCGCCACCTATTTTTTTCAAGGCTGTGGAGTCGGAGTCGGAGTCGTCGCGGCGTTTTGGCTGGAATCGTAATCGGGCGTTGGAAATTTTGAAATATTTGAACTTTTTATTTTTGTACATAATATGTCAAATTTGGCTATTGGCTGGATTGTTAGGGTTGATATTTAATTGAAAACACATAAATAGGAAAATTAGGAAAAAAAAGTGACGATATAAACTTTTTTTAGTCGGAGTCGTGTTTTTGGTCAATGTTGGATTCGGCGTCGTGCTTTTGGTAAATGCTGGAGTCGGAGTCGTACTTTTTGTAACGACTCCACAGCCCTGATTTTAACTAATGATATCATAAAAAGACAATGATTTCTTCAATCATGTCCGCTCTCAACGTGGATTATGTGGACTCTTTGCGGCGTTTATCGTAACATATGTTTTTTTTCTACGTGAATTGCTTGTTACTCAGTTGCTCAACCTCTCTCTTTTGAAGAGAGTATGGATGAAAAGGATACGAAGACTAGGATAGGACTAGTGATTAGCTAGTCGCTGTCACTATGCTGTCGCTAATTGGGATCGGAAAGGTGGGATGGGATTTTGAACAACACAATCACCCATTGCCTCTGAGAAGAATCTGAAAAATTCTGCTCGTACCGGGAATCGAACCTGGCCGGTCCGTCAACGACGTTGAACACTGCACCACGGACCGGGCAACCATCTATAAGAGTAGGGATGGAAATAATAATAGGACTAAGACATGACTAGTGGTTAGCTAGTCGCTGTCACAATGCTGTCGCTAATTGGGATCGGAAAGGTGGGATGGGATTTTGAACAACACAAACACCCATTGCCTTTGAACCGGCTCGTACCGGGAATCGAGCCCGGACGATCCGACACGGCAGCCAACGACGTTGAACACTGCACCGCGGATCGGGCTAGTAAAATATAATGACAATGAATATTTTTTTTTTATTTTGATCAAACACAGCACACCCAGCTATTTTATTCACTAGCCGCCACTATATATACAGTGAAGCCCCGATTCTACATTTTTCAAGGGACCGTATAAAACAAACGATTAATGCGGGAAAGTTTTAAATATGAACTAAATTCCGGGACTATATAACATGAACGCACCACGCGGGAAAACGTATAATTCGAGAACTTAAGATCGGGGTTCCACTGTATGTACATATATCGATGTCTTAAATTGTAATTTTGCTAACTCCACTTTTGTCTGAAAATCACTCAATAATGCCATCTTGTTGTATCATGCAATATGCATGTCCTGTAAATTTTTTATAACCAAAACTTATTCGAGTGCATCGTAAAAGCGTTTTAGGAAAACTTGATAACTCCATTGTCGTTTTAAAATCTACAATGCTAACTATCCAACTCCGCCATTTTATATTGTCACCTGTCATTCATTCGTTGTTTTTCAGCGGTGGTACAAAAAAAATCGTTTGAAAGTACTATTTGAAATTTTCCCGATCGGTTTGAAAAAATCAAAATAATAAGTATTTAACCTCTCCTGCACAATTCGACAAAAACGGAGATAGCAAGTTTACTCTTTAAGCCATCGATATGTAGTATATATATATAAAAATGAATGTCTGTGTGTATGTCCGCTATGGACTACTAAACCCCTCGACTGATCGATGTGAAACTTTACAAATTTATTGAGTACACTCCCGCAATGGTTTCTGGCCTACCAACCCCTCCCCCCCACCACCCCCCAACCTCCACCTCCTAATTTTTTTTTTTAAGCTTTATGAATTTTTCGAGTTCACTCCTTCGAAGGTTTCTGGTACGATACGCCCCGCAAACCCTACCCCGCCAAACAACCCCCCTCCCCCCAAAAAAATTAAATAGAATTTTTACAAATTTCTCGAGTACAATTCCGCGAAACTTTCTGGCGTACTCCCCCTCCCCCACCCCAATCCCCCCTACAATAGCTGGCGTAGCAACGCGCGCAGGATACAGCTAGTTTAATTATAAATGATGACACCAAAGTGTCTTGAGTGCATGTTGATTTAATCTATAAACTATCAATAAAATATATCTTTATTTTTTTTACTTCTCTTATCATAACAAGATAATTTATTTTATTGCGGCCATGACTGTAATATGACGGCTAATAAAGGACAATTGCGGTTTCCAATCAATGAATTATAAACTGTACATTAGTTAAACCATGTCCGCTATCAATAAGGAGCATATCGATGTCTAAATGAGAAAATTTAAGTTTTTGTCTATTGTGCAGGGAGAGGGTAAAAAACCAAAAAAAGTTCGACTCCGACTCCAGTATTTGTCAAAACCACGACTCGGATTCCAACATTGACCAAAAACACGACTCCGACTCAAAAAACGTTTAATATCGTCACTTTTTTTCCTATTTATGTGTATTCAATTAAATATCAACCCTACCAATTCGGCCAATGGCCAAATTTGACATATTATATGCAAAAATAAAAACTATTACAAATTTCCGACTCCGAGTACGATTCCCGATTCCACAGCCCTGCTTGATAAATTTGCACTGTAACATATATATTACTAGTATTGCTACCCGGCGTCGCTCGGACTAAGCGACCAATAATTATTTAATGTTATATCATTCGATATAATTATATCACAAAATCTAACATCCAAAATATTGGATTTTATTTTCTATTGAGTTAAAATAAAATCACAAACTTTATTTAATTTGATGACAGCCCCGCCCCATTCTCGCCCATTAAAATGTCCAAATTCAAGGAAAAATCTAATTTGCTGTCAAATAATACCTTCACGTAAATAATAAACATTATTATATTAATAAAAGCAGGGAAAAGTTCAGTAGAAGACTAATTTATTACACTTTGACTAAATGTCTTCGCCGATAAAAATTCAAACATATTTTCTTTCATATTCGTTTTTATTGCAACTTAATTACCAACAATGCAAAAGGGAATTACAGACCCACAGACATACATACGCCGTTTCGGTTTTATATATAAGATTTATTTAAGAAAAAGCAAATCATGGCAGTACAGCTGACGCCAATGCGCCATGCATTTGACAAATATAAATAAATGTATTTATATGTATATATATTTACATACATACATGTAAATACATAATAAAAATCACAAATTAACTAAAAAAAAGATGAAAACATTGTAGTCATAAAAACAGAGAGAGAAAAAATTATACAATCATATTAGAAATTTTCAAAGATGTCAACCGAGTGAGTTATGACAAAATCAACTTTTATTCATAAAATATAGTATTCGTCTGAACTCACTCACGTCAATATGAAATATGTCGACATCCGAAGCAATGCCGTTTAAAATTGTTAAAGCTCTTCCCAGTGGCATTCCCATTGGCAGACTGTTTCTACTCCTTGGAAGAACAAACGGCCCACGTTCTCCACAGTTTTACAATCTCTCGCTTGTTTGCCGTTATCATAAATACAAATAAAACTGATTGAATAACGGAAGAAGATAAGATTTTTATCTTCCTTCAACTCGAGATTTCATCTATTTAATTTATTATCATTGAGTTATATCTAATAAAGTGGTTTTATTATCATTTATGTCTGGTATCATAAAAGATTTCCAAGGTAACGCATACAAAGTTACATGCAATGTCAGATTTACTTGAATAAGCATCCGTATTTTAAACGTTACTTTTCTATGCTTTAGAACAGGGGTTCTTAACCAGTGACGGGGTGTTGGGGGGTGCAATGGAAGATTCAACCATTTTTGCAAGAGTTCTTTCATATTCATTGGATTTTAAAACACTTCTATAGCATGGACTTTCAATTCAGATGTTCGCAATGCCAACTGTTTCTCTTCCGTAGTACGGAAAAATAGTTGAATCTTCCTTTTGCACCCCGTCACCAGGCGTCACTGTTCTTAACCCTGTGCCCGCGGAGCTATTATCGCATGTCCCCCACAAATGATCAAATAACTAAAATACTCAATTTTTGTCAGTTTTATTTTATACTAGTATTGCTACACGGCTTCGCTCGGACCAGTTTGGGGTTATGTTCACCTCGGCGCGTAAATTCAGACGGGCCAAGTTGAAACAACTTTTTTCAAAATTAAAAAGTCTAGGTCAATTAAAATGATATTAAAATGAACATTTTAGACTGGCATTGAAATTTCACAGCCCCTTTCATATATTGACAGCCCCATTCTCGCCCATTAAAATGTTCAAATTCAAGGAAAACATCTAATTTGCTGTAAAAAAAAATGTCAAATAATACCTTCACGTAAATATTATATTAATAAAAGCCGGGAAAAGTTCAGTAGAAGACTAATTTATTACATTTTGACTAAATGTCTTCGCCGATAAAAATTCAAACATATTTTCTTTCATATTCGTTTTTATGGCAACTTAATGACCAACAATGCAAAAGGGAATTACAAACCCACATACATACATACGCCGTTTCGGTTTTATATATAAGATTGAAGTTTTCATTCCAATGTCAAGGTAAATGTACTAGTAGTTGACCATGTACCAGTAGTTGACCTTTTGAGAATAAAATGGCCCAAGTCAAGTTCAGACAAGTTAAGGCATCTGTGGTCGGAATGAGCCACTAACACATCACCATATAGCCAATGGAGTGCCAGGGTGGCCATTTGAAAACAACACCTAGTGAGGAAAGTGTATTATTTCAAATTTCTTAAGTGATCAATCTAGAAACGGTTTGTACCTTGTTCCTGAACCATCCATTGCTACTCGATTCAACCGAGAGTGGTGTGACGGAAAGCACCGAGGCGACGAGGAGACTTGTCCACGTTCCCGTTGGTCACTCGTGCTCAAGGACTGACAATGTGCGGAACATTTTATTTACTTACTTTTACATAAATGTGACATCTAAAACGGTCAGGGCGTGGAGTCGGTAAAAAAAAGTTCGACTCCGACTCCGACTAAAAAGATCAACACTACCAATCCGGCCAATAGCCAAATTTGACATATTATATGCAAAAATAAAAAGTTCAAACTTTTAAAAATTTCCGACTCCGAGTACGACTCTGACCAAATCACCGCGACGACTCCGACTCCGGCCAAATCGACGCGACGACCAAAAAGCCCCAACTCCACGACTCCTACTCCGACTTCACAGCCCTGGTTTATAGTAAAAAACTGCATTAAATTTCATTTAAATGATATTTAAAGGTTTCTTTTAGCTTGACATGGAGTGGGTTCCGGTATCTTTTTTTTTCAAAAAAAGCCCAGCATATAGTAAAGGGAAATTAAAAAATAGTCCCCGAGTGTTACACTCGTGTAAAACTTCCTAGGAAATAATAATACAAATTAATAAATATGTCACTTTTAAGGTGTTCACTGTCAATACTTGGTGGAAAGGCATTATAATAAAAATAATAACACATTTTTAGTACTTTTTCCACATTGAGGAGAATAGAGACGGGCGCCGGCCGGATATTTAAAACAACAAATCTTTGTACATATTTACTATAAAAAATAATAACACATTTTTAGTACTTTTTCCACATGAGATTTATTTCATCAGGACCGGTTTCGCTCATGGCGAGCATTATCAACTGATAAGGAATACAATAAAACAGTGGTATTTATGCATCGGCAAAAAATGGGCTTTTACTTTGTTAATGTTAATTCATACTTAATTGATTTTTGATGTGTTAGTTTTGCATTGCTAAGAGGTCTTGAACATTTTATTTTTATTCTATTTTTATTGTAATTTGCTTTAATTTATTTGCTTAGTTGATTTACCAATTGTTTGTCATACTTAACTTTTGCATAGATACCACTGTTTTATTGCATTCCTTATAAGTTGATAATGCCCGCCATGAGCGAAACCGGTCCTGATGAAATAAATCTCATGTGGAAAAAGTACTAAAAATGTGTTATTATTTTTTATAGTAAATATGTACAAAGATTTGTTGTTTTAAATATCCGGCCGGCGCCCGTCTCTATTCTCCTCAAACCAAAATGTACCCGGAGTTGCAATTAGGTTAAGAGCCCCTGATTTAGAACAACGGTCGCCAAACGACGGCCCGCGGACCTGATTTTGATTGTATTTTGTTTTTGTGTTCCAGGGCCTCTTTCGTCCATCTTGTCGGTGCGCTACTCGTACAGGACAGTGACAGTCATCGGTGGTAGTTTCGCCGCTGCTGGAATGATGATCAGCTGCTGGGCGTCGTCCGTCACGTATCTGTACTTCAGGTGAGCATAGATTTTACATGCTCCTTCTGCATTGATTTTTGTAAACATTTTTGCTCTCAACACAGATAGAGATTCGTTCAACTTCTCTCATACAGAAAAATCAGGGATAGAAAGGATAAAGCTACACCAAGACTAGTGGTTAGCTAATTGATTCCGTTACATCCCGTTTATGAGGATAATGTTAGAATATGTATCCGAGATCTCTTAATGTTCACAACATGAATATAAACATTTCGTTTTAATAGTTTTCTTAAGAGATATTCAACAAAAAGTGTGTAGAGATCATCAGGGCTGTCAAAACTTTTGATACAATATTCACAATATTTACGTAAATATTATTTTGTATCTATATTTGTTACAAACGAAATGGATAAATATATGTAAATTATTCATACAATCATTTTATGATAGCCAATCGGAGTGCAAAATTGACATCATATTATAAATGTGTGATAACCAGGGCTGTGGAGTCGGTAAAAAAAAGTCCGACTCCGACTAAAAAAAGATTGATATCGTAACGTTTTTTTCCCTAAATTTCCTATTTATGTGTATTCAATTCAATATCAACCCTATCAATGCGGCCAAAAGCCAAATTTGACATATTAAATGCAAAAATAAAAAGTTCAAACTTTTCAAAATTTTCGACTCCGAGTACGACTCCGGCCAAAAAGCTCCGACTCCACAGCCCTGGGATCCTTATCGAGGATTCGTAAATACGCTTTAAAAGCCATGAATGTGGTATGGTAATTAACATGAGATTGCTTTCATAAGGGATCAAAGACATCTAAGCCCTTAATTAACGTAAGTAGTTTTAAGGTATTGTCCTTTTTTAATTGTTGAAAAAGTCGTAGCCGGCAACAGGTTAAATAATCAACTGTTTATTTTTTCAGTTATGGAGTGCTGGTCGGCACGGGAGCCGGATTGTCTTTCCCGCCGACGGTCTACATTGTGACATCTTACTTCGTCAGATTCAGGGGCTTGGCAAACGGGCTGTGCATGAGTGGGAGCGCCCTCGGCAGCATCATAATGCCCCCGATCATGAGGTATCTCCTGGAGACGTATGGATACAGGTGAGGTGTCATCGAATTCATCCTAAAATCAGAAAATAGAGTACGGTGAAAAAAATAACAATGTATTTTAATTCTACAGAAATTATTTTATATATTTTTTGAGAGCTATTTCGGCTTACGCCATCGTCAGAACTATATTAAATTCTGTGTTATGTTGCCACATACAAAAAAAAAGCTCGAGTCCAAAAGGTTAAGAATTTCGACTGAGGGTGCTTGATTGAATTTCAATATCAAATTTGAATCGTTTGAATTCTTTTACTTTTCCATGAGTTTTGTCGCTTACGACCCGGGTTTCGCCTTTTGACATCTTCAGGTGTCAGTTCAACTACATCCGTGCATCTTTATATTTAAGTGCTTGCTTAGCATATTGACTTAATGTGATGCTTAATTTTTTCAGAGGGTCTGTTCTTATCCTCGGTGGTCTCACGCTGAACGTTTGGGTGGCAGCCATCTTCTTCCAGCCCGTCGAGGAGCACCTGAAGCGTGTTCCGATCGACTACGAAGACCAGGAGGAAGGCTACGCGGACTATGACCCGTCGGCGTATTACACGACCGGAGATGGAGATTCGAGAATCAACGGCGCCATTTGCTACAATGAGGAAGACGAGAACGAAGAGCTGGAAGAATCGAGGATGAACAATGCCGTCGCCGGGACCGTCGCGAAGAATAGTTTCGGTGAAAATGTCACCGTGAAAAACGATCTAGGCAATCAGATGGGACTGAAGAAGAATACGAACGTTGATTTGATGATAAAAGTCAATTCGTTTGACGAAGACGAATCAACAGGACCAAGCGGCGATGCAAACATGGATCAGGCGACGCCCCTACGCACATTTAGCAACGCTGATTCGGCCATGGCTTTAAAATTACACAATGCAGAGTTTAAATCGAATCCGAGCGTTAATAACACGTCATCGTCCAATTTTAAATCGCTTATCGATTCCCCCGTAAATGTTAAATCTGGGATTAATTCCGCGGAATCCACGCCTTCGTTTGGCTTTGCGCGGTCGGCTTCCGCTGTCGTCGTGCAGGCTGCGGCCGAACGGCGCAGGAAAGCTTCGGCGCCTTCGCAGAGTCTGCTCAACGCACGAAGGCCCATGGTGCAAGGTATACCGAAGACGCCCAAACGAAGTCCGAGTACGTCAAGCTTCCAATACATGTCGACGCCTTTCCACGGATCTACGCTTAGCGCTTTTAATAGACCCGACGAATTCGCTTCACAGCTTACGTTACAGTCTTTAAAGGAGACGTTTGAACCGGTTACGACATGTTGTGGACTCCGTAAAACAAAACCAAAAGAAGATGTCGGAAAACCAAGAGAACGGAGTAAATTTTTTGATGTTACTTTGTTGAGAAATCCAATTTATTTAATTATTTTGATATCCAATTGTACAAACGCGATTACCTATACGAATTTTATAATCCTTCTACCTTCGTACGCTATATATTTAGGTTTCGATAAGAGTCTGTCCGCGTATTTATTGTCTATCGTTTCCGCGTTTGATTTGGTCGGACGAATCGGCGGCTCCGCCCTGTCCGACACGGGCCTTTTACCGAAACCCATGTACTTCGTCGGCGGCTTATTCTTCTCCGGCTTTAGCCTAGCGATGTTACCTTTGGCTAATTCATACGGCATGATTGGTGCGTGCTGCGGATGTTTCGGTCTGGCGTCAGGCGTATACGTCGGCGTAACGGCTATAATAATGGCGGAAATGCTCGGCGAAGATAGACTAACGTCAACGTACGGCATCAGTCTATTCGTCAACGGAGTCCTTCAGCTAATCGGGCCACCGGTTTGCGGTCTATGGGTCGAAAGGACCAGAGCGTACAAAGTTCTATTGACATGTCTCGGGGTTATATCCGTCGTCGGTGCGAGCATATGGACGATGATGCCACACTTCCTGAGACGCAGGGCCAAACGGGAAGCCGCCGCGAAAATATAGTGCTTTTTTTTTTACTTACAGTGAAACCTCGATTCTACGTTTTACGTGGGACCATGAAAAAAATATTCGATACATGCGGGAAACGATCAATGCGGGAAAGAAACTCTTCGCTATCTTCTTCCACAGAAGACACAGATGCTCAGTAATTACCGGAAACATAATGACAATGAATCGAAAGCAATAGCACACTTGCAGTTTCGAATCTTTTCTGCGAACCGATGGGATGGAGTCGAATGTGTTACTAAGAAAAATTTAACAAAATGGCAAATCGGGATAATATTTGTACCATAATATTTCGAGGTTAAATCGGGGAACGGATAATGCGGGATTTTTTTCACATTATTTTTATGGGTGTTTCGCCGGTACTATAAACAAACCGTGCGGGAAAACGTAAGATCGGGGTTCCACTGTGTAGGTTAGTTATCTATAATTATTTTTGAATTTTAAGAAGAATGGACATATAATAATATATTTATTAAGATTTATTTCCTTTTTTTTATATATAGACCAACATGTTTTGCATTATAAAATACAATTAATTGTTTATAAGTTTTAAGATAGAACAGTGATGCTCATACTTTGACAAAACCTGCTAGAACAGCGGCTTCCAAACTCAACGTAATTTGAGTTACCTTTTTGATAATTTTATTTTAAAATAACTTACATATAGAAGAAAATTTACCTCAGTTTTAAAGTGTCCACTGTCAATACTTGGTGGAAAGACATTGTTTTAAAATGTAATACAACATTTGGTAAATTATGGATATATGGTCACGGGACCGAATTTTTGTAAAGATTTATGAAAAATAAGCACATTAAATGAAATGAATGTAAGGCTTACGATTATTTTTGATATGTTTCGTCTTTAATTTTTTAATTTATTATAATAGAAGATCCTAAAGAATACTTGGCAATAAGTATGAAATCGAGTTGTTTTAATTTACAGGAGCCAAAATGCAACCGCAAACTACACGAATAATAATATTATACAGATAGAGACAGTCACATTTAGTTAACTATTCAGTACTCATACAATAATCAGTAATATTCTTCAGATTTAATCATTTTGATTCCACATTTTATAATAATCCACAAGAACTCAAAGAGTAAAGTCAAAACATCAAATTATAAGCCAGTATGTGTAAATTTTTTGATCTAACTCGATAGGATTGGGATTCTGACCCGTGACTATATATCCATAATTTACCCAACATTTTTTGTACTTATTTCACAATTAATTTTATTGACACTTGGTCCGGGTTTACGCATTTCGCGACGTGTCGGCACCTGTTAGCGCTAGACGAATTGTGTTAGCATTTTTTATTTCTTTATACCACTCTAGAGAAATTGCTGAATTTTTTGAACTAGCTTTTGATACACAGTTTTTGCAAGCCTATTTGACCCTTTTGCAAATCTATTTCACCCTTTTGCAAATGAAGTTCAGCCTTTTGAAAATGAAATTAATCCTTTTGCAAATGAATTTCACCCTTTTGCAAATGAAATTCACCCTTTGGAAAATGAAATTCACCCTTTTGCAAATGAAATTAACCCTTTTGCAAGTGGAATTCAACCTTTTCAAAAATCGTATATTTTTATGGGTTTTTTTTTGTATTTTGAGTATTATCAATGGAGCCGAGATTCGTTATTTAACTTGCAACAAGACCAGTCTTTGCTGATTTTGAATAGACAACGCTTTATATAAATGGAATAGGCATTTACTTGGTAGAACTCCATTATAACACAACAAAACCATACGCTTCCGTATTTCAAAATTTATTTTATTAACACTCAAACAACCGGTCCGTGTTCGGCTTCTGTTAACCCTAGACGAATTGGGTTTGAATTTTTTTATTTCTTCTAACCACTCTAGGTGAATTTTTTGTCCGAAAATGCTAATCATTTACTGTTGAAAATAGATTTTGGAATATAGAGACGGAATTTCTATATCAATTTTGAATCGTTTGAATTTTGTACATTTCCATGAGTTTTGTCGATAACGACTCGTGTTTCGCCGTTCTGCATCTTCAGGCATTGTCAGTTTTTTGTATTATTTAGACTTATCAATGGAGCGGACGTAATTGCGAAAGATTTGTTTTTTAACTTTCGACTTGGAGTTTTATAAGACCATTATTGATTTTCCGAAGAAAACTATATATCGATTGAATTGGCACTTACTTGGTAGAACTCCATTATAACACGTCAAAACTGTCCTACCCTTCCTAGCACTAATCCGTGGAATAAGTAAATTATTTTTTTTCAAATCAAATCGAAAGCACGAAAATGCCGGGGGCTTGAGTGTTAAGATCAGGACCGGTTTCTCTCATTGTGAGAATTTTCAACTGACAAGCTAAATAAGTACAAAAAATGTAAAATTATTTTTTTGATAGAATATTTAGCTACCAACTTATACGATATAAATATGCTAGAACAGTGGCTCCCAAACTCAATTATACGACGCCCGTAAGTTTAAAATAAGCCGTATATTTTAATCTTCCATTAAACAAAAGATACTATAACTGTGTCAGAAAACAGTGACTGCCAAACTTTTCCATCTGCGAAAACTAAGGCTTCTTTGCACACTTTCTTGCATTAAAATACGTATTTTGTACGTACCGTCGACGCCCAAGAGAAAGTGACTGCCGTTGAAATTTTGCATTTTCTCTTGTATGCCGACGGAAAATGTGACGCACTGTAAATTTTTTTAATTCACTTTCACGCACAAAATAACGCTAGTTGTTTTTTTTTTGTAGAATTGCGTAAATTGACAGGAAGAAAGAATGGAGTCTTTATTTTGTATTCATTAAATGTACTGGGAATTTTTTGATAAATTTGACTTAAATATACTTGGAATTGTTTGATAACTTTGACTTAAAATGACGTAATTCTTTACGTTGGCAATGAACACGTTGGACAATCGATGTACTGCGTACAAAATGTATCCCAAATATAATAACAATCAACATGTATATGTATGTATATATAATTTTTTGACTTAATTTTTAAATTTTTAAGTATAAATTATCTTTTGTCAAGTATTTTTTTAATTTTTTTTCTATGTATAAATAAAAAAAATTCCACGAATAAGGTGGTAATTTAACTAGAGTACTTATATGTGAAATTTGTGACTTATTTCGGTTGAAAGACTTAACCCACCATACGTATCGTTTCCAAAAAAATGGACATAACCCACATTCATGCCGAATGAATTGAAATATAAAAAATCTACGAGGACCGCTTGTCGTCGCTTTGTTTAGTCGCGATGGACAGCATTTGTTTGTATTCCGTTCAACGGTGAAAGGGCATAAGCCACAAATATGCAATTTTATAGTAAATTATTTTGAAAATAAAGTATATTTTTTTTTACAATTTTGTGTATTTTTTTTTGTTTGTTTAATTTTCATGTATTTTTCGCTCCTGATGTGTAGTATATGGTCTTATAATCGAGTGCTTAAAGCAGTGATGCACAACCTTTTTGGGAGAAGGGCCAGATCATCAATTCTCAGATAGTTGGAGAGCCGCATGGAATTATGCAATAGCGCCCCATTAAGAAACACTGATTTGACAACGCATTCTCTGCTGTCCGTTTGTGGTAATAGATCAACGGTAGTTACACAGCTTGATAGTCCGGCCAAAAGACTGCTACTCCACGACTCCGACTCCACAGCCCTGACTTTTTGAAGGTGGACACGATATAATATTATGTATACATAGCAGCACGACTTAGTTATGTACATTTCAATTGGTTGCCAGGAATATTTCAATTACAATATAAGATTCATTTCTATAGATCATTCATGGGCAACCATCGGCCCGCCGAGCCATATTGTCCGGCCCTGATTCATCTCGGCAAAGTAATAGAGAAATCAATTAAAATTTCCAGGAGGGATTAATTTTTTTTAAACCATTTCCCTAGTCCATCAGCTCATACAAACATCACAACAATTCTTATGGAGATGAACCGAAGGCATTCATAGAGCAATTTGATACGAGGTTTGCTGACTTCCAAAACAAAGACTCCACATTCGCTATGTGGAGACTTTGCTCGTCCGATGGATGCAGATGTAAATAATGTGCCAGCAAATTTACAGATGGTACTTATCGAGCTTCAGGGGGATTCAGTGCTAAAATCACAATTTTAACAACATTGCTTTGACCAGGGCTGTGGAGTCGGAGCTTTTTGGCCGGAGTCGGAGTTGTCGCGGCGATTTCATATTAATGATTAACATGAATTGATAAATACAGAATATAGACCAGTGGTTCTCATGTGCGGCCACCAACAGCTTTCTGGTTAATAAAAATGTGTTTTTACCAGGGCTGTGGAGTCAGAGTCGGAGTCGGCGCGGTGATTTGGTCAGAGTCGTACTCGGAGTCGGAAATTTTGAAAAGTTTGAACTTTTTATTTTCGCATATTATATGTCAAATTTGGCCATTGGCTGGATTGGTAGGGTTGATATTTAATTGAATGCACCTAATTATGAAAATTAGGCAAAAAAAAGTAACGATATTAAACTTTTTTACTCGGAGTCGGAGTCGTGTTTTTGGTCAATGTTGGAGTCGGAGTCGTGGTTTTGGTTAATGCTGGAGTCGGAGTCGAACTTTTTTTCACCGACTTCACAGCCCTGGCTTTGACGGATTTTTATAAATTATATTTGGTTGGAAGAAAAATGTACAAATTTACGCGCATTTGCAAAAAAAATCATTTGCCCTTTTGGCAGCACATATACGTGTGAACAGGCATTTCAAGTACATCCGTGCACTTGAAATGCCTGAAGATGCTGAAAGGCGAAACCCGGGTCGTTAGTGACAAAATTCAAACAATCAAGCACCCTCAGTCGAAATCCTTAATTCCTTAAATATTGCTTTATTGTGTTTAGTAATTTGGTCCGGCCCTTGACTCGGTGACAGAATGATAATTTGGCTCCAGACCTAGGAAAGATTGCCCATGCCTGCTATAGATGCTTAAATTTTAAAACTTAAAATTTATTGTGGGTCTTTAGGGAGTAACGATTGAAAGCTCGCCCAGGACAGGCGAGTGTAGTCATAAGAGGATTGTTTGTTAACTAATCACTCTTATTATTGTCAATTATAATTAATATTTAATCAAATATAAATAATATATCCTTTGTTTCGATGGATTCGGCGGTAACTTTGTAGAAGTTCATTTTGATATAAAATTTAAAACAACTTTGAAACTTTTTTTTTTAACCAGGTATAAATGTTGATAAAGTGATCCTTTCCCGCTATCATCAGGCTCTTTGGGTTCCGTTACAAAGCTGGTTTGTTCAACATCTTTGGTTCCATTTGGAAGTTGAAAATTTGCTTCAGATCCCATATTCAGGAAGTCAACAGACATGTCCTGAAGCAAAAGGATATATTTAACAAAGGCAAACATATATTGTGTCATAAAAATAATAAAACATTTTTAGTACTTTTTTTAACCATGTCCGCTCCCAACTTGGAGCATATGGACTTCTCACAGAGTTTTTATCAACATTTATTTTTCTACGAGAACTGCATGTTACTCAGTTGCTCAACCTCTCTTTTTCGAAGAGGGTATGGAAATGATACGAGGACTCGGGCAAGACAAGTAGTTAGCTAATCGCTCTTCCTATGCGTCGCTCTTTGGGATAGGAAAGGTGGGAAGGGAATTTCAAACACAAGTTGGGAGCGGACATGGTTAAAAAAAAATATATATCACTTTATATTCTCGTCCCTGTCACTCCAAACACGTGTCATTCAAGATCAGGGAGAACCAACCTGCTTTATGCACGCGCGGCTCATTGTGGCTGTGACATGGTGAAGTGTTTTATAACAAATAATTCATGTTATAAAATAGTATTGTTACTTTTCAGTGTTAATTCAAAGCCGTGTAGAAATAAAGTTGAGTGTTTATGATAAATCATCAGTTACTTTGAAAAGGTTCTAACTGCTCTTGACACTGTTTTGAGATATGAGCGTTCGAAGTTTCGATTGATTAAAATTCACTTGTAAGAATGAGCAAGTAAAAATGTTTCAAATTACTTATTTTAAACATATTTTTTCACAACTCTTGCTGAGAAATAATGATCTTAAAGATCCAATGACAATCTTCGAACTTTGTCAAATAAATTTAGTAAAAAAAGTGTGCAGATGCAGTGCAACTCCGGAATTCTGCTAACTCCGTTATTCAACCATAGATAATTCTGAAATTCATATACATATATGATAGAATGCAGTAAATACAAGCTTTTCCGACCAGTCATTTAATTAAGTATTTCGACTGAGGGTGCTTGATGGAATTTCAATATCAAATTTGAATTTTTTGAATTTTGTACTTTTCCATGAGTTTTGTCGCTAACGACCCGGGTTTCGCCTTTCGGCATCTTCA
Organism: Himalopsyche kuldschensis; assembly: GCA_028554975.1. Lineage (NCBI taxonomy): Eukaryota > Metazoa > Arthropoda > Insecta > Trichoptera > Rhyacophilidae > Himalopsyche > Himalopsyche kuldschensis. The sequence goes on along the minus strand of JAHFWI010000123.1, from coordinate 293,336 downwards.
GGCATTCCAAGTGCACGGATGTACTTGAACTGACAATTCAAGTACAGTCAGTCAAGTACAAGTCAGTTCAAGTACAAGTCAGTTCAAGTACATCCGTGCACTTGGAATGCCTGAAGATGCCGAAAGGCGAAACCCGGATCGTTAGCGACAAAACTCATGGAAAAGTACAAAATTCAAAAAATTCAAATTCAGTCATTTAATCCAAACATGTCAATTATAACCTTTTCAAAGAAGGTAAAGAAATGCCAAGTTACCAATTTTTGTTTCATTATGAAAATCAAGGTCATTCATAGGAAGTTTAGTTTACAATTCAAACTTTTAAATTAAAATGTATTGTTATGTATATAAAGCGAATATAATATTTTCTTAAAAGTGTAATGGTGTATGAATTTTTATCAATAATATCCTGTATCAATTAAAAGTGACAATATTTTAATAACTGTTTGTTTTATTTCTGACTAGCAGCAATTGTAGGGGGGATTGGGGGGGGGGGGCATTGGTGTACGCCAGAAAGTTTCGCGGAAGTGTAGTAGAAATTTGTAAAAATTCGATATCAATTTTTGGGGGAGAGGGGGGTTGTTTGGCGGGGTGGGGTTTGGGGGGCGTATGGGGTGGGTATGCCAAAAACCTTTGAAGGTGTGAACTCAAAAAATTCATGAAGTTTAAAAAAAGAATTGGGGGGTGGAGGTTGGGGGGAAGGGTTGGTAAGCCAGAAACCATTGCGGGAGTGTACTCAATAAATTTGTAAAGTTTCACATCGATCGGTCGAGCGGTTTAGTAGTCCATAGCGGACATACACACAGACATTCATTTTTATATATATAGATAAGTTGTAGAACTGTGTGATATCAATTTCATGTATGTCAAATTCATGTAAATTGATTGAAAGGTTCATGTAAGTTTACATGAATTTGACACACTTACATGAAATCGATTGTACAGATTATGCGTATATTGCATTTGCAATGTGAAAATAGCAGGGCTGTGGAGTTATATATATATATTATAAAAAAATATTTGGCATTACAGCTTACGCCAATGCGTCAAATATTCTTAAAATAGTCATACAAGATTACCTCGATGATAAGTAATGAATCAGTTGCTCACAAAATCAACGATAAATAACATACACCCAGCCCAAGAGCTCTTTTTTGACCTTGCCGGGAATTGAACACAGGCCCCCTGATCGCTAGGACAAAGCTCTTGCCACTAGACCACAAAAACTGACCTGATGACTCCAACTCCACAGCCCAGGAAAAAAGTCAACATACTAAGTTGCGACAATACATGACAAATAGTAATTGTCTGAACTCACTCACGTCCACGTGGAATATGTTGACATACAAAGGAATACCTTCTAACGTTGTTAAAGCTCTTCCAATTGATTGGCAAGCTGGTTCTATTAAGGAATCAATGCTCACAATTCATCGAAACAATTATCAGGAATTTGAATCGCTTGAATTTTGTACTTTTCCATGAGTTTGTCGCTAACGACCCATTTCACATTTCAACGAGGCATTTCTAGTGCACTTGAACTGAGGTGAGTGTACATCTGTGCACTTAAAATGCCTGACGATGCCGGAAGGCAAACCCGGGTCGTAAAAGAATTCAAACGATTCAAATTTGATATTGAAATTCCATCCAAGCAACCTCAGTCGAAATTCTTAATTAAAAAACACTCTATGTTGTTGATTGAGTTGGCATTTACTTGGTGGACAGTGAACACCTTAAAAGGAGGGCTGTGGAGTCGGTAAAAAAGACTCCGACTCTGACGCCAACTAAAAAAAGTTTAATATCGCCACATTTTTTCCTAATTTTCCTATTTATGTGTATTCAATTAAATATCAACCCTACCCTCCGGCCAATAGCCAATTTGACAAATTATATGCAAAAATAAAATGTTTAAACTTTTCAAAATTTCTGACTTTGAGTATGACTCCGACAGCGACTCCACAGCCCTGCTAGAATAATAAAAGAGATAATGAATGCCAAGGCGCCAGATATTGTGAAAATTATTATACCGCTTTGATCAACCCCGGACTAACCGAGATCTGAGTTTGACCCTGATCAGACCCTGCCATTTAGGCCAAGAGAAGATGGATAAGGACAACACGTATGGAATAAAAACAAATTCACTATAACATCCACAATCGTTTATTTATACAATATTTGAAACCTATATATACATAATAATACATATAATTCTCGTAAATATTTTTATTTATACAATTTAAAAACTATACATTAAAAAAGAAACAGTTTTTCTTTTGACCAAATGTTATAAATAAGTAAAAATAATAAAACATTTTTAGTACTTATACCGCTTAAAATTTATTGAATCAGGACCGGTTTCACTCATGGCGAGCATTGTCAACTGATTAATTTAAATTTAACGTTATGATTGTATTAAAACACTTATTTACAACATTTGGTCAAAGGAAAAACGGTTTTTTGATGTATTGTTTTTAATCACTTTTAAGGTGTTCACTGTCGATACTTGGTGGAATGGCATTATAATAAAAATAATAACACATTTTTAGTACTTATTCCACATAAAATTTATTGGATCAAGACCTGTTTCGCTCATGGCGAGCATTATCAACTGTAAGTAAGAACTACAAGGTATGACAAACAATTGGTATTAGAACTAAGTAAATAAATTGAAGCAAAATGTAAGAAAAATAGATTACATATTATTAAAATATTAAAAGACCTCTTAGCAATGCAAGCTAAAGGGTATTTCAATAGGGACGCTCAAAATATGTTACTTTGTCCTGCTGAGTAGATTATTCATTGTTTAGTGGCCAAATTTGAGTCAACCAGTTTGGTAAATAATCGGCCAACACCTACCTGTACGTCATCAAAATACAATATCTGGTGAAAACATTGCTGCTGTGTGTGAAAGTGTACAGGAAAACCCAAGGCAGCTTATTTCTCGTCGTTCACAAGAACTTGGCTTTTCTGCGACTTCAACTTGGCGAATTTTGAATCGGGCCTTATGTCTGCACCCGTATAAAATCCAACTAACCGAGGATCTTCAGGTAAACGACCGCAGACAACGCCTGATTGGGTTCTGTCTGGAGCAGTTGGAAGTTTACCCAAATTTGTCAAAAAAGTCAACATTAGCGACATGGCCCATTTTATAATGAATGGATATTGGCAGACATTTGATGCTATATTCCATATTTAATGCCGTAAAATATACTTACAAATGAAATTAAAATTTAGTCGAAATCTCACAAACAACTTGTTTTATTTACATTTCAAAACTAAGCGTCCTTATAAAAAGACGCTTTATAACAACAAAAATTTAAAAAAAATATTTCTAAGAATTGATATCTTTAATAAAAAGAAAACCGTTTGATTGAACTCGTTCCTGGATTTTCCACGTCTAATTATGTTTTACTGACATTAGGATTTGTTTATTAAATGCACTTATTTTGGTTTTTGCTTTGTTAATGATCATTCATGCTTAATTGATTTTTGATGTATGTAATAGTTTTGCATTGCTAAGAGGTCTTCAACAATTCAATTATAATACGGTAAGAAAAATAACAATGTATTTTAGTTCTACATAAATTATTTTATATATTTGTTGATAGCTATTTAGGCTTACGCCTTCGTCATAACTATAGTTCTGACTAATACATTGTTATTTTTCTTACCGTAGTATAATGGAGTTCTACCAAGTGAATGCGTAGTCAATCAATAATTTTAAATTATAGTCTATTTTGCTTCAATTTATTTGCTTAGTTGTAATCAGGGCTGTGGAGTCGGTCAAAAAAAGTACGACTCCGTCTCTTCTCCAGCATTTACCAAAACCACGACTCCGACTAAAATAGTTTAACATCGTCACTTTTTTTTGCCTAATTTTTCCTATTTAAGTGTATTCAATTAAATATCAACCCTAACAATCCGGCCAATAGCCAAATTTTTACATATTATATGCAAAAATAAAAAGTTCAAACTTTTCAAAACTTCCGAATCCGAGTATGAATCCGACTCCACAGCCTTGGTTGTAATACCAAATGTTTGTCATACCTTGTAATTCTTACTTAAACATTGTATAAATATCACTGTTTCGCTGTATTTCTTATCAGTTGATAATGCTCGCCATGAGCGAAACGGGTCTTGATCCAATAAATTTTATGTGGAATAAGTACTAAAAATGCGTTATTATTTTTAATATAATGCCATTCTACCAAGTATTGACAGTGAACACCTTAAAAGTGATTAAAAACAATACATAAAAAAAACCGTTTTTCCTTTGATCAAATGTTGTAAATAAGTGTTTTAATACAATCATAACGTTTCATTTGTCGACGCATCTAAATTAAATAGTTTTAACCCACTTTAGGTCAATGTTGTTGGACACCATCAGTGTAGGATTGAGACTTCTCTATCTTCTTTAAATAGCTTTATTTTTGTGTGAGGAAGGAGGATAGAAAATCAACTCTCTCTCACTTTCCTCATCCAACATGTGATTGAGTGAGAGAGAGAGAGAGAGAGAGAGAGACACAATTCTTTCGGCCTACACAAAACCAAATGAAAATTCGGCCATTCCCGAGATTGTCAAATTTTTTTGTACTTCTTTCACATATAATTTTAAATAGATCGGGACCGGTTTAGCTCAACGCATGTATTTTCATCTGAAATAATCTGAACTTTTAGTTGAAAATGTTCGCAATCGGTGAAACTGGTTCCCTCTACTGCACAATTGACAAAAATAACGGAGATAGCAAATTTACTCTTTAAGCCATCGATACGTTTCTAAATTGTGCTTTAATCCAACGTTACGACTTGAGATTCATTCGAAACGATCTGAGGCGTCGCCGCTTCTCCCCCATGTATCATTTTGTGATACTTCAGTGACGTGGCGCGCTTCGTCCGATACTCGCAAACGTCACACGCGAATGGTTTAACATCACTGTGCGTCATTTTGTGATTCTTAAGGTGCCCCAACTGCTTGCACGTATATTCGCAATCACTGCAACTGAACGGCCTATCGGTGCTATGGACGAGTTTGTGCCTTTTCAATTGTTTGAATTGTCCACTCTTATAATCGCACTGGTCGCAAACAAACGGCTTCAAACCCGTGTGAATCATATCATGCAAACGCAACTTCTGACTGTTATTACACCGGAAATCGCAAGACTTACACGCAAACGGTTTTTCATCGGAATGTACTATCATGTGTATCTTTAAGTGCTCTTTTCGTTTGCACCGATACTGGCACATTGGACATTTGAACGGTTTTAAATCGCTGTGTACCATACGATGAGCAATCAAATGTTTGTGCAAACGTGTTGTGTAATCGCAAAGCAGACAAGCGTAAGGTTTTTCAGTACTGTGAATCGTTTGATGGGCTTTTAAATTCTGTTTTCTTTTGCATTTGAACTCGCAGAAGCCGCATTCGAACATTTCGTTCTCCCGGTGGAACTTCCGGTGCTTTCTCATGATGGCCTTCTGCTTGCATGCGAATTCGCACTGGTCGCACGTTAGGATGACTTCGGCCTTCTTCGTCCGCCGCTTCCGTTTCTTTTTCTCCCCGGTGCAGAAGAAGTCGCCAGCCATGGTCGCCGTGTCGATCAGCGGAATGTTGTCAGAGTAGGCGGGGTTTTTGTACATTGCGTGGTCATCGGTTCTCATTTCTTCGTCTCGGACTCCTTCCGATGTGGAAATCTGAAAATAGATAAAGCACACGTAAAACACTCTGATATGCCGTCACCTGTAGAGGTTCAATCAATGTTGCCTTCATACTTTCGATGGTTTCGACGGTAACTTTGTGGAAGTTCATTTTAACATAATAACTTTGATTATTCCACGTATTACGCTACTAGCTGTGACACGTGTTTCGCCTCTTTCAGAGACGTCTTCGGACTTGCATACTATCGCAAAGTTTGATTAAGTAATGAAGCAAGATTGATTCTAATATTTTAAAATGATAAAATTAAAAAATGGAGTTTGGGATTTTTCCTTTTTACGGGAAGCAAGGAGGGGGTTATAGAATCGAAACAAAGCAAACAAATAATTATAAATACTACTAATGACGTTAGCTATACAAAATATTAACTAATGAGCTGCAATCAATCAGATGCGCAAATCTTTAAGGGGCTAAACATGTGCCACAGTTAGTAGCACAATATTTGGAATAATCAAAGTTATTTTATATTAAAATGAACTTCCACAAAGTTACCGCCGAAACCGAAAAATTTGATTCTTTACCTCTAAACTTTGATTGGACTCTCTGTCGCTTTCCGGCTCACTTTTGACGGGGTACTGCTGGCTGGATGATACTCCGTTATCCTCATCCATGTCTAGGAAGTTCTTCTTGTACCGTAGCCACTGCTTTTCAATCTCGGATTTCAAGGCCAAATCATCCTTCGAAAGGACCTGGAAAAACAAAAACAAACCGAATGAGGGGATAATTTGTGGATTCGGTGGACACACGTGTTTACCAAGGCTGTGGAATCGTTGAAAAAAAACACGACTCCGGCTCCAGCATTGACCAAAAACACAACTCCGACTCCGACAAAAAAAAGCTCGATTTCGTCACGTTTTTTTCCTACCTTTCTTATTTATGTCCGCTCCCAACCTGGAGCATACGGACTCCTTACGGAGTTTATCTCAACGTATTTTTTTTTTATACGAAAACTGCTTGTTTCTCAGTTGCTTGACCTCTCTTTTTTCGAAAAGAGTAGCGATGGAAAGGATACGAGGACTATTGGTTAGCTAATCGCTGTCACCATGCGAACACCCATTGCCTCTGAGCAGAATCGATTTATCGTCTGATATGAAAATCTGCTTGTACTGGGAATCGAACCCGGGCGGTGCCACACGGTAGCCAACGACGTTGACCACTGCGCCATGGACCGTCATGTATGTGTATTCAATTAAATATCACCCAACCAATCCGACGAATAGCCAAATTTAAAATAGAAAGTTTAAGCTTTTCAAAATTTCCGACTCCGACTCCACAGCCCTGGTTTTTGCCATTCAGTCTTGAATTGCTGTGCCCTAGTTAAATCTAATTCGCTTCACACTTTTCAGTTCACAAATGTGACTTTTTTTAGTCGGAGTCGTGATTTGGTCAATGTTGGAGTTGGAGTCGTATTTTGTTTCAACTACTCCACAGTCCTGAATATGACGAATGTAAAAACGACTGAAGATGCTCAAATTTGAATTTTGAACTTTCTCATGAGTTTTAGCGCAAATGACTCTGAAATGGTTTCGCTTTTCGGCATCCTTAGGCATTTTAATTGCAAAAATTAACTTGAACTGACGCGGAGCGAAATATTATTTCCCAGTCTTTTTTGCTTTGTCTAATAATTTTTCATGTAATCGAATTTAATTCAAGTACATCCATGCAATGTAATGTCTGAAGATGCCGAAAGGCGAAATCCGTGTCGTTAGCGACAAAACTCATGGAAAAGTACAAAATTCAATTTTGATATTGAAATTCCATCAAGTGCCTTCAGTCGAAATTCTTAAATACATATATTACCTCTGCACTTCCATTATCATCTTTTTCATAATTGTCTTTAGGTTCTAATTTGACGATTATATTTGAATTTGGAAACTCTTCCTTGATGGTAGTATTTGAAAATGGAACATAATCATAATTTGAAATGTCAAAGTTCGTTTTGCCCCTCGATTCGACCTCGTCCGGGTCCTTCTTCAGGTCCATTCTTATTTATTTTAAAATTATCTAGCTTAAACCAGCACTGAAAAATATTTTTTAAACTAATTTTATTAATTATGAGTATGCTGCAAACTTTAAACGATTAATAATCGAAATTATAATTGATTTTTGACAGCTGTCTTTGAAAAGACAACTCAATATTTACTAAATACCATTTTTATTTTTGACATTACGTTTCAGTGTTGCTAGAGATATGTTTTTTTGTTTAATAAGCTTACAATACATTGCTACACATTACATTTACGGTGTGTAGATAATACCTAAGGCAAAGGTGGGCAAAAATGGCCAAATCATTCGCAAAACAACGGTTTTTTTATCAACTCCGATTCCATCAAATTTTATTGCTTTAATAAACTTTCTACAAACATCACATACAATGGACTCCTCACAACGTTTCAAAATCATTTCAAAAAAAATCAAAAATATTTCAAAATGTCTGGTTTCTAAAATAGTAGGGATTGAATAGAAACGAAGACTAGGACAGGATTAGTGGTTAGCTAATCGCTCTTATTACGGGCCACTTTTTGGGATTGCAAAGATGGGATTTTAAACAATACAAACTCATTGCCTTCGAAAAGAATTGATTTATCGACTGAAAAAATCTGATTGTATGAGGGCTTGAACCCGGACGTTTAGTCACAGAAGCCAACAACGTTGACCACTGCAACACAGACCAGACAAATACAAACAAACATAAATAGCAACGGTTAATCTTTATAAAAAAAAAAATATATTTTTTAAGTATACAATAAGTCAATAAATAAATTAATAAAGGCATAAAATGCCGTTGTTTCAACCATACATTTAATATATTTTCTGTAGAACCAAAGTACATTGTTGTAATAATAATTGTCGGTCCCTGTGGTCTAGTGGCAAGAGCTTTGTACTAGCGATCAGGGGGCCCAGGTTCAATTCCGGGCAGGGTCAGATTTTTCAATTGATAAAAAGAGACCTTGGGCTGGGTGTATGTTATTTATCGTTGATTTGTACACGATTAATTCATTACTTATCATCGAGTTAAAATCGTATGACTTTCATAATTAAGAATATTTGGCGCATTGGCGTAAGCTGTAATGCCAAATATTTTTATTTATTAAAAGAAAAATGTAAATAAAAAATTTAAATTTGAATTTTTTGAATTTTGTACTTTTCAATGAGTTTTGTCGCTAACGACCCGGGTTTCGCCTTTCGGCATCTTCAGGAATTCCAAGTGCACGGATGTACTTGAACTGACGCGTAGTAATGCTTGGAATGCCTGAAGATGCCGAAAGGCGAAACCCGTGTCGTTAGCGACAAACCTCATGGATAAGTACAAAAATCAAAAAATTCAAATTTGATATTGAAATTTCATCAAGCACCCTCAGTCGAAATACTTAAGTAAATAATAAAGTTCCACCAAGTAAATTTCAATTCAATTAGTAATTTAATATATTGATCCAATTGGATTTCACTAGGTAAAACTCCATTATAATTAGTTCTGACGTGTAAATATTTAAATACAGGACTTTTTTTCCATTGAACGCGGTGGAACGCCGGTCCAGCACCATTTTTCACAGATTTCAAAATCAATTAGACAAAATTGACTTAAATTTATTTGAATATAATCTTATTCAGTAAAAAGCTTCACATGAAGTGAGTTCCGGCACCTTTTTTTTTTTTTTTATTTAAAGCTCTGTTTCAATATCATAATTATAATTTCTGTAGAACTAAAATATATCGCTAATTTTTTCACCGTATATGTAATAATTTTACTATCGATAATCTGATATAATTTATCAACTGGCAACACTTTTTTGAAATCTGACAAACTGACGTGTCCGTAGAAAACCACCTGAAAACAAAACTTTCGGTAGTAAATTACATTTATGCTCACGTGTAACGGCGATAAGCTCAGGTGAGTTATATACCAATTAAACAATAGAAAATTTAATATAGCAAGCAACTAACATGGCCAAGGCACTTATCACTAAACCAATATTAACATAACAATTAAAACAAATGCATTTATTCTGACAACAGATGTTGCGTTCCATTTTCAAATAGAAATCGGCCGGCATTTGTTTATATGTATTGTTTTTTTTTCTTTTTCTATCATAAGTTTGCTTATTTGTATTAAAAACGTCATTTAATTGATAATTCTTTATATATTTACTTAGAAATATTGTAATAGATTTATAATTTACGTTTTTTGTCCCAGTTTTAGTTGAATACGAGTAACTGCAGTTTATTAACGGTAACGGATGTGTGTGTAAATAATTTTTTCGTGTTATTTACAACAAAAAAAAAAACAAATTAATTGACATATGAGGGAAATATATACTTGATTTATTTGTTAATGGTAGCAATTAAAATTGCCTAGAGCCAGCTAGTTCCTCACCATGTCCGCTCCCAACTTGGAGCATATGGACTCCTCACGGAGTTTATCTCAACATATATTTTTCTATGAGAACTCCTTGTTACTCAGTTGCTCAACCTCTCTTTTTAGAAGAGAGTGAGGGATGGAAAGGATACGAGGACTCGGACAGGTCTAGTGGTTAGCTTATCGCTCTCGCTATGCGTCGCTATTTGGGATAGGAAAGGTGGGAAGGGATTTTCAACAACACAAACACCCATGCCTTTGAACAGATATATGGTTGATATCTATTTCGGCTTAAGCCATCGCTAGAATTATGGCTTATGCCAAAATAGATATCAACCATATGTCTTATGTTCAGTCCGTGGTGCAGTGGTCAACATCTTTTGCTTCTGTGACGGACCGTGCACCTACTCTCGATTACCTTTTAATCTAGTGGCTCCCAATGTGGAGCATATGGACTCTTAATGAAGTTTAACTGGAACAGATTTTTTATACGAAAACTGGTTGTCTCTCGTTTTCGAACAGAGTAGGAATAGAATGAGAACGAATAGGACAATACTAGTGGTTAGCTAATCGCTATCTCTATGCATAGCTTTTTGGGATCAGAAAAGTTGGAAAGGATTTTTACATTCCATATAAAAAGGCGTTGGCTTGCATGCCGGATTGCCGGGGTTCGATTCCCGGTACGAGCGGATTTTTTTTCAGTCGATAAATCTGTTCAAAGGCATGGGTGTTTGTGTAGTTGCAAATCCCTTCCTACCTTTCCGATCCCAAAGAGTGACCCATAGTGACAGCGATTAACTAATCACTAGTCCTGTCCTAGTCCTCGTATCCTTTCCATCCCCACTCTCTTCGAAAAAAAAGAGGTTGAGCAACTGAGTAACAAGCAGTTCTTGTAGAAAAAATATATGTTGAGATAAACTTCGTGAGGAGTCCATATGCTCCAAGTTGGGAGCGGACATGGCTTAAAAAAAAATGTATGCTATGGTATGCCGCAGAGGCCATTTTGGATTATCTGTCAAATTATCAGTCGGTGACTTAATGTCACCTAGTCTCGATGATTACCGATTAACTACTCAACGTTATTTATGTTATAATTTTTCATTTTCAGATAGCGGTAGCAACTGAACACATTCCAAAATGAAGACAGACTTGTTATTAGGCGCCATATTGAATCTTTTGGCCGTCGGGTTGGCGCAACGGGTCGCCCCAGGCGTGCCACCGCAGCATTATCAGGTATAGCACGGCCACACGGGGCAAAAGAAACACATCTTGTATTTTTGCTAGGTTTGAGTTATGAATGCCACTAGATACAAAATAATATGTTACCTTATATAAGTACAGTAGAACCTTGATTATCCGGATTGGTCAAAATAAACAAAAATATTATAAATTTGATGATATGCACGTGGCGAATTGCGTCCACTGTTTACGTACGTGATGGAATGCAGTCTTAATATTATGATCCTTGCATTTGTTCTGTCCTGGTAAAATATGGGTCGGTCATCGTCCAAATTCGATACGCAATGAACGTTGAAAAATTGATCACGATTTAAATATTTATCACTTTTAAGGTGTTCACTGTCAATACTTGGTGGAAAGGCATTATAATAAAAATAATAACACATTTTTAGTACTTTTTCCACATGAGATTTATTTCATCAGGACCGGTTTCGATCATGGCGAGCATTATCCACTGATAAGGAATACAATAAAACAGTGGTATTTATGCAAAAGTTAAGTATGAAAACAAGGTATGACAAACAATTGGTAAAACAACTTTTGCTTAGATTTGCTTAGTTGTTTTACCAATTGTTTGTCATACCTTGTTTTCATACTTAACTTGCATAAATACCACTGTTTTATTGTATGTCTTAATCAGTTGATAATGCTCGCCATGAGCGAAACTGGTCCTGATGAAATAAATCTCATGTGGAAAAAGTACTAAAAATGTGTTATTATTTTTTTTTATTAAATATTTATTTTTAATGTTACCGATATCTCAACGAAGGGAAAACGTGTCGTAGTTTCATTAAAAGACAAATTGGATATAATTGATGCTTTGAATCGGGGTGAATCGGGACGTTTTTTGTCTAATAAATATGGTATCTGAACGTCAACGATCTCAGATATAAAAAACAAAGTGAAAAAATCTTGAAGTTTACCAATTGTTTAATGAGAGTCAAGAAGAGTGCTATTCAAGACAACTTATGTTTCTTAAAAGTATTCGTGATTTGGCAGCATCGAAAAGGAAAGCTAGCTTTCAGCAGAAATCAATATTATATCAATATTATCATATATTATATGTATTAATCTAAAGAAATAAAAATGATTTATACTGAATATACTGGTCTTTTCCTATCAATTATGATTTTTTGGATTATCCGGATTTGTCCTTATCCGGACTATCTTCATCCCCAATTAGTCCGGATAATCGAGGTTCTACTGTAACAATTTTTCCGAGTTTGCCAATCATTTACCATTTATAATCAATAGAAAATGATCATAATTTTAAATAGTAATGTAGTAATACTCCGCCGAGTAATTAAAAAGGGTTTAAAAATGAATAATTAAGAATTTTTAGTAATAAAAAAGAAGTATTATTGTGTAATATCCTTAACCCTTTGTACTCCAACGTCTCACCCGTGAGTCGCATGCGTATTGACTCCATACGACAACGTCTCACCGGTGAGTTTTTTTTAATACATAAACCCGAAATCGAATATGCCCATAAATCGTCCCGCAGCACAGAATGTATTGTACGCATGTGCCAGGACAAATGAAAACATCTTCAAACTATAAATTATGCAATTTCTATTCTTTAAAATCGCTGGCGTACAGCCGTAGATCGATACTTCTACTTTGGCGGTAAGAGGGTTAATAGGACAGATTGCTTGCCACTGCTGAAATTATTTCCAATTAACCCAACATGATTGATTGCATCTCATTAATTTATATTGAGAACGACCTAGGTTGTTGTCTCCTTCTGACAGCAACAGACAGCATCCTCCAAGGCGTTGGGTAAAGGAACTTAGGGACAGGATGGGAAGACACATGGTGTGATCTCAAAGCGTTATGTGGGTGGGGTTAGCACCCATTGTTTAATTGTTACGAATTTTCACAGACTTTACACACGGATTTAACACAGATAGATTTACAATACACGTTACGTTCTACAATACATAATACACGACTATTATAATTGCGAAGGCGATATCAGGAATTTACTAGACTTTATCCTTAGGGAGAGGATTAGGAGCTTGCAGGGTACTTCCAGGGCATACAGTTGGGAGAAGCCCCTCAACCACGACTGTACGACTTATCTAGCAAGCACGTGCATTCTCAATGCTGTCCAATCTCTAACTAATTGTATGAAAAAAAAAGCGGTTCCCTTAGCTAGCAAACCGTTCTAAAAATCGTTAAACGTCCGCGCGATAAGCCATTATTTATGGCTCATCGAACTTTGCATGAAATACCATGTACTCTTATGCACTCAGGACGTGAAAGAGTCAAGAGACATTTAGAGCGAGACGTCTATACGAGCTATAGATTATTTCAATATAGAGTATTATTAGAATGAATTTATTTCCTGATATCGACTTAAACTCATAGACTGAGGTGAAAAATAGATCGTTCGAGAGAGTTCTGATGACCTACCATATAGGGCGGTGTCAATATTTTGTAATGCTAACGCATATATAATCAGAAGTATAATTATTTGTTTGTTTTGTTTTGATTCTATAACCCCCCCTCCTTGCTTCCCGTTAAAAGGAAAAATTCGTTAAGTTACACCATTTATTATAAATTTAAGTTTTTTTTTGTTTTTCTTTCCAGCCTCAGCATAATCCCGGTGGTCATCAGCAGCAGGTTCCTGTTCAGCATCATGTAAGTAAATCATCACGGATGCTCGCACCGATTGTTTTTGAAATAACTATATATATTGAGATACTAATTGTGACACGTGTTTCGCCTCTTTCTGAAGCGTCTTCGGACTTACTTTGGACACCTCTGAAAGAGGTAGTCATAAGAGGATTGCTCGTTATCTAATCACCCTTATGATTCTCAATTATAATTAACCCTTTAACTACGAGATGCCTATATATTGGCATAACATTTCATGTCTCTCAACTACGATATGCCGATATATAGGCCGGGCCTTAGAAAACTGCTCGTACGCTATACTGATACAGTTTTCAATCGTCATCACGCAGGGAACACGTGTCTCTACCACCCATACATTTGAAATTGGAATTATTGGCCATTTTTTACGTATTTTGCCGAGGCGTGACGGGAACACACAGTTTTGATGCAAAACTTTACGACAGGCTACCTAAATTTAGAGAAGGGTCTCTATTATTCTCGCTCTAGGCTCTAAGTGCTTTTATAGCCTTTCCATCCATGGTTCATCAAACCATGCTATATTTACGATAATTTTTTTTATGTATATGTATTTGCGCAAGTATTTTACAAGTCGAATGTTTATTTTTATTACCTACTAGCTGTACCCTGCGCGCGTTGCTACGCCAGCAATTGTAGGGGGGATTGTGGGGGAGGGGGTGTACGCCAGAAAGTTTCACGGAATTGTACTCGAAATTTGTAAAAAATCGATATCATTTTTTGGTGGGGAAGGGGGTTGTTTGGCGGGGTGGGGTTTGGGGGGCGTATGAGGGGGTATGCCAGAAACCTTCGAAGGAGTGAACTCGAAAAATTCGTAAAGTTTAAAAAAAAAATTTGAGGGTGGAGGTTGGCGGGTGGTTGGGGGGAGGGGTTGGTAGGCCAGAAACCATTGCGGGAGTGTACTCAATAAATTTGTAAAGTTTCACATCGATCGGTCGAGCGGTTTAGTAGTCCATAGCGGAAATACAGACAAACATTCATTTTTATATATATAGACTATTTCACCCTTTTGTAAATAAAATTCACCCTTTTCAAAAATCGTATGCAAAAGGATTAATTTCATTTGCAAAAACTGTAACACAATACATGGAACAAGTTATTTGAAATTTTGTGTCCTTTGCTCCCGTAGCAAGTTCCAGTACAGCCACAGTTTCAGCAACAACAACAACAGCAACAACAACAGCAACAACAGCACATTCCACATCCGCAGCAGCATGTGCAGCAGCAACAACAACAACAGCAGTTCCAGCAGCAAAATGTGCCACAACAAAATGTGCCACATCAGCAAGGTAATTGGTCCATATCAAATTTATATCAGTACACTCCAGCTCAGGTGCTTAAGTCAGGGCGGTGGAGTCGTTAAAAAAAAGTACGGCTCCGACTCCGAAAAAAAAAAACACAAAAGACGAAAAATTTCAAAATTTCGGTCTCCGAGTTCGACTCTGGCCAAAACAGCGCGTCGACTCGGACTCCAGCTAAAAAACCTCGACTCCGAGTCAGATTCTACAGCCCTGGTTTTAGTATTACATATATAGAGCAGTGGTCAACGTCGCTGGCTACCGTGTCAGACCGCCCGGGTTCGATTCCCGGTACGAGCAGATTTTTTCATTGGATAAATCGATTCTGCTCAGAGGCAATGGGTGTTTGTGTTGTTAAAAATACCTTCCCACCTTTCCGATCCTAAAGAGCGATGCATAGTGACAGCCATTAGCTAACCACTAGTCCTCGTATCCTTTCCATCCGTACTCTCTTTGAAAAAAAGAGGTTGAGCAAAACTGAGTAACAAGCAATTGTCGTAGATGAACATGTTGAAATAAAATCCGTGATGAGTCCATATGCTCCAAATTGGGAGTGGACATGGTAGAAAAAAAAGGGACCATATTTAATTAAGGATTTCGACTGAGGGTGCTTGATGGAATTTCAATATCAAATTTGAATTGTTTGAATTTTGTACTTTTCCATGCAAACGACCCGGTCAGTTCAAGTACATCTGTGCACTTGAAATGCTTGAAGATGCCGAAAGGCGATACCCGGGTCGTTAGCGACAAAACTCATGGAAAAGTACAAAATTCAAACAATTCAAATTTAAAGCAGGTATGCTGCCTAAGTGACATTAGTCTTATATGTTGTTAATTGTTGAGTGGCGTACGGCAAATCACCATGGATGGTTATAGCGTTGAACAGCATGTGCAAATCATCATGGGAAAGTACAAAATTCAAATAATTCAAATTTGACCATATTTAACACGTTGTTTACGGTGTGTGAACAAAGTGTTACGATAAAGTAAAAGTTTCTGCATCTATTGTCAAGCATATAGAATAACAATGGAGTTCATCACAATCGAAGTTTTCCTACAAGGAGTCCGAGTCACTCAATTGCTCGATCTCTCCTTTTTGAAGAGAGACAGGCATATAACGGATATGACAGGACTAATGGCTAGCTAATTGTTCTCGCCAAGTCCTGTTTTTAGAATCGGATGGGTGTGTGAAAGAACTGACTGTCTGTTAACGATTGCATTGATTCCAGCCCAGCAACACGACGGCCACCAGTCCGGACATCATAATTCTCAACTCCTCAGTCCGGGAAACATGGCCCACGAGAAAGAGTAAGCGCAGTTCACTTATAATTGACATGTTTTAATATTTTGCCGTCAACATAAAATAATCCTTTTTATTTTACCCAAATATTGTTACCGATCTTTGAGACATAGTAAAATTAATTATGGTAAAAAAAAACTACTTGGGCAGTGAACTACTGCGAATGCTCAAAGCGCTCGGGCAGGAATGAAGTTCACATCGTTTATTGATTGATTGAGTTGGCATTCACTTGGTAGAACTCCATTACAGTCAATTCGGGTAACTTTGGACGGCAATATACATAACATTGGACAAAACAGTTTCAGCAAGTACAGTTTATTTTTCTTTCATGAAAATGGCCAGAATTAAGATCTATTCGCAAGCTCTTCTGAGAAACAGCATGAAATTGTTAAAAAAGAAAATGAAATGATTGTGAAATATGTAGGATAAAATAATAGTTTCGAACAAAAATTACCTTATTGATTGAGTAGGGGCATTTACTTGGTAGAACTCCATTATAATACGGTAAGAAAAATAACATTGTATTTTAGTTCTACATAAATTATTTTATATATTTGTTGATAGCTATTTCGGCTTACGCCCTCGTCATAACTATGTTTTAAACGTGTATAAGAGATAGATTAGTTCTCACGATTACGCCAGACTTATTTCCATGTGGCGTTGGTACGGTTGAGCAGAGAGGGGATGTATGGGGTACCCTGTCTAGCCTAGGTATACAAGATATCTCTTATACACGTTTAAAATATAGTTCTGACGAAGGCGTAAATCGAAATAGCTATCAACAAATATATAAAATAATTTATGTAGAACTAAAATACATTGTTATTTATCTTACTGTATTAAAAATTACCTTCCTAGAGCATTTGAATAATTTCTGATGATGAATTGAAAATGACCTTCAAAAAACAAGCCAAGCCCCGCACTGGCCATTTTCATTTTCGTTTTAAAAATAATTTTAAAGGTGAATGTGGCTTATTTTGTTGATCATATATAACACAAAAAATCGATCTGTTATATTCATTAATCGCAAGAATGATCACGTTTACTAGTTGGCAGAAAAAAAAAAAACGGTACTCGCTCAAGTTTTGTCCAATGTTATATTGACGTCCAAAGTTACCCGAATTGACTGTACATGTGTCGCATTTATTATTACCATATAAAATTAGGATGTAAGAACAGATGAGAAGATGTATTGTGTTCTCTGTCTACAATGGTATATAGAGATGCATAATAACAATAATAAAACATTTTTAGTACCTATTTCACATTAAATTTATTCAGATCAGAACCGGTTTCCCTCATGGCAAGCATTATCAACTGATGATATCTTCAGTTGATAATGCTCGCCATGAGCGAAGCTAATCCTGATCTAACTAAATTTAATATAGAATACATAGGTACTAAAAATAAAATTATAATTGCCATTCCACCAAGTATTGATGGTGAAACCGCTAAATGTGATTGAGTAAATGTATCAAATGTTTATAATACCATTTCTGTAGTACTAAAATACATTGATATTTAATTTTTTTACTGTTTTAACATCATTTATTTATATTTTGTCAATCTGCCACTAGTGTTGCCGTGGGTTTTGAGTTGTCCGAATCCAATCTTTCAGGCACATCGCCGAGCATATGGAGGTGCCGATGGACACGAGCAAGATGTCGGAGCAGGAGCTCCAGTTCCACTACTTCAAGATGCACGACGCCGACAACAACAATAAGCTCGACGGCTGCGAGCTGATCAAGTCGCTCATCCACTGGCACGGTAAGACATGTCAATCAATCCCCGTATCAATTTAGCCATTGCCCATCCTCAAAATCAATCCCGCA
Source organism: Himalopsyche kuldschensis (assembly GCA_028554975.1). Lineage (NCBI taxonomy): Eukaryota > Metazoa > Arthropoda > Insecta > Trichoptera > Rhyacophilidae > Himalopsyche > Himalopsyche kuldschensis. Next base: position 274,951 of record JAHFWI010000123.1, on the reverse strand, counting down.
GCCTGCGGTTCATTCTATTGTCATGTTTTCTTATATTGCATGAAGCGTTTTAAATAGGGCTGTGGAGTCGTTGAAAAAAATTACAGCTTCGACTCTGGCATTTACCAAAAACACGACTCCGACTCCGACTAAAATACGATTAATTTCATCACGTTTTTTTCCTACCTTTCCTATTTATGTGTATTCATTTATATATCAGTCAAAAAATCCGGCCTATAGCCAAATTTTACATATTATATGCAAAAATAAAATGTTCCAAAATTTCCGACTCCGGCCAAACCTCCGACTCCACAGCCCTGGTTTTAAAGCGAATACGTCTACCCCTTAGTATGAAAGATCTCAGTCGGACCCTGTGGTTTATAGGCATAGCTTAGCGATCAGGTGGGCCCGGGCCCAATTCCAGGTTTTTTCAAATGAGAATGAGATCTTGGACATGGGTGTATGTAATTTATCGTTGAGTTGTTCACTACTGATTCATTGTTTATCATCTCGTAAAAATATTTATCACATTGGCATTACAGCTGTAATGCCAAATATTTTTTATTAAAATTAGGAAAAAAAAGTGGCGATATTCAACTTTTTTTTGTCGGAGTCAGAGACGTGTTTTTGGTCAATGTTGGAGTCGGAGTCGTTGTTTTCTTAAATGCTGGAGTCGGAGCCGAACTTTTTTTACTGACTCCAAAGCCGTGATTTTAAATACTAAAAGTTGTAAAAACATTATGTTGTTCTTCTCAAGAAATTGTCATTTGCTGCCTTCTTGCTTGGAACGGCGGTATAGGTGTGACGCCCAAGAGCGTTGACTACTCGCCTGCAGTGCAGGAATGGACTCGTTACGTCCTATTTACGAGTACCGGTTCTTAGTCTATCGAGTTATCCACGATTTAAAACGGGCTATTCCTTTTCCTAACCTGACAATTCTATCCATTTATTTTGTTTTTATGTTTTTTGAGTGTTTTTTTTTTGCTCATTTGTATGGTAAAGGTTTGCGTGTGGTTTGTTTTGATTTTTATATTATTATTGCTTGAAGCTTCATACAGTAACGACTTGTGTATTGATAATTATCATATCAGGATAGATCTGGGTTCTTGAACCGGGGTAAAGATTTGTTAAAAGGAACTGGAATTCGTGGGTGAAGGTCATACGGCCGAAACTACAAAAACAACGAACTGAGATAAATGGCTAAACAGTTTTCAATGTTGAACTGTGTTCTGACAGATTTGCAGGAAAGCCGAGCAGTATCTGGTAAACCGCTCTTCGTACAAGTTTCATATTTGTGACACAGTGTCAACATTGTTGGCTTGCGTGCCGAACCGCCCGGGTTCGATTCCCGTACGAGCGGATTTTTCCAGTCGATAAATCTGTTCTAAGGCATGGGTGTTGTTGAAAATCCCTTCCCACCTTTCCGATCCCAATGAACGACGCATAGTGACAGCGATTAGCTAATCACTAGTCTTGTCCTAGTCCTCGTATCCTTTCCATCCCTACTTTCTTAGAAAAAGAGAGGTTGAGCAACTGACTAATGAGCAGTTCTCGTAGAAAAACATGTGTTGAGATAAACTCCGTGAAGAGTCCATATGCTCCAAGTTGGGAGCGGACATGGTTAAAAAAAATATATCTTACAGAACTGCCATAATTCATCCAAAACAGCAATTTTTGTAGTTTCGCCCGTATGTCCCTACACCCACGAATTGATAACCAATGTTAAAAGAAACTGTTTTGAAACATTGCCAGAAATTGTCCTGACAATGGTGTGCTGCCGAAATAGCTATTGATTATTACGTCACTATCATGTAATAGATTTCCGCCGAAGAGATGCCAATACATTATCCGCAGGGAACTCAACGTTGCCCCCGCTACGGCTTCACAGCGTAACGACATTATCCGTGTTTCAAATGTTGACATGAATCCTTATCCTCCCGATCCTATCGAGTCTGTGTGGTTTCGGTTTTTTTGGTGTTTTTTGTACTAATTTTAACTGAATAAAATTTTGCTTTTCTGTGCCCCCGTCTACGGTTGTCTACGTCCGCCCCGCCCTGCTGTGACCTCCTACACCCGCTGTCTCGTTGGCCCACCCCATCCTGCTGCGCCGTTTTGTTTGCATCGTGTGCCTCTGGTCGACGAATTGCCAACAAACGCTTTGTGAATGTGTTCTAATTTGTGTATTTATCGAATACAATGTATTTTTTATGTGTTTTTATTTGAATTATCACTGTCTTAATTGTTGTTTTTTATCATTTTTTTATAATGTGTGCTGGTTTTTTTTTAATCATGTTTATGGCTGTTTTTTTATTATTTTATTTTGCTCTGTGGTTTTTATCTTTAATTTTATCGCTATCGAAAAATGAATATACCGTATTTATTTTATGTCATAAACAATTATGTCACCATCTAAAATATTGTTCCATGTTTAAATTTTTAATAATTGTTTGTCTCTGGAATACACAAACTTATCTATGGTATGTTTAAATTACTCTTGTCTATAATGTCGGCAAATGTCTATTGATTACGCGGACCGACAGAGCAAGGCTCGAAGCACAAACACGAAGACTCCACGGAGCATCAGCAAAAGAACCAAATTCAGGAGAAGATATTCGCAGACGAGGAGCTGGTCGGGTTGATTGATCCGATTTTGTCGATGGACGACGGCAACAAAGACGGATACATCGACTATCCGGAGTTTGTCAGGGCTCAGCAGAAGGCCCAGGCCCAGCAGGCCACGAAAAATTGATTGGGACCCTTTTTATGAACAAAGCTAGAGCCGTTTGCATAGTGGATAGTGTGTAGGGAGGGATTGAAATCGTGTTTCGTTTCCAAAGAATCACTGATCGATTCATTCGTTACTGATCCGCGAAAGATTGGATTCGTTTGAAGTGATTCGAATCGTTTTTTTTACTGTCACATTGTTAATTGTGTTTTTTATTTCTAATTCAAATTTGATCTTAATTTAAAATTGTTTTATTATATCGTCCTTTTGTTTAACTTGGTTTCTTTATTTTTTAACCCATTGTTTACCGCAAGACCTGTAAACAATGTGTTCGACGAAGTACGACTTTCAAAAAGGATGAATTTCATTTGCGTAAGTGTTAATTTCATATGCAAAAGGATTTATTTCATTTGCAAAAGAGTTAATTTCATTTGCAAAAGGGTGAATTTCTTTTGCAAAAAGATTTATTTCATTTGAAAGAGAGTTAATTTCATTTGCAAAATGGTGAAATAGACTTGCAAAAGGATTTATGTCATTTGCAAGAGGGTTAATTTCATTTGCAAAAGGGAGAAATAGACTTGCAAAAGGATGAATTTCACTTGCAAAAGGATTTATTTCATTTGCAAGAGTTAATTTCATTTGCAAAAGGGTGAAATAGATTTGCCAAAGGATGAATTTCATTCACAAAAGGGTGAAATGGGCTTTTAAAAACTGTATCGTCATATTATTGGATAAATGGCTAAATTTCTTAGTTTAACAATACACTGTAAAGTGAAGGAATTAAATTTTCTGCTTCATTGATTTCCATTCATAAAAATGTCCCCCATGAAACAAATATAAATTCTAGTCAAACATCTGACACACATATTCTTTTTCTGTGGACGATACAAAAAACGAATCCTTTCATCTCGACGAATCACAAATGCAAATGGCGCCGCCGCGACAAGTCAACAAAATTCAAAATGAAGACGGTTTTTTTCTATCTTTTTAACGCTTTAAAAATATTAAAAAGATACATTTGGTTGTGCGCTGACATTCCATCATGTTTTTTTTGCATTTAGTTGTCTTTAATTTAAAATAAATAAGTAAAATCAATCGAATCTACGATTGCATCGCCGCGAATAAATCTTTTGGATCTCGAGTCTCTTCTACACTCTTTGGATTCGATCTGTGTAATTTATTCTGAAGAACTGATAAACTTTGATTAATTTTACTTAAATTGTCACATTCAATTACCTTCATTGTAAAGCAAAGTTGTGATGACCTTGAAATGTGTTGCGGCATCGTCGAGCACGCGTACATTGGACAATGTAGAAAATTTTTTGGGCATCCCAACTTTGTGTAGAGCAGTAATGCACAGTCTGTGGCCCGCAATGACATTTCATGCAGCCCAATAAGACAAATATCAATCAACTTTTTTACGGACGACGGAAGAACGGTATGAAATTATAATCGCTTTTACCCATGCGGCCCTTGAACTATCTGCGAATTGACTGTCTGGCCATTCTCCCAAAAAGGTTGTGTATCACTGCATTAAATTGTCGATATAATATGTAAAGATCAGCACCGGTTTCACTCTTCACGTAAAATGTTAAGAATTTGAGGGAAAATAATGGACACGGTAAAAAATTAGCAATGTACTTTACTGTTGGGCTAATATGCTTTCTATTTTTTCACCGTGTTATAATGGAGTTCTACCAAGTGAATTCCAAATCAAACAGCAGCAAAAAATGTACACCGATCTTACCGGGAATCATGAATTATTGTTTTTTTTTGAATCGTAATCAGTTGAAATTGTCTGGGATTAGTGAAACCGGTCCTGATTTGTACGCGATACGCGTGGAATGTGGACAAAAGTTTGTTTGTGTCTTATTTATTTGAACATTTTTTTACGTGTGATCAAGCGAGAATGATCAAAATTCACATGTACGTATATATATATATTTTTTTTTGAACAAGTACTAATAGGATGTTAGAAAGTGGAAAAGTTTATATTGTAGTATAAAAAATAATCTTAGGTAAAAACTGTGCCGGCACACTAAATGCAAAAGGGGTATCATCTACCAGGGCTGTGGAGTCGACTCCAACATTGACGAAAAAGACCACTCCGACTCCGACTAAAAAAAGTTTAATATCGTCACGTTTTTTTTTGCCTAATTTTCCTATTGATGTGTATTCAATTAAATATCGACCCTACCGATGCGGCCAATAGCCAAATTTGATAAATTATATGCAAAAATAAAAAGTTCAAACTTTTCAAAATTTCCGACTCCGAGTATGACTCCGGCCAAATCGCCGCGACGACTCAGCCCTGAGAACTATGCAGATGCCGCCCCCTTTGCACTTAGTGTGGTGGTACATTTTCGTTAGTGTCTATTTTTGTAATGCGTTTCTTTTTTAAGTGTTGTTATTTTTTAATTATGACTATTTTTTTTTCTTGAATAAATACATTTCAGTTTATTGATGAAATCTTAATCACCTTATCGATATCGCCGACGAATAAAACTATTGTCATTGACATTGACAAATGTCAACTGTAATGACATGTCAACTTCAACATGGCCTGTAACAATTTGTCACCTTACTTTGGTAAAGGTTCTAACTGCTCTTGACACTGTTATGAGATATGAGCGTTTGAAGTTTCGATTGATTAAAATTCACTTGTAACAATGAGCAAGTAAAAAGCAAGTTTTCGGGCCTTTTTAAATACTATGGTAATTAATAAAAAATTTAAAATAACTGATTATCCACGTATTGTGCCACTAACCGTGACACGTGTTTCGTCTCTTTCAGATGCATCTTCGGACTTACTATCGCAAAGTTTGCTTATGTAATGAAGCAAGATTGATTCTAACATTTCAATCCCTGGTTAATGGAATATTGTTTTATGTGAATAAAAAAAAGAGTTTTTTGTTTTTTGGTATAAGTTTTTGTTGCTTTTTTGTGCGTTTCTTTGTACCTAACCGATCCCTTAAACCTTCTAATAACAGGCACAAGTACTGAGCAAAACTCGTGTCTCATTTTATAAAGATCAGGACCGGTTTCACTCATCGCTAATATTTTCAACTGTTGATATGTAAATTATATCAAATTGACGAAGACAAGACAAGGCAAGGTAATAAATAAATGGCTAAAGAAAAATGATACAATGCTAAAAATAATTTTACAGGCATGAAATGAAGTTTTCAATTGGGAATTGTTAATAAAAATCTACATTTAAAATATCATTAACCTTTTGTATGCCAACGTCTCACCCGTTAGTGGCATGCGTATTGACTCCATACGCCAACGTCTCACCGGTGAGTCGCGATGTTTTTTAATGAAAAATAAAGATTTCTTTTATACATTAACTTATTATATGTTTTTAATACATGAACACGAAATCGAATAAGCCCATAAATCGTCCGGCAGCACAGAATGTACTGTACACACATGTGCCAGGACACACGAAAACATCTTCATACTATAAATTATGTAAATTAAATCACTTTTTACGCAATTTCTATTTTCTCTAAAATCGCTGGTGTACAGCCGTAGATAGAATACTTTGACTTTAGCGGCTAACAGGCTAAAAGACTATCCTTCAAAAAAACCCGTGTGAGGTGCCCATACAGAAATGGCAGATAAGCTTCCATTACTTAAAATCAACTCAAAATCTACTTTGTTACTGACGATGCCGAAAGGCGAAACCTGGGTCGTTAGAGACAATACTCAAGAATTCCAAAAAAAAAAACAGAAAAATTCAAATTTGATATTGAAATTCCATCAAGCACTTCAGTCAAAATTCTTACTGATAGGATAATATTGTAAGCAAATAAAAAGGCTTTTAAAATGAAGAGTTTGGAATTTTTAGAAATTAATAAAACCCTTAACAATAAAGATGTATTATTAAATAATATTCTTAATAGGACAGGTTAATCGCCACTGCTTTCATTATTTCCAATAAAAAGGTTTAACCCAAACCTATCTGATTGATTGCAGCTCATTAGTAAATATTTTGTAATGCTAACGTCATTAGTAGTATAATTATTTGTTTTGATTCTGTAAAGAGGAAAAATCCCAAACTCCATTTTGTAATTTTATCATTTTAAAATATTAGCATCAAGTTTGCGTCATTACCTAACAAACTTTGCGATAGTAAGTCCGAAGATGCCTCTGAAAGAGGCGAGACACGTGTCACAGTTAGTAGCACAATACGTGGAATAATCAAAGTTATTTTATATTGAAATGAACTTCCACAAAGTGACCGCCGAATCCATCGAAAGTATTAAGGGCCGGATGAAAATCTTTGCCGGCGGTAGTTTGGTGACCGTTGTTTTAGATTAAACGGGTTTCGCTTTCGGCATCTTCATGCATTACACGTTTGCGTTTGAGGGTATTAATGTCATGATGTTATGTGTTTGTTAAAATTGTCTGTTTTGTCTCCGCTTCCAATATAGGTGCTGATGACTCCAACTCTGTCTCCATACCAGACAATACCCTCGCGGAAACCGTGGACGAGGTCTTTTCAAAGTCTGACCTTGACAACGACGGATACATCAGCTATTTGGAATTCAAAAAAACGAATAGTGGATGATTTAACCAATATGTTTAAGCCAGGGCTGTGGTGTTGGAGTCGGGGTCTCTGAGAAGGAAATTTTCAAAAAGTTAAAACTTTTTATTTTGCATATAATATATCCGGTCCGTGGCGCAGTATCAGCGTTATTGGCTTGCGTGCCGGACCGCCCGGGATCGATTCCCGCCACGAACGGATTTTTTCAGTCGATAAATCTGTTCAAAGGTATGGGTGTTTGTGTTGTTGAAAATCACTTCCCACATTTCCCATACCAAAGAGCGACGCATAGTGACAGCGATTAGCTGATCACTAGTCCTGTCCTAGTACTCGTATCCTTTCCATCTCTACTCTCTTCGAAAAAGGGAGGTAAAGCAACTGAGTAAAAAAAAATATGTAAAATTTGGCTATTGGCCGGATTGGTGGTTTGATATTTAATCTATTTGATGCCGCGGCCGCGTTTACACGCCAAACAATTCCGTGCTCGTAGGGCCGGCCATACAAAATGCGCGTGTTAACACGCATTACTTGAGACGTGGCTTAAAGGCAACGAGCAACGTTTATAACAATTTTAAAATATTGTGCATATAGTGACAACTCTTGGAATCGTGATGTAATAATTGAACTTTAAAAATATTTTTGACAGTTTTTGAGACGTCGTCTTATCAGGTTAATTGAATACGTAAATAGGAAAAATCTAAAAAAAAGTGACGAAATTAAACTGTTTTTAGTCGGAGTCGGAGTCGTATTTTCTTTCACGACTACATTCCTGGTTTTAACTGCCATTGTCCAAGCTGAAGAGAGAATCGTTCACTAATATTGAAACACTTTCCTTGGATAGCATAATATTAACCTATCCTTTACGGTACCAAAAAAACCATGGCTGTGGATTTGTTAAAAAAAAAGCACGACTCCTACTCCAGCATTAACCAAATACACGACTCTGGCTCCGACTAAAAAAATATTTAATTTCGTCACGTCTTTTTCCAACCTTTCATATTTATGTGTATTCAATTGAATATCAACAAACCAATCCGGCCAATAGTTCAATTTTACATATTACATGCAAAATAAATAGTTCAAACTTTTCAAAATTTCTGAGTACGACTCCGACTCCGACTCCACAGCCCTGATATTAACCTTTCCATAAAGGTCCATCCGTATTTTTGTTCATTAATTATGATGATTGAGCTATTTTTTAATCATTTTTTATATTGCTCCATGAAAATTTTCAATTTTTCAATGAAAATGACGATATATTTTGTAAGAGCATAAGATCAGTTGAAAATGCTCGCGATGAGCGAAACCGGTCCCGATCTTCACAACATATATGTAGAAGTCTTACTTGCAAAGCAATTGTGTTGGATTCTTTCAAATTTTTCAACATTGCGAACAATCTATATTGAACAAACAATAGCATTGTTTTTCTTTCTTGCCTTGAATCATGATTAACCAAAGGTCACGCATGACTCAACACTTGACATGTATTAACTTCCACATCCGGATTAATTTAGCCTAAGCTAAAAACTTGTTGAAAAAATAGCAACATATTTAAGTCCAACAGAAATTATACTATGTATTATATATAATTATGTAATTAAGGATTTCGACTGAGGGTGCTTGATGCTATTTCAATATCCAATTTGAATTGTTTGAATTTTGTGCCTTTCCATGAGTTTTGTCGCTAACGACCCGGGTTTCGTCTTTCGGCATCTTCAGGCATTTCAAGTGCACGGATGTACTTGAACTGACTCAAGGTGTCGTTCAATTGACGTTCAAGTGACGTGTCTGGTCAAGTACATCCGTGCATTTGAAATGCCTGAAGATGCCGAAAGACGAAGCCCGGGTCGTTAGCGACAAAACTCATGGGATAGTACAAAATTCAAACCGTTCAAATTTTTTTATATAATTATGATTGATAGCTTGAGCTAGTTCTGACGATGGCGTCAGCCGAAATAGCTATCAACCATAAATAATATAATTTCTGGAGGACTTAAAATACATTGCTATTTTTCCACAGTTTTACAATGGAGTTCTACCAAGTGAATGCCAATTCAATCAATAGCAACAGTATTGTTTTACTATCTTTCGCATTGAATCATGATTAGGGGATTTTTTTTAATATTTATTGTCTATGGATCTGAAACTTGGTTGTTTTTGTTATTTAGAATGTTAAATACAATTTTTAATTTGTGTGTTATTTATTATGTTATATTGTTTTATGTTCATTTTTAAATGAATATGTATGTACTGGAAAACCGCATTTCATATCAACATATGTCAGTATTTTTCTAACCTTGTCCGCTCCCGACTTGAGGCATATAGACTTGTCATGGAGTTTATCTCGACATATATGTTTCTACAATAACTGCGTACTTAACTACTCAGCTGTTCAACGTCTATTTTGTCGAAACGAGTGGGGACTGAAAGGATACGCGAGGACTAGGACAGGACTAGTAGTTAGCTAATCAGTCTCGCTAATGTGCTATTGAAAGGTGGGAAGGTGATTTTTAACAACACAAACACCCGTTACCTTCAAACAGAATCAATTTACTAATTAATTAATTAATTTATTTAGAACAAGAGATCACTTTTAAGGTGTTCACTGTCAATACTTGGTGGAATAGCATTATAATTAGGGCTGTGGAGTCGGTCAAAAAAAGTCCGACTCCGACTCCAGCATTTACCAAAACCACGACTCCGACTCCGACTCCAACATTGACCAAAAACACGACTCCGACTCCGACCAAAAAAAGTTCAATATCGTCACTTTTTTGCGCTAAATTTCCTATTTATGTGCATTCAATTAAATATCAACCCTATCAATGCGGCCAAAAGCCAAATTTGACATGTTAAATGCAAAAATAAAAAAAATGAACTTTTCAAAATTTCCGACTCCGAGTACGACTTTGGCCAAAACGCCGCGAAGACTCCGACTCCGACTCCACAGCCCTGATTATAATAAACATATTAAAACATTTTTTAGTACTTATTCCACGTGAAATTTATTGGATCAGGACCGGTTTCGCTCATGGCGAGCATTGTCAACTGATGAGAAACACAACGAAACAGTGATGTTTATACAAAGTTTAAGTAATAATTACAAGGTACGACAAACAATTGGATCGGTTGACAATGCTCGCCATGAGCGAAACCGGTCCTGATCGAATAAATTTATGTGGAATAAGTACTAAAAAATGTTTTATTATTTTTATTAGAACAAGAGATGTTGAGCGACTGAGTAACAAGCAGTTCTCGTAGACAAAACCATTTTGAGATAAACTTGGATATTAGTACATATGCTAAGAGTTAGGAGCGGATATGGTAAAATAAAAATACTTTTCTATGAAATATTGAATTCCATTGCATTTTGGTGAATGTCTCAAATTTAGATTTTAAAAAGGGTCCGTTCATGTATGACGTCACACGTTTTTGACTGTTTTTTTCAAACCCATTCCCTTTTGATTCACGAATATTTTCAGTGAAATTTTCTCACACAATATTGTGTTAAATTTGTGACATCATAGCTAATGCCAATGCGCCAAATATTGCTCAACGAAAAATGACATACACCCATGTCCAAGATCTCTTTTCCAATTGATAAAGTCTAACCTTGCCGGGACATGACCCCGGGTCCGCCTGGTTGCTTGTTCAAAGCTCTAGCCACTAGACCACAGGGACTGACAGTTGTATCAGACACCTAGAGCGCGACGTTATATATGAACGGCCCCATAGAACATATTTTTGTACAATATATATGTTACAGTGAAACTGTATTCTCAGTGAATATGTATCAAGTTATAGATTTGTGTGACAACATGATTTCTCTGGTCACGATCATTGAAATTATTGGCCCAAGTCGATCATTTGCCGGCCTAAAATTTTGGTTTCCTTCAATTGAACAAAATCAGCAAGTAGTCCCTTTCATAAATAGAGAACCAAAGAAAAAAATTAGGGCGGTCAAATTTAATTTCAATGACAGCTTGGAGAAGAATATATTTTCACTGAGAATACAGTTTCACTGCAACATATACATTATGTTATTTTGTTGTGTATTCAATATTGCCAGACTATCTGTCACTCATTTTTTGTATCGTAATTGTTTTATACATGTGTCCAATTTGTTTTACTTATGTTAATGTTGTTTCGACTAATCGTGTATAGTATAAAATAACTTATTCCACCATATATAAATTGATAATTTCGAATCAAAAGTACTTGATGGAATTTCAATATTGTTTGAATTTTGTACTTTTCCATGAGTTTTGTCGCTCATGAACCGGGTTTCGCCTTTCGGGATCTTCAGGCATTTCAAGTGTACAGATGTAACGTGTAGTACACAGTTATGTTTAATTGCTATTCAAATATGAATTAGCGAAAATTTGAGTGAACGAATTAAGTGGGTTTGTTCATAATTATCGGGTATTTTGAATGTAGTATCGCAAATACTAATTACCAGACAATAACATGGAAATGTCGATAAATAATTCGTGGGTTTTATCCGACCTACTATTTACCAAAACCAGCATTAACCAAAACCACGACTCCGACTAAAAAATGTTTAATATTGGCCAATATGCAAAAATAAAAAGTTCAAACTTTAAAAAATTTCCGACTCCGAGTGCGACTCCGGCCAAAAACCACCGACTCCACAGCCCTGGTAATAAATCAATCCCTGTATCTATATTTAAAAAGTGATTCTCAACTCATGGAAAAGTACAAAATTCAAACGATTCAAAATTTGATATTGAGGCTCCATCAAGCACCCTCAGTCGAAATTATTAATTAGTGTACTGTTATTTAAACATGTTTACATGGCAGTTTGTACTGTGCGTTGTCACAAAATCGTGTAAGAGCAGCGATGGTGCATTCTTTGAACTGATTATTGCAGGGCTGTGTAGTCGGACTTTTTCCACCATTGACCAAAACCACGACTCCGACTTCGACCAAAACAAGTTCAATATCGTCACTTTTTTCCCCTTATTTTCCTATTTATGTGCATTCAATTAAATATCAACCTTATCAATGCGGCCAAAAGCCAAATTTGACATATAAAATGCAAAAATAAATAGTTCAAACTTTTCAAAATTTCCGACTCCGAGAACGACTCCGGCCAAAAGGCCGCGACGACTCCACGACTCCGACTCCACAGCCCTGAATTATTGTTACAATTTTGTTTTGTATTGTTTTTATATATGTGATGTCTTATGTCCTCAAATAAATGCAAAGTTTTGTATGGGTTTTATTTCTAATACAGGGCGTGGTCGCTATCCGAGTAATTGTTATCCGAGTCTCCGCAGTTGAGAAGTTGACACCTTTCTTTGAAAAGGCTCTAACTACACTTGACACTGTTTTGAGATATGAGCGTTTGGAGTTTCGATTGATTAAAATACACTTGTAACAATGAGCAAGTAAAAATGTTTCAAATTACTTATTTTAAGCTTATTTTTTCACAACTCTTCCTAAGAAATAATGATCTTAAAGATCTTATGATGGAGATAATGATGACAATCTTAGAAAGAGAAAAAAGTGTACAGATGCAGTGCAACTCTGGAATTCTGCTAACTCCGTTATTCAACCATAGATAATTCTGAAATTCGTATATATGTATATGTTAGAATGCGGTAAATACAAGCTTTTCCAACCAAAACGTCACTTAAGGCAAAAATGTCAATTATAACCTTTTCAAAGTAAGAAAAAGAAGTGTCAAAACACGTGCAATAACGCAGTCGCCAACTGTCACTTTAAATCCTGTTACGTTACGTTTACTATTCACCTTTCAGTCTGTCTTTTTGCGCTGAATGTTTGTGCGTATAATAAAAGCTTGAATTGTTTGATTTTGCTACATGAGTTTCATGTCGTTAACAACCCGAGTTTTACCTTTCGGCATCTGCAGGCATTTCACGTGCACAGATCAGACGCATGGTAAACAGATTGTATCGTATATATCATAGATTTCCAACCTTTATCGGGTGAAGACCTCTTTTTATACAAGCCATGTTACCCGCGACCCCGATGCAATTTAAAAGGCATTTTTAATAAGATAATTTAAAAAAAAAGCAACGAAAACACATTATAGTGAATATTTTTAGTTGACTGTATAAATTGGTGACCCCAAAGAAAACCCGCCGCGACCCATGGGCTGGGAACCCGTGGCTTATCAAAAATAAAAGTGGATCACTAAGTTTACTTGTAATAAAAATAATAACACATTTTTAGTACTTATTCCACATAAAATTTATTGGATCAGGACCAGTTTCGCTCATAGTGAACATTATCAACTGATGATAATGATGATAACAACAGTTGGTAAGGCTCGCCAAGAGCAAAACCGGTCCTGATCCAATAAATTTTATGTGGAATGAGTACATACTAAAAATGTATTATTATGCCATTACACAGTGAACACCTTAAAAGTGAAGTTTAATTGATCCCGGGTCCAGGTCGTTAGCGACAAAACTCATGGAAATGTATAAAATTCAAACAATTCAAATTTGATATTGAAATTTCATGAAGCACCTTCAGTCGAAATTCTTAATTATACAGTAGATGTATTTTCATCTCCCTGAAGTAAACATATTCAGATAGCGACAGCCCCCTGTAATGTTTGTTAATAATTTAAACACTTTTCCTGAATTCCCCTGAAATTTAATGATTTGTTTTATTAACATAAAACATTGCATGAAAGTGCCATTGACATCAGAAAAAGTTCGGATCTGAAGAGTGACAATCTATTGATGAAAAAAATAACAATGTGTTTTAATTCTGCATAAATTATTTGATAGTCGCTAGAACTATGTTTAACCGCTTCGATGCCGCGGCCGTGTTTACACGCCAAACAATTCCGTGCTCGTAGGGCCGGCCATACAAAATGCGCGTGCTTACACGCAGTACTTGAGACGAGGCTTGAAGGCCACTAGCAACGTTAATAACAATTTAAAAATATTGTGCATATAGTGACATCTCTTGGAATCATGATGTGATACTTGAACTTTAAAGATATTGTATATTAATCTATAATATATCGATTTTAAAAAGATATGTTTTTTTGTGTTGAAATGTGTCGCTAGGAGGGTATGAGGAGAACCTTGTTTTGAGGCATACCACTCAGTGGAAGACTATTAATTTACTTTAAGAATTTTGAACGTATTTTTATTAACATTTAAGATTAAGTTTATTATGAATCAGTTCCGATTTAAAGTCACAATCATGTATTTTCTGTGTGAGTGTTGTGACTACCCTGAAGTTTTGTGAAACGTTTATTGGTTTGGTTTTTGAATAAATGATGGCGTAAATGACACATCGTGTATTTATATGGTAAGTGTTTGTGATGTACTATTTAAATATGTCCAAAAAGTATATATTTATCATGTTTTATTTTTTGAAAGAAAATCACGGCCCTCCATGCACGGCCATACTGTTCCTAGCTGGCACCTAACAGGTTAACAAAGTAGAAACCAAAATAAATCTTAATGTGTGTAATCCATTATGAGACGTGGAAAGTCTGGGAAGAAGAATGGGTACATTATGGATATATGGTTACGGGACAGAATCCCAATCCTTTCGAGCTGAGCTCAAAAAATTTATACATACTGGCTTATAATTTGATGTTTTGACTTTACTCTTTGAGGTTTTGTGGATTATTATAAAATGTAGAATCAAAATGATTAAATCTGAAGAATATTACTGATTATTGTATGAGTTCTGAATAATAAACTTATTTGACTGTCTCTATCTGTATAATATTATTATTTGTGTAGTTTGTGGTTGAATTTTTGCTCCTGTAAATTAAAACAACTCGATTTCACACTTATTGCGAAGTATTCTTTAGGATCTTCTATTATAATAAATAAAAAAATTAAAGACGAAACATTTAAAAAAAAATCGTAAGCCTTACATTCATTTCATTTAATGTGCTTATTTTTCATAAAAATTCTGTCCCGTGACCATATTCATATTCAGATTCATAATTAACCGAAGAATGTTTAGTCAAAACGTAATATTCATTATTATTATTTTTTACTTCTATTGAACACTTTTCTTCTTGTATTCTTTTGAACACAGATGACAGCGGTGATGTGATTGATTTGAAGAATATGCACACGGATGAGCAACTATCCGGAGTCGTGGACACGGCCCTGAAGCAGATCGACACGGACCAAGATGGCTTCGTGTCGTACCGAGAATTCAGAAAAGCCTCAGATATAACCAGTGCAGAAACATAAATGAGTCAAAACAATACAATTAAGAATTTCAACTGAATGTGCTTGGTGGAATTTACATATCAAATGTGAATCGTTTGAGTTTTGTTGCCAACGACCTGGATTTCGCATCTTGACATCTTAAGGCGTTTGAAGTGTGCGGATGAATTTGAAATATTGATCACTTTTAAGATGTTCACTGTCAATACTAGAACTTGGTGGAATGGCATTATAATAAAACATTATTAATACTTATTCCACATAAAATTTATTGGATCAGGACCGGTTTCGCTAATGGCGAGCATTGTCAACTGATAAGAAATAAAACGTTAACGAAACAGTAATATTTATACAAAAATCAAATAAATTTTAGTTCTTATTCGACATTATGTTTATTGAGATCAGAATCGGTTTCATTCATGGCGAACATTATCAACATATAAATGACAGTTCGAATACATTCGTGCACTTGAAATGCCTGAAGATGCCGAAAGGAGAAACCCGGGTCGTTAACGACAAAACTCATGGATAAGTACAAAATTAAAACGATTCAAAACAAACACAACTCTAGATCAAAAGCTCACATTGAACATTGTAATTTTTTTATACTAGATAATAATTGTGTTTTATTTATCCCCACAAAATAATTGATGTTGTATGCCAGAAACCGTCGTTTTTGTTTCAAAGAAATCGACGGAAATGGTGGCCCCGGTGCACGACCGTTCTTATACCCACCGGCATACAAAAAGTTAACTTTTATTAAAGTTTTCATCTAGAATTGAAGGTTGACACTTAGCCTGTTACCAGCTACGACTTTTTCAAAAATTAAAAAAGGACAGACCTTTTGCAGAAAAGAAATATGATATTTATTGGCTAATTGCGCCGTAATGGATTAAATAAGAGAAGTCGGAATTTCTCAGTCTAATTGTCGATGTTAGCAATCGCTGGGAAGCGCTAACATAAAATTTCACGCCCATAAGCGATAAGAGAACGTGACCTCAATCATTGAGTCATAGATAACATTGACGGAGTGTTTTATATCTGGCAACAATAAAAGGCGATTAGCGATAAGATAAGAGATAAGGTAATGTGACTTCGTGCACGGTTATTGGCTTGTTGGTCCGCCATAGCCGTTCGAGTGAAAACGTTGTCGTTTTCATGCGTGACTTTAATATGAATAATTATAAGAAAAAGAGGGATCATTATATGATTTTTTTCAGAAAGATGTATACGTCAAAGCATAATCAATCATTTTTTTATTGCAGTCTATGCCAATAAGGCAAAAAAACTGGGGTTTTTTTTTACCCCCCTTTGGCCTGAGAGTCATTTTTCAAGGATAGTCCTACGAAGTATAAGAAGCTGAGTTTCAAGCAGTTCTTGGAGAAAAAACTTGTGCTAAGATAAACTCCACGAGTAGTCCACATGCTCCAAGCTGTTGTCTTTATAGTCAAAACAATTTTTAAAACTTTTTTAACCGTTCTAAACCTAACAACACACTGGTGTGTCGCATAAGAAAAAGCTCTGACAGCTAAGAACTCACCGCTAGGCAACTACGCTAAGGCGTCAAAAAAAAATATTTTTCAAATTATCACATCGAATATGTATCCGACAGCACTAAAGGCTCACCAAATGAATATAAACTTTTCGTTTTAACAGTTTTCTTAAAAGATATTAAAGAAAAAGTGTATAGAGGTTATCAGGGCTGTCAAAACTTTTGATACAATATTCAAAAAAATTACGTAAATATTATTTTGTATCTATATTTGTTTCAAACGAATTGAATACATATAAATTATTCATACAATCATAAGAAAAATTCAATATAAATTAATTTTATGATAGCCAATCGGGGTGCAAAATTGACATACTATTATAAACTGTGTGTGACAACCCTTATCGAGGATACGTTGATAAAATATTCACAACATTAACCTTAAATATTATTTTGCATGTATATTTGTTTCTAACCTATGGAAAAATAAAAATTATTCATAAAATCATAAGAAAGGATCGCAGACACTATTTTTTTTATTAATCTCTAAAAGATTTTTAAAAAAGCAGAATCCACAGACAATAATTAATATTTATAATTATTGTCTATGGATATTCAGAAGACTGCTGTATAAGAAAAAATCTATGCCAACTGGGAATGTGAATTATTGTAAATTTCGAGCTGACCGCCCAGAGACAGCTCAAAATGGATATAAAGAAAGAACCGGATGACAATGTCCTGTCAGAGAATTATCCGATTGAGGGACATTCGCAT
This sequence comes from Himalopsyche kuldschensis, assembly GCA_028554975.1. Taxonomy (NCBI): domain Eukaryota; kingdom Metazoa; phylum Arthropoda; class Insecta; order Trichoptera; family Rhyacophilidae; genus Himalopsyche; species Himalopsyche kuldschensis. Next base: position 257,228 of record JAHFWI010000123.1, on the reverse strand, counting down.
GACAATGCCACTGTCACTGTCAAACAGGAATACTCTAGCGAAGATAAACACAACGAGACCAAAGAGGTTATTTAAAAATTTTAATTGACATCAGGGGCGTACATTAGGGGTTTGCTAGGTGTGCGGCGCACACCCGCAAAAACATCTAAAACATCAATTTAGAAATTTTTTAGTACAAAACGATATATTGTTTTGGATACAGTAGTATTTGTAAGCTCTTGTATATCGTGTGCAGTGTACAGTGAGTATTTGTATTTGGCAGGTCGCTCTGAATTCATTTGCGCGAGTAACCTGACATAAAAACTGTAAACTGACACGCCGACCGTAGCGGCGAGCCGTGAATCATACAAATCGTTGGTAGATTTAACGTCCCAAGTCGACCTATCGACGGACAGCGCCGAGTAAAGTCGATCTCGAATTTAGTTTTCGTACGTCAAAAACTCTTGTGTTCTTACGTTTTCACAGTAAAAGGTCACTATTTTTTTATATTTTGGCGTAAAATAGTTTATCACCTTATTCACACATTATTAATATTTATATATTTCATTCTAGATTCAATTTTTTTATTTACCCCAATAATGTTGAATCATTACAAAAAGGTATTCAAATCATTCGTTCGAGCTTTAAATCAGTCATACACAACCTACAGTCCGTGGGATATTAAAACGAAGAGCACCTTTTGTGGCAACGTGATTGAAAAGTTATGAGTAAAGAAAGAAGGGTAGTATAAAATTTAAAATAACTTTGATTATTCCACGTATTGTGTAACTAACTGTGACACGTGTTTCGCCTCTTTCAGAGGCATCTTCAGACTTACTTTCGCAAAGTTAGCTTAAGTAATGAAGATGCCTCTGAAAGAGGCGAAACACGTGTCACAGTTAGTTACAAAATACGTGGAATAATCAAAGTTATTTTAAATTTTATATTAAAATGAACTTCCACAAAGTTACCGCCGAAACCATCGAAAAAAGAAGGGTAGATTTATAATAAAAATAATAATGATTTTTTTTATTTAAAATTTTATATTTCAGCTATTAAAAAAAATTTACGTTTTTTTACAGCACACCCAATATTAACACCCACCGTACGCCACTGCTTGACATGCATATTGCATGATACAACAAGATGGCATTCATTATTAAGTCATTTAAGCCAAAAGTGGAGTTAACAAAATTACTCTATAAGCCATCGATATGCGAATAAAAGTGTAACAAACAACTGGCCATATAAATGTGCAAATAATTTACAAGAAATGAAACAATCTAATATTTTACAGTTAAACATGATCGCGATGAATGAAACCGGTCTTGATCAAGATTAATTTACTTTGGAATAAATACATACAGTGTTTTATGTATTTTTAATTATTTTTTAAGGACGTCTTATTGAACTTCAGTCATATTAAAGGGGAAGTAAAAATCGAATTCAAAAGCAACGAAACTGACAAAGCAAGACTTCTAGGACGCGAAAATAAATTCGATATCAAGAAGTGTTCCAACTTTGACACAAGCAAACAATATGAGGTAATTATTTGTGATGTTTTGACACAAAAATGAATAGTGTAACGTCAACTGGAGTAAAGACCTTTTTTTTTGTTAAACTACTCGCAATGTAATTGTTTGAATGTCTGGTCCGTGGTGCAGTAGTCAACGTGGTTGGCTATTGTGTCTGACCGCCCGGGTTTGATTGGAGGTACGAGTAGATTTCAGTCGATAAATCAAATTCTGCCCAAAGGCAATGGGTGTTTGTGTTTTTAAAAAATCCTTTCCCAACTTTCCGATCCCAAAAAACGCTCATTTTCGAAGAGAGTGGGGGATGAAAAGTATACGGAGGACTCGGGCAGGACTAGTGGTTAGCTAATAGCGATCACTATGCGTCACTTTTTGGGATATGAAAGGTGTGAAGGGGTGTTCAACAACACAAACCCCATGCCTTTTGAACAGCTTTATCGACTGAAAAAATCTGCTCGTACCGGGAATCGAACCCGGGTGGTCTGACACGCAAGCCAACACCCTGTCCACTAAGCCACGGACCGGATGGATTATTTTACAAAGGATACCAAGGACTTAGACAGGACAAGTGGTTTGCTAATCACTCGTTACTGATACTCTCTTAAAAAGAGACGTTTAGCAACTGAAAAGTCCATATGCTTCAGTTTGGGAGCAGACATGGCTTAAGTAAGTTTTTTTTTCCATTTTCAGATCCCGACTGAAATCAAGATATCTTCTACTGCTGACCCATTGTTGAAACCTTCCCAGAAAAGATTGTTAACATCCAGTGAAGATATCGAAATCGACGTATTGAACGTCAAAAAAGAGATATTAGGGCACCAACCGATTGTGGTGGCTATAAATTTAGACAGAAAAGTGTTCCATGATAGAAATTTTGTTTGCAGTGTTTGTTTCGATTTATTTTCTTCATTTCGTTCATTAAAAATACATAAAAATTTGCATAAAAATGCAGATACAAATGCGATTTGTCCTAACAGCCAGTCTTCGTTAAAAGATCGCTTTAATTGCGACCAATGCAATTTCACATCTTCTCAATTGACCCATGTAAAACGTCATCAGATGACACATTCAGGGGAAAAACCGTTCAAATGCGATCTATGCACATACGCGACGGCTCAAAAATATAACCTGAAAACGCACAAAATGACACATTCGGGTGAAAAACCTTTCAAATGTGATGATTGCGAATACAGTTCTACGCTTCTGATAACCTTGAAAGTACATAAATTGACACATAGCGGTGAAAAACCGTTTAAATGCAACCAATGTACATACACGTGTACACAAAGATGGAATTTAAAATTACACAAAATGACACATTCGGGTGAAAAACCGTTCGCTTATGATTTGTGTGAATTTAAAACAGCGCAGAAATGTCATTTAAAGTATCACAAAATGACACATTCGGGGGAAAAACCGTTGAAATGTAATATATGCGAATACACGACTGCTCAGAGGTCGCGTTTAAGGTGTCACAAATTGACCCATTCAGGGGAAAAACCGTTCGCTTGCGATCTGTGTGCCTTTAAATGTGCCCATAGATCTGTATTGAAGAATCATAAAATGACACATTCGGGTGATAAGCCGTATGAATGTGATCAGTGTCTTTATAAGTGTACGCAAAAATGGTCATTAAAGTCGCATAAAATGATACATTCGGGTGAAAAAATCAGGGATGTGGAGTCGGTCTAAAAAGTCCGACTCCGACTCCAGCATTTACCAAAACCACGACTCCGACATTGACCAAAAATACGACTCCGACTCCGACTAAAAAAAGGTTAATATCGTCTCTTTTTTTTCCCTAAATTTCCTATTTATGTGTATTCAAATAAATATCAACCATATCATTGCGGCCAAAAGTCAAATTTGAAATATTAAATGCAAAAATATAATGTTCAAATTTTAAAAATTTCCGACTCCGAGTACGACTCCGGCCAAAACGCCGCAACGAATCCGACTCCGGCCAAAAAGCTCCGACTCCACAGCCCTGGAAAAAATACATTGAAAACGCATTAAAAAGTTCTTTTGAATATTAAAAATGTATTGTGTAATGTTTGTTTGTCTCTTATGCTTTCCTTCACCGTTCATTTGGTTGCAGTGCAACCTTGGTGATTCGTTGTGTGGACGTCCAAGTTTTTTTTTTGCTTTCCTGTACCGTTCATTCGATTGCGATAAAACTTTGGTGATCTGTTGTGTGGAGTTTGGTGTTTTTGTTTTATTTTCTCTATTGTATCCAAAAGAAGTTCTTTATCCGAGTGGCATTGCAACGCATGCAGGGTCCTTGCTAATGATATTTAAATAGAGATATATTTCTTTAAAATGTTTGTTTTATTCATTCTGCTTCCCTATGAAGAATTAAAAAGAAATGGATTCATACAAAAGGCTGTCAAATATCATGAATTTATTTTGCTTGCAGTCAAAACATTTTTAAATTCTCATTCCATATCGAATTATCTTAGATCAGGACTAGTTTAGCTTATCGCAAGCATAATCAACTTTAATTTAAATCTGATAAAATTATAATGAACAGCTTCTTTTTGTCTATGCCTACCATTAAGCATTAATTGTCTATGGTACAAACCACTAGTATAACATCTAATAAATGTCAAACGTCTTCCTTTCATATGTAGAAAACTGCTTAAAATGGACATCAGAATAGAGCCAGTCGACATGCTACTGTCACCACATGTCTTGCAGAACATTCGCCACGAAAATAATCTTCAGAATGACATGGCCAACATTCGAAATAATGGTCTTTCGAACGGCTGTACAGATCACGCCCTAGTGAAACTGAAAGAAATCACCGATGATGTTCACCACTTGGTAAAAGAGGTAATGGGACAGTATCTAGATCAGTGATTCTCATGCAAAAATGTGCTGCGGCCACATCAACGTTTTATTTCGAGTCTGTTGTGTTAGATTTTTGTTTAAATAGATTGTTTAACAATTCGTAACCTGACAGTCGTATCTGGGACGCATGTCGGATTTTTCATTTTGACAGATTATTCAAGATGGTTGCCGTGGCCAATGTTCCTTCCCTTCAGGGCTGTGGAGTCGGTAAAAAAAAGTTCGACTCCGACTACAGTATTTACCAAAACCACGCCTTCAACTGAAAAAGTTGAATATCGTCACTTTTTTTTACCTTATTTTCTTATTGATGTGTATTCAATTAAATATCAACCCTACCAATTCGGCCAATAGCCAAATTTGACATATTATATGCAATATTAAAAAGTTCAAACTCTTAAAGACTCCGGCCAAATCGCCGCGACGACTCTGACTCCACGACTCCGACTCCACAGCCCCGCTTCCCTTACTAATGAGATGCCAATTGGCACGTTTGATATTGCTCATGTAAGATTTTTTATTATATTTTCATTTATTTCTTCTGAAAAAGTCGAAACTCACGTAACGAATAGTTACACAATACGTCGAATAATCTCAGTTATTTTAATTGTACAGTGAAACCTCGATTCTACGTTTATTAAGGGACCGTATAAAACAGTGATGCACAAATGCGGCCCGAAATGGATTTTTTTGCGGCCCAAAATATCAAATACTTTATCAGCAAATTTTTAATTAAATATGATAAAAAATAGTATTCGATGTGTGAACAAATTATGCAGTAGCAACGGTATATAAAAAAATCAACCCCTTCTCGGTATCCATCAATGAGGACGATTCATCATTGCAACTAGAGTTGATCGATTTGCAGAACAACGATCAATTGAGATCGAAATATCAGGAAGGCGATCTGCAGAGTTCTTACAAATATCTCCCCGAAGAGCAGTTTCCTACCCTACGTAAAAAGGCTGCGCTTTGTGCAAGTCTTTTTGGAAGCACCTACATTTGCGAGCAAGCATTTTCCATATTAAAACTAAATAAGTCTCAACACAGAAACCGCTTGAACAATGATAATCTCAGTGCTGGACTGAGGATAGCAACCACAAACATTGAACCCGACATCAAAATGCTTGCTGCCAGTATACAGTGTCAGAAGTCTCTCTAAGTGCCATCGTGCAAATCTGCATGTAATGTGGAGCGGAGAAGGATCGAAGTTGCTGATAAAATTATGTAGTTATTAAATTAAAAATAAAACATAAAATTTATATCTCATCTAGTATAATATATCAATATTTTTCTTCAATTTTATCCTTTGCGGCCCGCGAAAAATTTTAAATGGATAAATTGGCCCTTTTCTCAAAAAGCTTGTGCACCACTGGTATAAAACAAACTTTAAATTGCGGAAAACGATGAATGCGGGAAAGTTTTCATATATGAACTAAATGCCGGGACTATAGAAAATGAACGCACCACGCGGAAAAATGTATAATGCGAGAACGTAAGATCGGGGTTCCACTGTATATCAAAATGAACATCCAATGCAGGGCTGTGGAGTCGGAGCTGGAGTCAGAGTCGTTGCTGCGCTTTGGCCGCCATCCTACACGGAGTCGAAAATTTTGAACTTTTTATTTTTGCATTTAATATGTCAAATTTGGCCGGATTGGTTGCTTAAAATATAATTGAATACACAAACAAAGGAAAAGTAGGGAAAAACGTGACAAATTAATCTTTTTTTAGTCGGAGTCGTGTTTTTGGTCAATGTTGGAGTCGGAGTCTTTTAACGACTCCACAGCCCTGCCACAATGTGTTTGTGAAAGTATTTTTCTGATATAAAAATAGAGTTTATTGTATGTATATTTATTTTCTACTAGCTGTACCCTACGTGCGTTGCTACGCCAGCAACTAAAATAAATTTGAAGGAAAGACATTACACAAATATTCAATTCAATTTGCATGTATTCAATACTCGAGAAATTTGTAAAAAATCGATATCAATTTTTGGGGGAGAGGGGGTTTGTTTGGCGAGTGGGGTTTGGGGGGGCTTATGGGAGGGTAGGCCAGAAACCTTCGAAGGAGTGAACTCGAAAAATTCGTAAAGTTTAAAAAAAAATTTGGGGGGTGGAGGTTGGGGGTGGTTGGGGGAGGGGTTGGTAGATCAAAAACCATTGCAGGAGTGTACTCATTAAATTTGTAAAGTTTCACATCGATCGGTCGAGCGGTTTAGTAGTCCATAGCGGACATACACACAGACATTCATTTATATATATATAGATTGAGATGACCGCAGTTTCCGCGCAAAGATTTTACTGGCTTTCCACCACTCGGAAAGCCCCTTCGCAGTTTTCCTCCAAGGAAAACTAGCCCCATAAGAAAATGCGGGCTGCGTTAGGCGCTCATCGCTTAACGCGATCTAAAAAAAACCTTCGTCGCCGGAAATTAAGGCTTCACAAACTTCAGATAAAAAGTCCATTTGTTCTTTAGTTTGCTGTCGAAACAATTCCGACAGCCGTAAATTTATTTATAACAAAAACACACATGAAAATACAATATTAAACGTTGGAGCGCAACACGCACTTCATCTCACTTCCCGATGATCGGCGCGCTAGCCTCAAGCGTCATGTAAAGGGCGGTTCCAGTCACGATTTTAGTATTACCGAATAACAAAAACAAACACACGATTCTAGCACCTCGAGAAAACTCCTAAAGACCACCATCCCTCCCCGCGATCCGATCCCGGACATCGTCTGTATCGCTCTGATCCAGGCCTAACATCCATTTTAGATAAATTTGAAGGGACAACCCCCCACTTATCTAACTTTTCATATCCGGGGCGTTAACTTCAGTACAATGTTGCCTTTTTTCGAGTTGCCCTATGAACTTTTTTTTTTCAGAGTGATACTGATTATTTAATTTTATATTCCGCGTTTATATTTAATTAAGAGATTTCGATTGCCAGTTTATGTCGCTGTAAATATGAGGTCGTGACAAGATGTATCTTTTTGACACAGGTCGAAATGGATATCAAAAAAGAACCGGCCGATGATTTGCTGTCACAAGAGAACCCCATTCATATTGACCATCGTGAAAATTATGCAATCGAGAGACTTTTACCTGATTGGGGAGACACTGTTAAACTGGAAGACTTTAGCAGAGACGAACACCATGAAGAAATTGAGGTTAAACTAAAATTAATTGAATTTTGCGGGCCGTGGTGCAGTGTCAACGTTGTTGGCTTGCGTGTTGGACCGCGTGTGTTCGATTGCCGGTACGAGCGTTTTTTTTCTTTTTCAGTCGATAAATCTGTTTAAAGGGATTGTCGAAAATCCTTTCACACCTTTCCGATACCAAAGAGCAACGCATAGTGACAGCGATTAGCTAATCACTAGTCTTGTTCTAGTTTTCGTAGCCTTTCCATCCCTACTCTCTTCGAAAAAGAGAGGTTGAGCAACTTACTAACAGGCAAATCTCTTAGAAAAAACATTTTGAGATAAACTCCGTGAGGAGTTCATATGCTCCAAGTTGGGAGCGGATATGATTTAAAAAAAATGTTGAAAGCAGATTGTGTCGATCATATGGACAAACAGTACCTCTTTCAACGTTGCAGTTTGGCCCTAAATCAGCCATACTCAAGCTTTTCTACGTGGGCCGCAACACATTTTTTTTTTTTTTATTATTATTTATGTATTATGTATGTCACTTTTAAGGTGTTCACTGTCAATACTTGGTGGAAAGGCATTATAATAAAAATAATAACACATTTTTAGTACTTTTTCCACGTGAGATTTATTTCATCAGGACCGGTTTTGCACATGGCGAGCATTATCAACTGATAAGGAATACAATAAAACAGTGGTATTTATGCCATATGAAAACAATTGGTAAAAAAACTAAGCAAATAAATTAAAAGAAAAATAGACTAAAAATAAAATGTTCAAGACCTCTTAGCAATGCAAAACTAACACATCAAAAAATCAATTAAGTATGAATTAACATTAATAAAGTAAAACCCCAAAATTAAGTGCATTTAATAAATATTAATAAATCTACATATCTGTCAACCATAATTAGATGGAAATCCCGGTAATGAGTTCAAAGAGTCATTTCCTGTAACAGAATAAAAGCCATATCAATTCTTACAAATTAAAATCAAACAAAGGAAAATAAAATTATCTATGATGTGGTCGAAATATACTTTTGCAATAACTTCAATGCGTCGTACGCAGCAGGTAGAATCATAAAGCTGTAGTTTTTATTTCGATAATATTTGATTTTTATTGCTAAATTTATCAATATCTTGGACGCGTTGATAAAACATTCCTTCACAACCTCAACGTCTGAAAATGGTTTCATATGTTTACCGATTATGTAACAAATTTCATATGATGCTCTGGTCACCGCTGCATCTTGTGATTATTTATTTATTTATTTATTTATTTAAGAAAAGCAAATCATGGCATTACAGCTGATGCCAATGCGCCATGTATTTGACAAATATAAATACGTGTATGTATTTATATATATACATACATGTAAATACATAATATTAATCATTAATTAATTAAAAACAAGATGAAAACATTGTAGTCATAAAAACAGAGAGAAAAAAATTTATAAAATCACATTAGAAATTTTCTAAGATGTCAACCGAGTGAGTTCTGACAAAATCAACTTTTATTCATAAAATATAGTATTCGCCTGAACTCACTCACGTCAATATGAAATATGTCGACATCCGAAGCAATGCCGTTTAAAATTGTTAAAGCTCTTCTCAGAGGCATTCCCATTGGCAGACTGGTTCTACCCCTTGGAAGAACAAACAACTCATGCTCACGATTCCTCAAAAAATTATCAGGAACATTTAATTTAACATTTTCAAGAATGGTGGAATTCTCATTTTGGCCTCGGATAAGCCGAAAGAAATATAATGCCAAATACATTTCTCTTCGAGCATTCAAACTATTGAAAGTGATATCGCCACTGACATAAAACTTGCTGTTGTTGTAAGGAATTCTTAAAGAAAGCTAACTTTTCGAATCTTAAAGGCCCACGAGGAAAAGCGTCATCAAATGATTTGTGTTTCGTGGCATAATGACGAAAAATATTATATATTTTCAATATAACTTTATCACGACAAATTAAACAAGTTACTGAGTTCTGTTTATTCGGCACAACAAAATATTCTTCTTCCCATTTGTGTTGAAAAATTCTCTTTTCTTCAGTTAATTTTCGTTTGTATTTTGAAGAGTTTACTACTGCCATTGTGGGTAATTATATTATAGTTCTTTTTATTCCTTAAAAACAGTCACAAGTTCACTTGAAATTAATAGTTTGGAACAAAATAGCGTCGCGATTAGCGACTGTAACACAAAACACTGTCAGTAATCAAAATGACGTTGCTTCGGCCGGAGCGGTACTATCTATGTTTATCTATGAGCAGCACGCCAGTACTGCAGTTTTTCCATATTGAATTGCATTGTGAGCGCAAGAAGTTGTTGTACTGGCAACACTGCCGATGCAGCACCGCTCATACCCACTTACTAACCGACCCATTGCAACACAATATTGAAAGCATGTTGAAAACAACACCGAAAAAATATTTGGTGACTATAATTATTTTGGGCCGCACATTAGAGCTATCTGGGCCGCATGCGGCCTGCGGGCCGCGGTATGAGTATCGCTGCCCTAAATAGATACAGAAACCTAACTCATTTTTATCCACTTTTCAGAAGAGCCAAAAAACAGATTTCACCAGTAATCAATGTCACCTATTTACAGATACAAATTGTCTTTTAGTTATATTCAGTGCCTTTTTGATTTTTCACTTTTAAGGTGTTCACTGTCAATACTTGGGGGAATGGCATTATAATACAAATAATAACACATTTTAATACTTATTCCACATAAAATTTATTGGATCAAGACCGGTTTCGCTCATGGCTACCATCTTCAACTGAAGTTCATTGGTACCAAAAATGTGTTATTATTTTTATTTTTGATTTTTATTTGTTAACTTCCCACAAAGAATAATTGACAATTGGCTAACCACTAATCCTGTCTCGTAGACTTATTCCAACACAATTACAAAAAAGCGGTGGCTTAGAAACTGAGTGACGAGCAGTCATGTCAGCTACGTTTGAAGCACATGTGCTCCACATTGGGAGCGGGCATGAACTAAATAGTTAGATTTTCGATTATATTTATATTATTATAGATGTCAGATACGACCTAGCATATATTCCTTCATAACAAAAGAGGACACCTGAAACCAAAGCCATAATTCGGTGTCTAGCCCAGTTTCCTCCACTTTTCAGGAGAGCCAAAAAACAGGATTCTCCAATAATCAATGTTATATCTGAGGCTAGATTGTCTGGCCCTTTTCTTAAAAAGGTTGTGCATCACTACTTTAACCGTATTCATTTCTATTTGTTAAGGTTTTGCCGGTAAACTTCATAAATGCAAAAGAAGAAGAAGAAAATGAAACTTTTAACTGTTATTTTGAAGTAACTGACATTAGAAGTCAAATCAAGATAGAGAGTCAATTTGATGTCAACGTGTGTTTGGACGATGTTGACTGTCAACAAGAAAAGGTATTTATTTGCAGATATAAACTTTCATTAATTGAGAATTTCGACTGAAAGTGCTTCATTGAATTTCAATTTAAATTGTCCTGGAGTTTTGTCGCTTACGACACGTGTTTCGCCTTTTAGCGCACAGCTTACTCGTTTGCCAATTTTAAACGAACAACATGATCTTCCAAAATCACCATTGTGATACCCCTTTAACCTTATACCAGATAGAAGAATTCCCCACTTTTTGCCCTGTACGCTACGACTTTTTCAAATATTAAAAAGGACAATACCTTAAAACTACTTACGTTATTTAAGGGCTTAGGTGTTTTTGATCCCTTATGAAAGCAATCCCATGCTAATTACCATACCACATGGCTTTTAGAGCGTATTTACGAATCCTCGATAAGGGTTGTCACACACAGTTTATAATATTATATCAATTTTGCACCCCGATTGGCTATCATAAAATGAATTTTTGTTGAATATTTTATAATTCTTTGAATAATTTGTATTTATTCAATTGGTTTGAAACATATATATTTACATGCAAAATACTTTTTACGTAATATTGTTAATATTTTTAAACTATACAAATTTTTTTATTTTTTAGATTTCAGCTATGACGACTTCATCTTCTTCTTTGGACCAATTCTCAAACTATCCTCAGACAAGTCTGCCAACACCCGAAGTATCTGATTATGAAAAACAGACTTCAGCACACCAACCAGTCGTGAATTTAGTTAAAATGGCGTTCCATCAGAAGAATTACTTTTGCAGTGTTTGTTTCAATGTCTTCCCATCGCTCTTGACGCTAATGACGCATCGAGACGTTCATTTCACCCAGGAAGACAAAAATCTTCAAAGTCAATTTGAGCAAAATGAAAAACGTGATCAAATTTCTTCATTGAATGATCACAACAATACAAAAAGTACACCAATGACACATCAAGACGTTCATATCATCCAGGAAGACAACAATCTTCAAATAAAATTTGAACAAAATGAAGAACGTTCAAAAAGCGATCAAATTTCTTCATTTAATGATCAGAACAATGCAAAAAAAAGAAAAATTACGCTTCCAGACCTTCACATCATCCAGGAAGACAAAAATCTTCAAATACAATTCGAACAACATGAAGATCGTTCAAAAAGCGATCAAACTTCTTCATTTAATGATCAAAACAATGCAAAAAAAAGAAAAATTACGCTTCCAGACCTTCACATCATCCAGGCAGAAAAAAAATTTCAAATAGAATTCGAACAAAAATGAAGAGCGACCAAAAAGCGATCAAATATCTTCAATAAATGTTCACAACAATACATTGAGTTCACAAATGACACATCAAGACGCTTTTATCAGCCAGGTAGACAAAAATCTTCAAATACAAAATGGAGATCGTTCAAAAAGCGATCAAATTTCTTCAATAAATGATCACAATACAATAAGTACACCAATGAAGCATCAAGACGTTCATATCATCCAGGAAGACAACAATCTTCAAATACAATTCGAGCAAAATGAAGATCGATCAAAAAGCGATCAAATTTCTTCATTAAATGATCACAACAATACACAACCATACACATCCGCTGAAATATCTAATATACATTCTATTGAAAAACCATTTTCTTGCGATGTTTGTGATTATAAAACTTCACTAAAATGGCTAATGGAATTTCACAATATGGCGCATTTGAAAGAAAAACCATTCGCGTGCGAATTGTGTACTTTTAAAACGTCACAAACGTCCAGTTTAAAGTTACACAAAATGAATCATTCAGGTATCAGACCTTTTGCTTGTAACCTATGTGATTACACAGCTACGAGATTAGCTAGTGTTAAGTTACATCAAGTTACACATACTGGTGAAAAACCATTCAAATGCGGTCAATGTCAGTATACATCGTCGCAAAGAGGCAACCTTAAGACCCATCTGATGACACATACTGGTGAGAAACCGTTTGAATGTAATCTTTGTGACTACAAGTCGTCGCAGAGCTGGTGTTTGAAGTTACACGAATCGGAGCATTCGGGTGAAAAGCCATTCAAATGCGATCACTGCAGTTTCACTTGCGTGCGCAAGGCTTCGTTGAAGAGTCATCGAATGGTACACACGGGTGAAAAGCCGCTGGAATGCGACGCTTGCGATTTTCGCTGTGCGCAAAAGTCCGTGCTGAGGAATCACAAGATGACGCACTCGGGGGCCAAGCCCTACAAGTGCGATCTGTGCGACTACACGGCCGCTCGGAAATCCTGTGTCAGACTGCACAAGCGCAGGCATGAAAGTGAGAAAGTGTTCAAGTGTAACTTTTGCGATTTTACATGTGCGCAAAAGTCCGAGCTGAAGGTGCACAAGCTCGGACATCCGGAGGCGAAACCGTTCGCTTGCGATCTGTGTGACTATAAGGCGGCTCAAATGGCCTCGCTTACGACTCACAAATTGAAACATGAACGTAAGAGCCTTCCGGTTGAGCCCGTGAGAAGTGAAGTGAGCCAGATACCGTTAATGGAAACATGAGTCAGATGCTGTGTCATATTCTTCAGGCCTTAAAGCAGTGATCCACAACTTTTTTAAGAGAATGGCCAGATGATCAATTCTTAGATAGTTCGAGGGACGCATGATTTTTTTTAAACAAATTCGGCTCCCAACTTGGAGCATAGAGACTCTTCACGGAGTTTATCTCAACGTTTATTTTTCTATGAGAACTGTTTGTTACTCAGTTGCTTGATTTCTCTTTCCCAAGAGGATATGGATTGAAAGAATACGGGAACTTGGACAGGACTAATGGTTAGCTAATCACTCTCGCTGTTTTGTCGTTTTTTTGGATCAAAAAGGTAGAAAGGGAAGGGAACGGCGTTGATTACTGTACCACGCATCGGGCTGGTTTATTTTAAGTGGAAATAAAATTATAATTTTTGAAATTTATCATGAAATTTAATTTTACTGTCATCTTTTTTGGCTCGCCAGCACATAATACTTTTGGAATCAGCACCTGTTTCTCTCATCGCCATCATAATCAACTGGCATGTCAAGATGTTTAAATATGGCCGGTCCGTGGTTCAGTGGTCAACGTCTTCAACTTGCGTGGAAGAACGCCCAGGCTCGAGATGATGCGAGCATATTGTTTGATTCTCTTCGACGGCAATGGGTGTCTGTGTTGTTAACAATCCCTTCCCACCTCGATCCCAAAAAGCGACGCATGGCGTGATCGATAAGCTAACTATTCTCTATATGAAAAAAAGACGTGGAAAAACTGAGTGACAACCAGTTTTCGTAGAAAAAAATACCCTGAGATAAACTCTGTGAGGAGTCCATGTGCTCCAAGTTGTAAGCGGACATGAAAACTCGCCACTGCTTACATTATTTCCAATGGCAGGTTTAACCCTTTCCTAATTGATTGAATCTCATTAGTTAATATTTTGTTAATGCTGACTTCATTAGTAGTATAATTATTTGTTTATTTTGCTTTGACCCTATAACCACCTCCTTGCTTCCAGTGAAATGGAAAAATCCCAAACTCTATTTTGTAATTTTAAAATATTAGAATAGTTATGCTTTATAACCTAAGCAAACCTTGCGATCGTAAGTCCGAAGATGCTTCCGAAAGAGGTGAAACACGTGTCACAATACACACTACTTTATCTCAGGATCTCATATTAAAATATTTACAACATACTACCAATATTTTTTTTTTAAGACTATTTAAATCATTTTTTTAGGTGTTCACTGTCAATTAGAGACTCCAATTCGAGTATCGAGTACTCGATACTCGAGTATACTCGTCCATTTTTCAAGTACTCGATACTCGAGTAATTTGAAAAATACTCGCGTAATACTCGTAATTTATAAATGAAGATTTATTTTCAATTTTTTTTTCACATTTAAACAGTGGACAGAAAAACAAGATAGTTCTATTTATTGATAGTTCACTTTTTGAGCCGACGTTCACAGTGAGACGACCAGGGTTCTTTCTCCATCTGACTGGCGTCAGACAGCATTCTTCCACGGCGTTCGGAGACGGAACTTAGGGATAGGATGGGAGGAAAGATATCTCTGTATAGATTTCAATCTTTGCCGAAAACTCTATCCTAGAGTCGGCTAGTTTATTTTCTTCAAATTATTACATTTTTTTTTATTACAAACACATTTTTTAAAACGCGTAAGACCCGACGATTATTGCGACTTTCTCCTGTCCGAGACAGGAGAGCGATACGGCTATCGGGTTGAACGGTATGCGACTTGAATTAGGGCTGAATTAAGACTGACTGATGACCGACTTTTAAAATCAAAGTCGCTGTGATCTGTTTTTTTGAGGCGAACAGAACAGCATGGATGCGTTCGCTGTCCAGGGATGCGTTCGTTGTGCAGGGATGCGTTCGCATGTCGGTTTTGCAAACATTTTAATGAGTTTATTCGCGATAATTAATCGTTTGGTCTTATTACCATTGATCGAGGTGATAATAAGATCGTCCGAGAGAGTTCTGATACCCTACAACAACTTTGAACCAAATAAAAATTTGAGACGTTAAATTCTCTATTATTTATGAAATATATGTTTCATAGGTTAAAATCTTATATATAAAACCGAAACGGGGGATGTATGTCTGTAATTCCCTTTTGCATTGTTGTTGCAAGTTCAAACAAACGAATTGATTTCGCTCGCGAAAGTTTCGACGGTAAATTTGTTTCGTTATCAATGTGTGTGTAGAGACACCAATTACTCGAGTATCGAGTAGTACATATATAAAACCGAAACGGCGTATGTATGTCTGCGGTTCTGTAATTCCCTTTTGCATTGTTGGTCATTAAGTTGCCATAAAAACGAATATGAAAGAAAATATGTTTGAATTTTTATCGGCGAAGACATTTAGTCAAAATGTAATAAATTAGTCTTCTACTGAACCTTTTCCCGGCTTTTATTAATATAATAATGTTTATTATTTACGTGAAGGTATTATTTGACATTTCTTTGACAGCAAATTAGATTTTTTCCTTGAATTTGGACATTTTAATGGGCGAGAATGGGGCTGTGAAATGTCAATGCCAGTCTGAAATGTTCATTTTAATTCCATTTTAATTGACCTGGAATTTTGAATTTTGAAAATAGTTGCTTCAACTTGGCCCGTCTGAATTTACGCGCCGAGCTGAACATAACCTCAAACTGGTCCGAGCGAAGTCGGGTTCGAATACTAGATAGTGTATAAATTAAATATAATTATCAAATTTGAATAAATATTATATAGTTCGGTACATCTGAAGCTACTCGAGTATACGCGAGTACTCGAGTAGTTGAGATGTCGACTAATTGGAGTCCCTACTGTCAATACTTGATGGTAATGCATTGTAATAAAAAATCAAAACACATATTTTGTACTTATTTCAAATTAAATTTATTAAGATAAGGACCGGTTTCGCTCATCGCGAGCATAATCAACTGAAAACAACTGAAATTATCTCGGAGCATTGTAAATTATGAAACACTCCGTCCATGTTATCTATGACTCACTATGGTCATGTTCTCTTAACGCTTATTTGACTGAAAAATTCCTACTTCTTCTCTTTTTTAATCGATTACGGCGCAACTAGCCAATAAATATAATATTTTTTTTCTGCAAAAGGTGTAAAAAACTATGATTTAAGAATACCAAAAGTTTTGACATCCTATCACGAGTATTAAGATAGATATTTAATGTAAAGTAACTGTTGGGACAAAATTCTATAATGTTCGGATTGGCTGGGTTAAGAATGTCATTGGATTGATTATACCTATTAATTTCTAACTGTAGCTGAAGGCCTTCATTACAAGAATGTAAACAAATCGGGACCGAATTTAGGTCACGTGATTCCTCTGTGAGGTGGTTTGCATATTGCGAATCAGTTTTTTTGTATTACTAAAAGATAGAAAATGTTCTTATTCACGAATAAAAAAACATTGTTATTTTTATTACCGTATTATAATGGAGTTCTACCAAATACAGTGAAACCCCGATTCTACGTTTTTCAAGGGACCGTATAAAACAAACGATTTATGCGGGAAAGTAGTATATATTGACACCGCCTTATGTGGTAGGTCATCAGAACTCTCTCGAACGATCTATTTTCGATATCAGGAAATAAATTCATTCTTATAATAATCTGTATTGAAATCTATAGCGATTCAATAAATAGTTATTTCAATTTATCTTATCTCTTGACGCCCGACAGTGCATGTGCTTCATAAAAAGTTCGTTAGGCGATAAATTATCACTTATCGGCGGGCGCACGTGTTAACGATTTTTGAAACGGCCATTGTTTTTTCTTTCTAAAGTAACCGTTTGTTTTCATACAGCAGTTAGAGACTGGGTAGCAGGGAGAGAGAACGCGCTCTCCAGAGAAGTCTTACAGTTGTGGTAAGCGCTGGAAGTGGCCTGCAAGCTCCTAATCCTCTCCATAAGGATAAATTCTAGTAAATTCCTGAAATCGCTTTGGCACTAATTATAATAATAGTCGTGTATTATGTGTTGTAGAACGTAACGTGTATTGTTAATTTATCTGTGCTAAATCCGTGCTTAAAGTCTGTGTAAACTATAAACAATTAAATAATGGATGCTAACCGCACCCACATAACGCTTTGAGATCGTCTTTTATTTATAAGAATACCATGTTTCTCCTACTCCGTCCCCAAAAGCCCTCTCTTGAGTGTCGGATAGGAGGCTCCTTCTCGATTTACGAGGGAGCCGGAATAAAGGTCTTCTCAATATGAACTGAGTGCCGGGACTATAGGAAATGAACGCACCTCGCGGGAAAACGTATACTGCGAGAACGTAAGATCGGGGTTCCACTGTAATGCCTACTCAATCAACTCAAATCAATATAATGTATAAATATATATTTGATAATAAAATATAAATAAAATCACCTTTTAATTTTGACAGGTGGCACTGCTACCTGATTAATTTTATTTATTAATGTACGAGATTTAAACCTGTACGGTTTTATAAATAGTAATTTTAATAGAAATATTTACAGTGGTACCTAGAGATACGAGTTTTATTCGTCCATTAACCACACTCGTATCTCAAAACAATTATAATCATTGAAATTTATTGAAATGCCATTTATCCGCTAGCCCCAGTTGTAGAGCGCCATCATCATATCTTACGTATTCGATTTGTCGGTTGTGCGAAGTAGGTCCATAGCGTTTGAAAGTCGGAGTAGAATCTAATACCAACACAGTTATACAAAAATATACAGATTTGTCATCAATATATTCATATGCAAACATACGCAAAGCGCACACAGATACTCCTTGTATCTCAAAAATTGCTCGTATTTAAAAACAAATTTGCTTGCTCGACGGCTGTATCTCGTATGTTAGGGCACACGTATCTTTAGGTACCACTTTATTAAGAATAAATATTTTAGAATTTTTTATTTGTCTTCTTGTTTTATTGTATGAGTGAGTTTATGCCTCCGAAAAGAGGCAGCGAACCTCGTCTTAAAGTCACACACTTCACATTTGTACGGTTTTTCCCCGCTATGAATCATCTTGTGTATCTTCAAATTCTGCGAACGCGAACATTTAAACTGGCAAATGTTACATTTAAAAGGTTTCTCACCACTGTGCACCATCTTATGCTTCTTCAACTCGCTCGAGGTGGCGCATTTAAACGGACACAGATCGCAAGCGAACGGTTTCTCACCACTGTGCGTCCGTTTGTGGTCTTTCAAATTGTGCCCGAAAGCTGCTTCGTACGGACACTGGTCACATTTGTAGGGTTTTTCGCCAGTATGAACCCGTTTATGTTTCAAAAGTTCGTTGGAAGTGATTGATCTATGCGAGCATATGTCACATTCGTAGGGTTTTTCCCCTGAATGTGTTCTTTTGTGCCTTTTTAAGTCACCGGAAGATGAACTTTTAAAGGTACAGACGTCACATTTGTATGGCTTTTCTCCTGTATGTGTCATTTTATGATGCTTCAAACTGGTCGAACGCGTACATTTATAAGTACAAACGTCGCATTCGAAGGGTTTTTCCCCGCTATGAATACGTTTATGGTCTTTTAAATTGCTCGTGGTCGCGCATTTATAAAAACAGATGTCACATTCGTACGGTTTTTCCCCGTCATGAACCATTTTTATATGATTTTGGAGCCCATCCGACCTTGTACAAGCAAATGAGCATATGTCACATTTAAACGGCTTTTCCCCGTGTGTATTAACCTATGTCTCTTTATTGAAGTCAAATCGTTGCTTTCGTATGGACACACGTCACAAATGTAACGTTTTTTGTCACCTTTCGGTGTGTCAGGATGTGTGTCAATTATATAACTGCTTTCTCCCATTTTTTCATGTGTCAATAAATGACAGTTTAAAATTTCTTCAGAGTCAAAAATTTCCGAACAAATATTACAAGAAAATTTGTTTAATGTAAATTCAGTGGGACAGTTTTCATTCGAGAAAGGAATTATTAATTCTTGTTTAAAATTCTCTTCTGAATTAAAATTATCAACAATTTCAGTTTTTACTTCTGTTTTCAAACTGTTTTCACGTGTTTCCGATTCGATTACATCGTCAAATTGATGAGGGCTTCTTATGTTGTCAACCTGTAAAATAAATTCATTTTTTTTAGGATTTCGACTAAGGGTGCTTGGTGTAATTGCAATATTAAATTTGAATCGTTTTGTCGCTAGCGGGTTTCGCCTTTCGGCATCGTCAGTCATTCCCTTCGCCCTTACCACCTCGCCGAACCTACAGAGCGACGCATAGTGACAGCGATTAGCTAATCAAGAGACTTTTCATAGTCCTTGTATCCTTCCCATGCCTATTCTTTTCGAAAAGCGAGGTTGAGTTACTGCGCAACAATCAGGTTTCGTAGAAAACAAACATGATGAGATAAAATCCATGAGTAGTCTGTATGCTCCATGTTGTTAGCGGACATGGTAAAACTATAACTAAGGATTTCGACTGAGGGTGCTTGATAGAATTTCAATATCTAAGTTGAATTGTTTGAATTTTGTTTTCCATGAGTTTTGTCGCTTACGACCCGGGTTTCATCTTTCGGCGTCTTCAGGCATTTCAAGTGCACGGATGTACTTGAACTGACAGAAGAGACCCGGATCGTTAGCGACAATACTCATGGAAAAGTACAAAATTCAAACAATTCAAAAGAAAAATGGTAAAAGTAGTTTCTGTTTACAAAAATAAATGGTGCCACGCATTCCAATAACTCCGACAGATATGCCAATCGAATAAAAAATGTTTGCAGTTTCCGGTGCGACTCGCTTTTGCAATTTCAAGCTGTTCTCGTAGAAAAACATTTGTTGAGATCAACTCCGTGAGGAGTCCATATGCTCCTACGTTTGGAGCGGATATTGGAAATAAAAAAATATCAAACATATTCTAGAGTTGCAAGACGGTAAAAAATAATAGGAATATTAGGAGTACGGTGGTTTGACTTTGTTAGGAACACGGAGGTAAGAGAGCGGACAAACCAGGCCCTTATCACGTCCAAAATAGAAAGGTGACGATGGACCTGGCTTGGGACATGTGCTGCGGATGCCGCAGAAGAGCCTGAATCCTGCCTGCCTCTTTTTATCAACGTGATGGATCCCGACGCCCCGGAAGACCTTTGATGACCATCCATAGGATGTATTCAGTGGAGCTACGGGACGCCGGGATGACCTGGGAAAAAGCGAGGAAGTTGGCGGGATATAGAGAATCTTGGTGTGGCGGCCATATGCTCCGGATAGGGAGCGGATATGAATATATATATATATATTGAGAAGTGCAAGTGTATATTACCTGAAGATCTATTTCACCAGACCTTAAACTGGCCTCATTGTCTATGACATCTTCTTGTTGCTCGATTTCATTTTTTATTTGTACTTCTGGATCAACCACGACATTCTTCATAAAAAGAAAACATATATATATTAATAAATAATTATGATTTTGATATTTGACTTGTCGCTAACGACCCTGATTTCTTCATTCGGCATCTTCATGAATTTCAAGTGCACGAATGTACTCGAACTGACGCCAAATAAACCGTTTGTATCGTTTATATATGTTACAGTGAAACTGTATTCTCAGTGAAAATATATTCTCCTCGAAGCTGTCGTTGAAGTTAAATTCGGCCGCCCTATCTTCAGGCCTATGTTTTGTCTTTGGTTCTCTTTTTATGAAAGGGACTACTTGCTGATTTTGTTTGATTGAAGCTGACCAAAATTAAGGCCGACAAATTGTCGACTTGGGCCAATGATTTCAATGATCGTGACCAGTGAAATCATGTTGTCATACAAATCTATTGCTTGATACATTTTCACTGAGAATACAGTTTCACTGTAACATATACACGAAAAAAACTTAACCCTATAACTTAACCCTTAACCTAATAATGTGAAAGTATCTAGTCTACTATAAGGTATGTTTCTATAGCGCGGTCCCTATTTCGGCGTTATAGGGAGTTCAACATGCCTCCTAGAGACAGAGAGACCATGCTCATTACAAATTCGAATTTAGAATCGTTTGAATTTAGTATTTATTATACATTCGAATTTAGAATTACTTTTTCACGGTCTTAGTATGAGTTTTATAATCACAAACTAAATAAAAGGTCTTTTTATAAAGACGCTTAGTTTTGAAATGTAAATAAAACAAGTTTTTGTGAGATTTCGACTAAATTTTAATTTCATTTGTAAGTATATTTTACGGCATTAAATATGGAATATAGCATCATATGTCTGCCAATATCCATTCATTATAAAATGGGCCATGTCGCTAAAGTTGACTTTTTTGACAAATTTGGGTAAACTTCCGACTGCTCCAGAGACCAATCAGGCGTTGTCTGCGGTCGTTTACCTGAAGTTCCTCGGTTAGTTGGATTTTATACGGGTGCAGACATAAGGCCCGATTCAAAATTCGCCAAGTTGAAGTCGCAGAAAAGCCAAGTTCTTGTGAACGACGAGAAATAAGCTGCCTTGGGTTTTCCTGTACACTTTCACACACAGCAGCAATGATTTCACCAGATATTGTATTTTGATGACGTACAGGTAGGTGTTGGCCGATTATTTACCAAACTGGTTGACTCAAATTTGGCCACTAAACAATGAATAATCTACTCAGCAGGACAAAGTAACATATTTTGAGCGTCCCTATTGAAATACCCTTTATATAAAAATGAATGTCTGTGTGTATGTCCGCTATGGACTACTAAACCGCTCGACCGATCGATGTGAAACTTTACAAATTTATTGAGTACACTCCCGCAATGGTTTATGGCCTACCAACCCCTCCCCTTAACCACCCCCCAATTTTTTTGTTTAAGCGTTACGGATTTTTCGATTTCTCTCCTTCGAAGGTTTCTGGTATACCAGCCCCAAACCCCACCCCGCCAAACAATCCCCTTTCCCCCCAAAAATTGATATCGAATTTTTAAAAATTTCTCGAGTATTCAATACATGCAAATTGAATTGAATATTTGTGTAATGTCTTTCCTTCAAATTTATTTTAGTTGCTGGCGTAGCAACGCGCGCAGGGTACAGCTAGTATAATATAAAATAACTTTGATTACTCCACGTATTGTGTAACTAACTGTGACACGTGTTTCGCCTCTTTCACAGTCATCTTCATATATTATTATATATTATATCAAACTTACAATGCTTATATCTCAAAACAGGATCAAGAGCAATTAGAACCTTCGCAAAGTGAGGTATCGAATTGTTATTTATTTATTTAAATATTTTGACTTTCCAAGAAGAATTGAAAGTTAATATCTTTTAAGTCCACCCTATAGTATTGTATTATTTATATTTCATCTGTTGATATTGTTATCGATGAGCGAAACCGATATCTGAATAGAATTCTTAGAGTAGAGGATCAGTAGTGTAAAATATCAAGTTATTAACTACCAAACAGTGTCCAATTTAATGTCTTATCTACCATTTTACATCGAAGATCGAAATGCAAAAGAATTCTTTTTAAAAACAACAATTTATTTATGTTCAATCGATGTGTCGTTAATAATGAAACTAAATAAGCGATCGGAAGACTAATAGATCGAGTTATTTACTATCAACTAGTGTCTTATTCAATGTCTAATCTACCACATAAAACAGATTCATAGTCAGTGGAATACATTCCTGTCAAAAACAAACTAACCTCGAATGTTCCATCTTCATTATTACACCTGGCATCGAATTCTTGTTTGATATAAACATTTTCTGTTTGATTAATGGAAGGATATTCATGAATGTCATTTTGTATTTCTGGTTCTGTTTCTGTATCTTCTGGTTCTTGTTTTATATCCATTTTAGTTTAGGTAGCAATCTGTTTATGACATATTGGGTATAAAGACGCCGATTGTGTGTTATTGTGTGTTGCCAGTATATAAAATGTGATTGGGGTACTCGGTATTGTATGTAACTCTTTTGAATCTAGGCTTTGTACAGTATGTTCTCTTATTACATGAAATTTAATGTTTTTCTACTCAAATCAATGAAGATACTTCAGAAGAATCATCAATTTTAATTTATTTACAATGTTATTGTTTTTGCATGTTTATACTATATTGATTTGCAATTTAAATATTTATTTAGTAGTATATCCAGGGCTTTTTTTTTGAAAAAGAAAGGTTCCGGAACTCCCTACATGTCAAGCTTTTGACTAAATAAAAATATCATTTAAAGCAGCTTTTCCTATGCCACGAAGCGCACAAAAAAAAGTTTTTAGATTAATTTTTTATCTTAGACATGTTATATCCAAAGTAAAAGGAACAATCGAAGAAAATAATGATGTAAAATAAAGTAAATAAAATGTTACGCACATTGTCAATCGCTAGGCACATGCATGCATACACAAATGTCAGACATTCAGAAAGTATATAAGTCTATGCGTCAGACGTTAATGGCCGTTATCAATCCTTGAGCACGAGTAACCAATGGAAACGTGGACAAGTCCCCTTCTCCCTCGTCGCGACAAGAGAGCGCCAATTTTGAATCCATCCCCAAGTCATCCTGTTCATTACAATACCATATTTTCTCATTTTGACGAATAATATAAATAAAGACTGTAATTACGGAATCACTAACATTGTTTCATCTAATTGAATTTTAAAAAATACCCTGAGAAAAGTGCCGGAACGCCGTTCCACTGCGTTAAATGGAAAAAAGCCCTGAGTATATCGTTTAACTTTTTCATCATGTCCGCTACCAATATGTGGCATATGGAACTTTATCGTGCTTATATCAAATAAAATATTGAGTATAGAAAAGATGCCCAGCCCGCAGTGCAGAGGTTAACGTCATTGGCTACCGTGTCGGACCATCCGTGTTGGATTCCCGGTACGAGCTGATTTTTTCTGTAATTCTGTAATTTGAAATTCCATCGAGCACCCTCAGTCGAAATACTTAATTATATTATATACATAAACAATACAAACTTTTTCAAAACACCTTGGTTCAAGTTATTTCATGAATTTAAATGCCTACAAATTTCAAAAGGTGAAACCAGAGTTGATACTGACAAAACTCATTGTAAAGTACACAATTAAAACAATTAAAATATAAAACACTTATATAGTCTCAAGATTGTCGATGGTTTTTAATATTCAATAGTAGCAACACTTTATTGTTTTTGTCTATGGCGACAACAGCTGCGATATAATATTTTTTGTTTATTAGTATTATTGAAGTAAATCGACGTCTGAAGTGTATTAAAATGGATATCAAACTTGAACCAGTCGATGTGGAATCTGATGCAGAAGAGCAACCTCAAAATGAGGTCTGGTTCGAAGTACCAATAGAAGTATCAGTGAGTCCAAAAAATTTTGAGGTTAGTTCTGTGACAGTTTTTGTATAGGCGATTTTTCCGTTGCGATCCTGACAACAGGACACAACTAATGCGGTTAGATTACAAATAGTCATGTAACTAGAACTGTCATTGTATCTCTACTATCTTAGAAAAAGAGAGATTGAGTAGTTATCATTGATGTAACTTCTTTTCAGATAGACTCGATAAGTAATGTTTATATGCTCGAAAGTGTTGCAAATATATGTGGTAAAACATATGCAATATAATTAGATGATTTCTATTCCGGCTTGATGATTGGATCATAACTATTTTTACATCTAAATTTGTTCGATATTTATAAACTCCTAACAAGCCCGGTCCGTGGTACAGTGGTCAACGGGTTTGATTCACGGTACGAGCAGATTGTTCAGTCGATAAATCGATTCTCTTCAAAAGCAATGGGTGTTTTTGTTGTTAAATATCCCCTTCCCACTTCTATGATCCTTTAAATCGACACATAGCGACAGCGATTAGCTTACCATTATCAGTTAATAAAAGCATTATTTTTATTTCTTATTTTAAACCATATCCGCTCTCAATGTGAAGTATATGAATGGTTAATAGAATATATCTCTGAACATAAGTTTTTTCCGACAAATCTTATAGAAAAAGATAGAACAAGAGCGGGACTAGTGATTAGTTAATAATCCTTGCATGAATGCAAGGATTGATTTAAGGTAACATCTTCCAACAGAAATCAATAACAAAGCTGCCCAAATAAGGATTCGAGCCTGGTCTTTCACAAAAAAGCAAACCTTTGTATATTGTATGGATAAAACTTGGAAATCGTTTTAATACATCGATAAAAAGTTGTTTAGAATAATATACGATTAAATTGATAACTCTGTTATTCCACGTTTATTGTTACAAATGACGACACGTGTTTCGTCTGTTGAAATAGCGTCTTCAGACTTGAGAGAAAATTTAATAAAATTACTTCATAAACCTTACTTGGAGGTAAAGCGACTGATTACCAAGCAGTTCTAGTGAAAAAAACATTCATTGATATAATTTCCGTCATATGATCTACATTGGGAGCGTACATGGCTTAAAAAATATATTTTATATTGATCATTTATGGAGGATCAGTGCACCACTGCACCATGCAAGAGCTGTCCCTGCCTAATTGTCACATATTTCGTGAAATAACAATTTTTTAAATGAATCTTGATTTTAAATAGTTCTCACGATAGCGTTACCCGAAATAGCTATCAACCATATATTCAATAATTTCTGTTAGACTCAAATAAATTGCTTTTTTTTTTCATCGTGTTATGATGGAGTTTTACCAAGTTAATGCTGATTCAATCAATAAAATGAATTACTACAAAGTTACTGCCGAATCTATCGAAATGATTTCAG
Source organism: Himalopsyche kuldschensis (assembly GCA_028554975.1). NCBI lineage: Eukaryota > Metazoa > Arthropoda > Insecta > Trichoptera > Rhyacophilidae > Himalopsyche > Himalopsyche kuldschensis. The sequence continues at coordinate 231,107 of JAHFWI010000123.1, read as the reverse complement.
TTGATCATAGCTTAAAACGTGATTGTGTATCGGATGAGGAAATCGTATTTAGTCATTCATTATTGTTTTTCTGTTTCACAGAATGGAGTTATAAACATATCCAGTATAAAAAAAGAAAATGGAATCGGCGAATTAGAATCGATTGGGAACTCTACGGATATCAATTTTTATGGCAATTCTATGGGAGAATGTTCATATTCAAAAAATGATGAGGTAATTCTTGAACTAGCACATTTCTAGCCGATTTGTTCACTTACACGTTGAAAAATTACTAGCCAGTTTGCTGACCAGTCTTCAAATTGAAATTTTCGATTGAGAACTTTGACTGTCAATATCATGCTTAAAGCGATGTAACATTGAAATGAGTTTTTAAACTGACAAGCCCGGTTTCGCCTTCAATCATCTTCAGGCATTTGAGTGCATAGATGAAATAAAAACTGAATCTCCGTTAAATATTTTATCGCATATGTGTGAAAAAATATTCACAAATTCAAAAAAAAAATATAATTTTGTACGGCTTCCAAATAAATTTTGAAGATCAAGACTGGTTTCGCTCTTCGCGAATGTAGCAAACGTCTGTCTTTTATAATTTAGGATTCAAACTCGAGGTGCTTTATGGAATTTCAATATCAAACTTGATTCGTTTGAGTTTTGTACGTTTTCATGGGTTTTATCGCTCAAGACCAGGGTTTCGCCTGTTGGAATCTTCAGGCATTTTCAACAAACTAAAACTGACGTGAATTAAATTGTTAATATCGCTCATTTGTTAGAACAAAAGTTTGTCGCGAAGTAAAATTGTTATGATTGGATGAATTGGCGAAGGTTTTGCTTCCCAACAAAATTATTCACTCAATTCGTTATACCTCATAAACATTAGAATGCCCGAAGATGATGGAAGGTGAAACCCGGATCGTCAGTGACAAAGCCTATGGAAAAGTAAAAAATGATTCAGATTTAAATAAATAAGTTCTATATTGTCAAAATTAAGGATTTCGACTGAGGGTGCTTGATGGAATTTCAATATCAAATTTGTATTGTTTGAATTTTGTCTTTTTCCATGAGTTTTGTCGCTAACGACCCGGATTTCGCCTTTCGGCATCTTCAGGCATTTCAAGTGCACAGATGTACTTGGACTGACAGTTCATATTCAGTACTTGACAGTTCAAGTACATCCGTGCACTTGAAATGCCTGAAGATGCCGAAAGGCGAAACCCGGGTCGATAGCGACAAAACTCATGGAATAGTACAAAATTTAGGCAATTCATATTCTCATTTTGTTGGTATTATTCTATTGTTAACACCAGGGCTGTGGAGTCGGTCAATAAAAGTCCGACTCCAACTCTTTTTTTTTTGCCTAATTTTCCTATTTACGTGTATTCAATTAAATTATCAACCCTACCAATCCGGCCAATAGCCAAATTTGACATATTATATGAAAAAATAAAAAATTTAAACTTTTAAAAATTTTCGACTCCGAGTACGACTCCGACTCCGACTTCACAGCCCTGGTTTGAATTATAATAGCAATGCAAAAGGTTTTCATTTGGTATGTATTTCACACTTTTTCCTAGAGTCATAGCTCAAATATTTTTTTAACTTATCCTTGCAGAATGGAAGAGTTAAAGTTATCAACCTTAATCAAGAACTTCAGAACAATACAATTGAATCAATGATCCATTATGATTACACGACCGCAACTTATTACTACTCCAATGATGTCGATAAGGTAATTTCAATACGTTTAAAGTAAAGTTTGAAAGCTATTCACAAACACGAGAAACACGTGACGCATTTTTACACTTCCCACTGATTTTTTTTTTTTTTTTTAAATTTTAACTATTTTAATAATCGGCATTACAGCTATTGCCAATGCGCCGAATGTTTTAAATTGTGAAAGTCACACGAGATAAACTCGACTTTTTTTCACATAAAATTATTTATTTGATCAGGACCGGTTTCGCTCATGGCGAGCATTGTCGACTGTTTTATGTTTTATTGGTCGTTGGCGTCAAAGCTGATAAAAAAAAAGCAATCTCAGTTGTAATGCATGCGCCTTGAGCGAAACCGGACCTGATCCGATAATTTGTATTTAGAATAAGCACTAAAAGAATCAATTTTGCTTTGCAAACTTTTGCGATAGTTAGTCTGAAAATGTTTCTGAAAGAGACGAAACACGTGTCGCAGCTAGTAACACAATACGTGAAATAATCAAAGTTATTTCATATTAAAATAAACTTCCACAAAATTACCGCCGAATCCATCGAAAGTATTAAGGGCTGAATGAAAAACTTTACCGGCGGTAGTTTAGTGTCTGTTGTTTCAGATGAAGCGGGTTTTGATTTTTGGCATCTTTATGCATTACACATATATGTGTTTGTTAAAATTATCTGTTTTTTCTCCGCTTTCAATGTAGGAGGACTCCAACTCTGTCCAAGTTATTTTATATTAAAATGAACTACCACAAAGCTACCGCCGAAACCATCGAAAGTACTAAAATGTGTTATCTTATATATTAAACCGAAACGGCGTATGTATGTATGTATGTCCGTCATTCCCTTTTGCATTGTTGTTGCAAGTTCAAACAAACGAATTGATTTCGCTCGCGAAAGTTTCGACGGTAAATTTGTTTCGTTATCAATGTGTGTAGAGACTCCAATTACTCGAGTAGTACATTTTAAAAATGAACTAGTTTCATGAACCAAAAATATCTTATATATAAAAAACCGCGGCGTATACCGTCTGTGGGTCTGTAATTCCCTTTTGCATTGTTGGTCATTGTTGCCAGTTGTTTTAACTTGGCCCGTCTGAATTTACGCGCCGAGGTGAACATAACCCCAAACTGGTCCGAGCGAAGCCGGGTTCACATACTAGTTATTTATAAAACAATTTACATTGTATTTTTTACCCTTGTCTTTAGAAACCGATCTCAAAAGACTCCCTGCTATTCCGCGACGAATCGATGTTCAGCGACAACAGCGAGAGCGAAAAGGCCCAAGAAGACGAAGAATACAATCCGGTCGCCAAGAAGAAGGGCAAGAAACGCCCTGCCGAGATGCCATACAAGTGCGACGAGTGCGACTACAGGTGCAAGATATCCGGCGACCTTAAACGCCATAAGATGACCCATTCGGGGGAGAAACCGTTCAGATGCGACGAATGTCAGTACACGTGCACTAGGCTTACGAATCTTAAATTACATAAAATAATACATAGAGATGAAAAGCTGTTCCGATGTGACATATGCGAGTACAAATGCAAACGTGCTGGTAATCTAAAAATACATCAAAGTATACATTCAGGGGATAAGCCGTTCGTTTGCGACCTTTGTGATTACAAATCAGCACATGCCTTCCAACTGAACAGGCACAAGTTAATACACAACCCAAACGGACGTCCATTCAAATGCGACCAATGCGAGTACCAGTGTAATCATTCTGGTAGTTTAAAAATACACAAAATGAAGCATACGGGGGAAAAACCGTTCGAGTGCGACATGTGTGACTATAAGGCGAAACTCTCGACGCATCTGAAGCGGCACAAGTTTATACATTCTGAAGAGAAGCCCTTCAATTGCGACTTCTGCGACTTCAAGTGTCGGCAGTATAGTCATTTGAAGTCGCATATTATGATACATACGGGGGAGAAACCCTTCAAGTGTGACGAATGTGAGTACAGGTGTAATCAGTCGTCTAGTTTGAAGTCGCACAAAAGGGTTCATACGAGAGTTAAATCTAAGACGTGAATTTTATTCAATTCATTGGTGGGGCGGAGATGGCATATTTACATGAATATAATAATTGTATATTTTGATTTTATTGACGACACGTGTTTCGCCTTTTGACATCTTCAGTCGAAGACGTGATTTTTTTGTTCTATTTAATTCATTAGTGGGCAGAAAAGGCGTGTCTCAAAAGCCGTATTTAAATGTTTAGTTTGTGTTTTGGTAGGACACACGTTTTGCTTGTTGGCATCGTCAGGCATTTCAAGTGAAAGAAAAACAATTTACATTGGTGACCTACTTTTTGTTAAGTTTTTTTTTTTTATTATTTTTCCATCTTCACTCTTGAGGGAGAGCATATGGATTCCCCACCGAGATTTTCTTAACACTTTTTCAACGACACTCGTTTTGGCATCGTCAGGCATTTCAATTGAAATAATAACAATTTCACTTCGTGTCCCTGTTTTTTTTTTATTATTTCACCGTGTCCGCTCCTGCGTTTAGCATATGGACTCCTTCAAAACACAACCAAAAGGGTCGCCCATTCAAGTGCAACCAATGTGAATACCAGTGTAATCATTCTGGTAGTTTAAAAATACACAAAATGAAGCATACGGGGGAAAAACCGTTGGAATGCGACACAAGTTTATACATTCTGAAGAGAAGCCCTTCAATTGCGACTTCTGCGACTTCAAGTGTCGGCAGTATAGTCATTTGAAGTCGCACATGATGATACATACGGGGAAAAACCATTCAAATGCGACGAATGTGAGTACAGGTGTAATCAGTCGTCTAGTTTGAAGTCCCACAAAAGGGTTCATACGAGAGTTAAATCTAAGACGTGAATTTTATTTTATTTGGTTTAATTCATTGGTGGGGAGAGAAGGTATGTTAAAAAGCCAAATTTAAATGTTTTTTTTTGACAACACGCTTTCGTCTTTCGGCGTCTTCAGTTGAAAAAGTGAATTTTTTGTTCTATTTAATTCCATAGGTGTGATTAAAAATCCATATTTAAATGATTTTTTTGTGTATATTTTTTTCGTTGTTTAATTTTCAATCGTTTTTAAATGAATATATTTATTGTATATTTTGAATCGTTTGAGTTTTTTTTAACAATACGCGTTTCGTCTTTCGGCATCTTCAGTCGAAAACGTGATATTTTTGTTCTATTCTATTTATTGGTGGGCAGAGATGGCATAATTAAATGAACATAATAATTGTATATTTTGAATTTTTTTAACGACACGCTTTTCGCCTTTTGGCATCTTCAGTTGAAAACGTCATTTTTTTGTTCTATTCAATTCATAAGTGGGCAAAAAAAGCGTATTCAAATGTACAGTTTGAGTTTTTTTTAGGACACGTTTCGCCTTTCGGCATCCTCAAGCATTTCAAGTGAACTTTGTGACCGACTTTTTTTTCCGCTGAGACTGCTATGTCCTTTCTTGGCGTAGAGCAAATAGACTCTTCACAGAGGTCTTCTAAACATTTTTCAACTAAACTCGTTTTGGCATCGTCAGGCATTTCAATTAAAATAATGACAATTTTACTTCGTGTCTAGATTTTTTTTTATTTATTTCACCGTGTCCGCTCCTGACCTAAAGCATATAGACCAGTGGTTCTCATGTGCGTCATGTTAATTTGTCAACAAAGACACTGAAAATTTAATATTTTTTATTCATTATAATGTGCATTAAAAATTGGTAGTTCGCAAAAACTCACACATACATGCTTAGGTATTTTTGACAAAAAAGATTCAACACAAAAATTTGGTGCGGCCACCAGACATTTCCGTAAGACCACTGATTTTCCTAATGCGGCCACAGCCAAATTTTCCGTGACAACCACTTGATATAGACCCTTCAAAAAGCTTTACTCACGTTTAATACGCGTTTCGCCTTTTGGCGTCTTCGTGCATTTCAAGTGAACAAATAACAGTCTTTACTCTGTGACCGACTTTTTCCAATTTTATTTTTGTTTCGCTTTATTCAATATAGAATCACTTTTTTTTGGTATCGCCTTTTGTTTCATTGGGCATTTTGAGTGCACAAGTAAAAATGATTTTTTTGTTCATTACGTCCGCTCCTGACTCGAGCATATGGTCTCCAAATGAGGTTTTTAGATTTTAGAGGCTAATCACTCTCGCCATCCATCACTTTTTGGATCCGGAAGAGTGGGAAGGTTTTTTGTGCAACATGAAAACCCATGCTTTGACCACTGCACCACGGGCTCGACAATTCTTACATATAAGTATTAGCGATAAAAACTAGTTAATATTCGCGTGACTTCAAGTTTGACTTTGCACTTGAATTGCCTGAAGATGCCGAAAGACGAAACCCGGTTCGTTAGCGGAACAGTGTATGGCAAAGTACATTCAACTGTATTAGTGAACTTGAACTGAGCTCCGGGTCGTTGGCGACAAAACTTTGCACGATGAAAACTGTTTATTAAGCCTAGTTCACTTGTGCGCTCGAAATGTCTGAAAATGCCGAAAGACGAAACCCGGGTTGTCAGCGACAAAACGAGAAACAATAGCATAATACAATTATTATTTCATTGGTTTGAATTAAATAACTATTTTTTTTTCGAGATTCTCTAATAGTCCATTTGGCTCAAGAAATTTAAAAGAATAAATTTAAAAAATTAGACAAAAAAATTGAATTTTAGTAACTAAGTTAGTTAATAAGTTAAACAAAATGTTCGCAACATTCCCTCGAATACTCAGAGTTGTCTCCTCAACCTCCCGGTACAGCCGCATACTTTAAATGAAAGATGTTTTTCATAATTCAAACTCTCTGCTTGCTCTCCATGAGACGTCAATGATGCTTTAATCATTGAAATGAAACATTCAACTATTGGGTATTTAACGTTTTACCCAAATCCATGTGTTTCGGAATAGCTTGGCGTTAAGCGTTTCGAGTGTCTCGGGAGTACCAATCAAATTTGATCGATAAGTCTGCAATATCCGTTCCTATTTGATACTAGAAAATTGTCGGCAGCAAAAATGAGAGATAGCTCTCCATAAGACGTCAATGATGGTTTGAGCATTTATTTAAAACATAAAACTGTTGGGTATTCAATGTTTTACCCAAAACCACATCTTTTTGGTTGATTTACTTGGCGTTGATTGTCTCAGGAGTATCAAACAAAGACTTGGTCTATATGTCATCGAATCTGTTCCTCTTTGATACTTGAAAATTGTCACTGGCAAAAATGTGAAAATATATTTGTAAATAGTTCAAAAGTTGTTTATATTTGTAGTTGTCATTTTCTTCCATTTGAATTGATGAATTTTGTGTTGAGTATGTTATTAAAGTTGTCATGTTTTGTACTGATTTTGATTAATTAATAAATAGTAAATGAATTCTTGTCAATTGTTTGTTTTATTTTAGTTTTGTCCAGCGGCGCATTCACATCTTTATTTCTAAGCTGTGAGTGTCTCAGGAGCAACCAATAAAAACTAACTAAATAGTACGATTTAATTCAAGGTTTGGGAGAAAACATGACTCCGACTCGAAAATTGACCGAAAACACGACTCCTATTCCGACTAAAAATAGTTTAATTTTGCCACGTTTTCCGCGACCATTCTTATTTATGTCTATTTGACAGGGCTTTGGAGTCAGTAAAAAAGTTCGACCGTTTTAGCATTTACCAAACCACGACTCCGACTAAAAATTGGAATATCAAAACTTCTTTTTAGCCAATTTTTCTTTTGAAGTGTATTCCATTAAATATCAACACTACCAATCCGGCCAATAGCCGAATTTGACATATTATATGCAAAAATAAAAATTTCAAACTTTTAAAAATTTCCGACTCCGAGTACGACTCCAGCCAATCGCCGCGACTCCACAGCCCTGGTATTTTATTTAATATCAAAAACCAATATGGCCAATAGGCAAATTTTAAGTGTTCTTCACTACTCCGACTCCAGCCAAAACACCGCCAAGACTCCGACTCCACAGCCAGACGCTAGCTTACAATATAAGATTATTAACCTTTCCTTTACGGTTCTAAAAAAACCCATTCGATTCGGTTTTTATAACTATGCTTCATTCAAAGATGATGTTTTTATTGTGTACTAGCTGTACCCTGCGCGCGTTGCTACGCCAGCAATTGTAGGGGGGATTGGAGGGGGGTGGGGTAGGGGAGGGGGTTTTGTACGCCAGAAAGTTTCGCGGAAGTGTACTCGATAAATTTGTAAAAATTAGATATCAATTTTTGGGGGGAGGGGGGTTGTTTGGCGGGGTGGGGTTTGGGGAGCGTATGGGGGGGGTTATGCCAAAAACCTTCGAAGAAGTGAACTCGAAAAATTCTCAAAGTTTAAAAAAAAAATTGGGGGGGGGGGGAGGGGTTGGAAGGCCAGAAACCATCGCGGGGGTGCACTCAATAAATTTGTAAAGTCATCGATCGGTCGAGCGGTTTAGTAGTTCATAGCGGACATACATACAGACATTCATTTTTATATATATAGATTATTGAATTTTTTTAAAATTCTAAAAAGATGTGTAAAGATTTTATTCCGAATTTCTGAGTTTTGTCTACATGATTCACTTCGGTAGCGGACAGGCCAGATTGTCCCTATTTCTTCAAATATGTATTTATAAAATTCTGGCGAAGAAAATCTTATTTTAGATAAAAGTTTTTACATCTAAAAAAATGGATTCCATAAGATATGATATTTATTTATTTTTATTAACACACTTAAAAACGAATCATCATTACTATTTTTACATACACAAACAAGATGGAATGACATTTAAAATACTTTATAATAAATACATTTGTAGCCAGCGAATTACGTGCGGTTTCGCTTGGACACCGTACCAGTATCCTAAAACAGTTTCATTGTCCATGTCCGATTCTAGCCCAGCTTGAGCATATGAACTCATCTTGGAATTTAACCGGAAAGGTTTTTTTACGAGAACTATCTATTTCGACGAGAGACGAGGTTGAAATGATACGAGGACGAGTTGTTAGCTAATCGCTCTTGCAATGTCACACGCTTTTTTTTGCGATCGGAAAGGTAGCAAGGGATTAACAACACAGACACCCATTGGTTTTTGAGCAGAATCATTGTATTGACATAATAAAACTGCTCGCTCCGGGAATCGAACCCAAGAAGTCCATCATGGAAGCCAACAACGTTGACCACTGCACCACGGTTTGGGCTAGTTTTTGCTTATGCGATCGGCATAACAGCTTGACGCAACAGACACACTCTCCCTCTGTAAGAAGCTTACATAATTTCAATTAGAAGAGGTCAATTAAGGTTACTGCACGGCTTTTTTATGCGATCTATATATTGAGCATGAATACAGTTTCATTACAGATTCAGTCAATATAAAATAACTATGTATTATAATACTGCGGCCCGCAAATACATAAACAATTATAATGCGAACCCTTTCATACAACAGGTTGCAAAATTGTATTGCTCAGGTCTCAGGCCCACATAATACAAATAGGAACTACAAAAAAAAATGTATGAAAATGATTTTCAAAAAGACGAAACACGTGTCACTACTTGAAAGACAAAACAGAACTCCTCAAAGTACCTACCACTGATTCTATTTGAACTATAGATTGGAAACTTTTTCGAACGGTACACGTTCAAGATAAACAATGGTTTTGATGATGGCGTATTGTCGAAATAGCTGTCGTCTTTAAGATATGATTCTAGCGGATTTGTCATTCAAGCCGATTTGATATCATCTAAAGCGAATTCGATACATTAAAAGACTACATCCGTGCACTTGAAATGCCTGACGATTCCGAAAGGCGAAACCCGGGGCCGCGGCTTTGTGACAAAACTCATGGAAAAGAACAAAATTCAAACGATTTAAATTTCATCCAGCACATACAGTAGAAGTCCTTAGTAAAACATTTTTTAGAACATTTTTACACATAAAACGTTTTGGATCAGTACCGGTTTCGCCCACGGCGAGCATTTTCAACTGATGACAAGACGATTAACGAAACCAGTCATGATCCAATTAATTTAAAAATACTTAAAAATGTTTTATTATTTTCATTACCAAAGTCTCGTTGACAATTCACTGAGCCGTTCTTTCTCTGGTATGTGTAACCCGATGTTTCTTCAAGCTACCAGACTGATTACACCTGTAATCACAGTCATTACACTTGAATGGCTTTTCACCCGTATGTATCATGGTATGTATTTTTAAATGACTCAATTGCCTACATTTAAAAGCACAAAAGTCACAATGAAAAGGTTTCTCTTCGATATGAATAAACTTATGTCTCTTTAACCTCGTTATAATCGTACACTTATAGTCACATTCGTCGCATTCGAACGGTTTCTCTCCAGAATGAACCATTTTATGTATTTTTAAACTACCGGAATGATTACACTGGTAGTTACATTCGGCACACTTGTACGGTTTGTCATTTAATTTGTTATGTATCAGTTTGTGTGTCTTTAGTTTAAAAGAGTGCGCCGATCTATAGTCACATTCGTTGCATTTGAACGGTTTTTGACCTGAATGAATTACTTGGTGTATTTTTAAACTTCCGGGTTGTTTGGTTTTGTATTCGCATATATGACATTTGAAGTGTTTTTCGTCACTGTGAACGCGCTGGTGTATTTTTAGATTTGTAAAACGTGTCGATTTGTAACTGCATTGGTCGCAAGTGAACGGTTTCTCCCCGCTGTGGATCATCATGTGGCGTTTCAGATCGCCCGACAGTCTGCATTCGTAGGTGCAGTCTTCGCATTTGTACGCCATCTGAGCGCATTTGATGACTCTGCGTTTTTTCTTGGCTTTGCGCGGTTTCGTCGCGGTTGAATTGGTAGGGGTTTTTGTCGTTTTGGTTGGCGGGTTCTGAAAGCAAATTAAAAATGAAAATTTGAGCACTTATTTAAGATTTCATTTATTAGATCAGGACTGGTTTCGCTCGTGGCAAGCATTATCAATACCATAGACGAACAATTTACACTCCTAGATACAAAAGAACAGTGTTATTTTATGTTTTGATGTCATCAACTGAGAATTCAGTTTATAATTCCCGAGATGGGCGAAACAGGTTCTGAAGCACTTTCATTCGTTATTCTAAGTTATGGAATACATTGCTTTTGAATTAGAGCTCTACCAAGTACATGTCGATTCAAAATGATTATTTTTTTAACCATGTCCGCTCCCAGCTCGGAGCATATGGACTCTTCACGGAGTTTATCTCAACATATATTTTTCTACGAGAACTGCTTGTAACTCTCTTTCTCTCTCTTTTTTAAAAGAGATAAGAGATTGCAAGGAAAAAAAACTTAGGGCAGGACTTGTGGTTAGCTAATCGCAATCGCTATGCGTCGCTTTTTGGGAGAAGAAAGGTGGGAAGGGATTTTCAACAGCACAAACACCGATGCCTTTAAACAGATTGATCGACTGAAAAAATCCGCTCGTACCGGAAATCGAACCCGGGTGATCCGGCACGCAATCCAATAGCGTTGACAATGCGCTACGGACAACTAATTCAACATTAAATATATTAAATCAGGACTGGTTTCGCTCGTGGCTAGCATTACATACTGATCGTCAAGATCAGGGGTCAACAGACTTTTTGAGAAATGGGCCAGCTTGAATTTTTTTAAAGTTTGGCGGGCCGGATGACATATAAATTCGTGATGGAATCCAATAGACTAAAAACAACTCCGACTAAGGCTACAAAAAGCTAAATTTTGTCACGTTTTTATCCCTACCTTTCCTATTTAGGTATAATATATTCAAATTAATATTAACCAACCAATCCGGCCACTAGCCAAATTTTACATTTCAGTATGCAAACATTAAAGTTTCGACTCCAGCAAAAAAAGAACCGCGACTGCACGACTCCGACTCCGACTCTACACCCCTGGGAATAAGTACAGTGGAACCCCGATCTTACATTCACGCATTATACGTTTTCCCGCGCGGTGCGTTCAATATCTAAAGTCCCAGCATTGAGTTAATATTAAAAACTTTCCCGCATTTATCGTTTGTTTTATACGGTTTCACTGTACTTAAAATGTAATATTTTTAAATAAACCCAGGTTTCGTTTTTCGGCATCTTCAGGTATTTAAATTGCACGATTGTACTTGAGAGCTGACGGCTAGCGACAAAACTCGAATGGAAAAGTACAATAATCAAAGAATTCAAATTTGATATTGAATTTCCATCAAGCACCCTCAGTTGAAATCCTTGATATAAAATAAACTGTATTAAGCTCACTTGAGAGGATGAACATTCACCGGGTGTGCTGTCGAATTGGTGTGTCAGATTTGGCACACACTCGTCTCTCTCTGCATCATTTTCTTGTTTTATACGAGAGATGTCGATCAGTCTATCCTGTGTATATAAACAAACTGAGAATTACAAACATGAAGATGCCTCTGAAAGAGGCGAAACACGTGTCACAGCTAGTTACACAATACGTGGAATAATCAAAGTTATTTTAAATTTTAAATTAAAATGAACTTCCACAAAGTTACCGCCGAAACCATCGAAAATACAATTATGTATAGTTAGAAGCTAGCAATCATGTGTAAAGAATTTTATATTAACCATATGCTGACTTTTTTTAATGGTTGTAAGCAGTGACGGCTGGTGATGGGGTGCTGGGGGGTGCAAAAGGAAGATTCAACTATTTTTCCGTACCACGGAAGAGAAGCTGGAATTGCGAACATCTGAATTGAAAGTCCATGCTATAGAAGTGTTTTAAAATCCATCCAATAGGAAAGAACTCTTGCAAGAATGGTTGAATCTTCCATTGCACCCCCCAACACCCCGTCACCAGCCGTCACTGGTTGTAAGCTTCAAACTGGGTCACACACCAAATAGGCATATCGCAACCAAAAAGGCAGACAAAAAGAGTTTTTTCGCTGACGACACGGGTTTCGTCTTTCGGCATCTTAATGCATTTATTGTCGCTCCCTGTGGTCTAGTGGCAAGAGCTTTGTCCTAGCGATCGGGGGGATCTTGGGTGTATGTTATTTATCGTTGATTTTGTGCAGAACTGATACATTATTTACCATCGAATTAATCTCGCATGACTTTCACAACTCAGAATATTTGGCGCATTGGCGTAAGCTGTAATGCCAAATATTTTGTTTTTTAAATAAATCTTATATATAAAACCGAAACGGGGGATGTTTGTCTGTAATTCCCTTTTGCATTGTTGTTGCAAGTTCAAACAAACGAATTGATTTCGCTCGCGAAAGTTTCGACTTGTAAATTTGTTTCGTTATCAATGTGTGTGTAGAGACTCCAATTACTCAAGTATCCAGTAGTACATTTTACAAAATACTCGAGCACTCGAGTAGTTTCATATGAACCAAAATATCTCATATCTAAAACCGAAACGGCGTATGTATGTGTGTGTGGGTCTGTAATTCCCTTTTGCATTGTTGGTCATTAAGATGCCAGTTGTTTCAACTTGGCCCGTCTGAATTTACGCGCCGAGGTGAACATAACCCCAAACTGGTCCGAGCGAAGCCGGGTTCGAATACTAGTAAAATATAAAATATAGTTTACGAATGATCTTGTAATTACGCGTAGTAAACAGTATATATCACTTATATCTAATATGTTAATCTTTTAAGGTGTTCACTGACAATACTTGGTGGAATGGCATTATAAAAAAATAATAAAACATTTTTAGTATGTACTTATTCCACGTACAATTTACTGGATCAGTACCGGTTTCTCTCATAGCGAGCATTGTCAACTGAATCAGTTGAAAATGCTCGTCATAAGCAAAACCGGTCCTGATCCAATAAATTTTATGTGGAATAAGTACCAAAAATGTTTTAATATTTTTATTATAATATGTAACAATCAATATCTTTGTTTGTTCGAACTCTATGCCATGCGATACAGTTTATCCGATTGCGATGAAACTATGGTGATTTTTTGTGTAGACGCCCGGCATGAGCGAAACCGGTCCTGATCCAATAAATTTTATTTATTTATTTATTTATTTAAGAAAAAGCAAATCATAGCATTACAGCCATTGATGCCAATGCGCCATGTATTTGACAAATATAAATACGTGTATTTATATATATACATTCATGTAAATACATAATATTAATCACTAATTAATTAAAAACAAGATGAAAACATTGTAGTCATAAAAACAGAGAGAAACAAATTTATAAAATCATATTAGAAATTTTCAAAGATGTCAACCGAGTGAGTTCGGACAAAATCAACTTTTATTCATAAAATATAGTATTCGTCTGAACTCACTCACGTCAATATGAAATATGTCGACATCCGAAGCAATGCCCTTTAAAATTGTTAAAGCTCTTCCCAGAGGCATTCCCATTGGCAGACTGGTTATACCCCTTAGAAGAACAAACAACTCATGCTAACGATTCCTCAAAAAATTATCAGGAACATTCAATTTAACATTTTCAAGAATGGTGGGATTCTCATTTTGGCCTCGGATAAGCCGAAAGAAATATATAATGCCAAGTACATTTCTCTTCGAGCATTCAAACTATTGAAAGTGAGCATCCCTAAGAAAAAGTCTATTGGATAAAGCCATATGAGGAATAAGTACTATTTTTTTTTATTATGGTGCCATTCCACCAAGTATTGACAGTGAATAGCTTGAGAGTGACAAAAACATATCTTGAAAGGTATTCTATATGACAGAGCAATCGTTATCGAGATAACATTTCAAAAGATATCTGTTCGTTATTAAAAGAAACGAATCTAATCCAAGTAGATTCCGAGTTCACTGCATTAAAACCAACTGATAATTGTGTTAAATAAGTAAATATATACAAGAAAATAACCTCGAAATTTTGTGGACTGTCCGGGGACTCGATTGGTACTTCAAACCAAACCTCAGTCTCTGGTTGTTCTTCTTCGACAAATTCTTCGTCGACTGGTTCTTGTTTTATGTCCATTTCAGGATCAATAGAGTCAAATTTGTATTAAATGTAATATATATGTCATATAATGAGCCTAGATGTTTATTACCATAGACAATATATATTTTTTAAGTGTTGCCATTGTAATAAAATTTTATAGTAGTAAAAATTGACACCGCCTTATGTGGTAGGTGAATCCGTGATAACTCGGCACAAGTCAAGTCGGCACATGACAGGTTGACAAAATTACCTTTTTGTAATACAGTGAAAAAATGTATTTTAGCTCTACAAAAATAATATATTGTTGATGGCTATTTCATAATAATGCTTGAATTGTGACAAATTGATATAAGTTTTTTCTAAGTGAAAGCAAATCTGGGTTTTTAGTGAGTGGTAATGAACGTAATGAACGATTGGTTTTACATCAAGATGATATTAGTAAAATGGCATTGGCGATCTGTGAAGATCAGAGTATTGATGTTGGATTAATGTTTGTTTTCTCATTAAAAATGGCATTGGATTGATGATATCTATTAATTTCCAATTGTTCTAATGCATTTATCTAAAGGCCAATTAATTAAGATCAATTAATAGTAATTCTGTACTGGAAGCTAGATATGGCTATGGCTGGCTATGTTAGACTGTAATAACGACATGACTTTTCATGATCTAGCATGCAAATTTTACGTAATTATGTAGGAATTCACTTCCCCTAGTGTGCCAGAAAGTGTTTTCTTCCATAAAACACCCCCTTCGTGCAGTATTTTGACGGAGATCGAATAAAAATAAGAGAGTGGTTTGTCAAGTTGTCCATGTGCTGAATTGTCTATGTGCCTACTTGTCATGTGCTGACTTGACATGTGTCGACGTGCCATGTGCCGACTTGACTTGTGCCGATTGGTCTGGTGACCGTGGTAGGTCATCAGAACTCTCTCGAACGATCTATTTTTCACCTCAGTCTATGAGTTTAAGTCGATATCAGGAAATAAATTCAATCTAATAATACTCTATATTGAAATCTATAGCGATTCAATATAAAGTAATTTCAAATTTGTAAAAGAGACATTTATGCGGACGTCTCGCTCTAAATGTATCTTATCTCTTTCACGCCCTGCGTGTACGAGAGTGCAGGGTACTTCATAAAAAGTTCGATGGGCCATAAATAATGGGTTATCTTGCGTGACGTTTAACGGTCGTTTTGCAACGGTTTGGCTACCTACAGAAACCGCTTTTTTTTCATACGATCAGTGAGAGATTGGACAGCATTGAGAATGCACGCTCCTAATCCTCTCACTAAGAATTAAATTCGAGTCAAATTCCTGATATCTTCTTCGCTATCGTAATATTTGTGTTTTGTCTTGTATTTAAATTCAATGTACTAGTGTAATATAACGTCTGTGTAAATTCTTGACGATTAAATAATATTTTTTTTTTTTTTTAATGATGTGTGCTAATCACACCCACATAACGCTTTGAGATCGTGTTTTGTTTTAAAGAGTTCCATGTTTCTCCTACTCCGATTCCAAAATCCCTCTTCCTGGGTGACGGATAGGAGGCTCCTTCTCGATTTACGAGGGAGCCAAATCAAGGTAGTCTCAAAATGTATTATTTTATTAACAATGTCCGTTTTCTACAATCTTCTTTTTACTCAGTTGCTCAACGATTCTTTTTCGATGAGAGAATGGATGAAATGGATATGAGGACCAGGACTGGACTCCTGGTTAGCTAATCGCAAGTCACTATGCGTCGCTATTTGAGATCGGAAAGGTGGAAAGGAATTTTTAATCCTAGAAAGCAGGGCTCTCAGTCGGTCTAAAAAATCCTATCTCCGACTCTAAACCAAAGACTACAAGCAGTTCTCTTGAAAAATTGACCAAAATAAATCGATATCGACTCCGACTAAAAAAAGCTTAATATCGTCCCTTTTTTCCCCTTATTGCCGCATTGATAGGGTTGATATTCAATTGAATACACATAAATAGGAAAATTAGGGGACATAAGTGACGGCTTTTTTTAGTCGGAGTCGTGTTTTTGGTCAATGTCGGAGTCGGAGTCGCGGTTTTGGTAAATGCTGGAGTCGTACTTTTTTTACCTTATAACAATTTCCAAATGTGTAATATTGTCGAAAATAAAAAAAAAGACAGTTTTTTTGACAAATTTGATATTCTTTCAATACAGTATATATTAAAATTGGAAAAATATGTCATGTCAATATGTCAAGGAAAAGTTAAAAAAAATGACACAATATATTTTATTAATTGAGTAGGCATTTACTTGGTAGAACTCCATTATAATACGGTAAGAAAAATAGCAATGTATTTTAATTCTACATAAATTATTGAATATATTTGTTGATAGCTATTTCGGCTTACGCCTTCGTCAGAACAATCTGAACAGTTCTGACGAAGGCGTAAGCCGAAATAGCTCTCAACAAATATATAAAATAATTTATGTAGAATTAAAATACATTGTTATTTTTCTTACCGTACAATATATTTTGATCTTTAATAAATTATTTATTGTACAAAGCAATGACATTGAAGTCTAACCTTAGCTCTTGATGACTTTAACAACCTTTGTGATAGTAAGATAGTCTGTAGATGTGACTGAAAGAGGCGAAACACGTGTCACGATAAGAAACACAATCGAAGGTACTTTAATATTAAGTTCTTATGAACTCATCTATGGACAGATTTTTTCAAATGCAACATTTTGTGATTTCTAAAGTTGAAAAAATGGTTACATCTAAAGTCACATTTTAAACATTTGAACTTAATTTCTGGACATCGGATCGTTTTGTGTATTTTCAAGCCTGACGACCCTCGTCTTTCTTTCTTGCGGCCCTCTCGTTGGATGAAAGCACTCCTGGAATCTTTCAAGCCATGCACCATCGTCGCATCACAGTCTTGGAATATATCACACCCATAGTCTTGGTGAACTGATTCCTTCAGTTGATGTACTGGAATGTTATTTTTGATACTGTTATCAGATTTTTGAGCGTCGATTTTTGGTAACTCCGAGCGAATCTTCGACATATTGAAGAGTCGATTTTCAGTTCTATCAGTTTTTGGTGTTTTGTTGCGCTAGAAAATACAAAAAAAATAGTACTATTACATCAAATTTGAATCATTTGAATTTTCTACTCTTCCATGAGTTTTTTCGCTTACGAGCCGTATTTTCACCTTTCGGCATCTTCAGTCATTTGAAGTGCACGGATTTTCAGTTCAGGTCAGTTTAAGAACTTGTCTGATCTTGAATTAGAAACAATTGTGTCCGCCCTCAACTTGGAGCATACTAACACCTCTCGAAGTTAATCTCAATATGTGTTTATCTACGAGAACTGCTTGTTACTCAGTTGCTCAATCTCTCTTTTCGAAGACAGTATAAATTGAAAGCATACGAAGACTAGTAAAGGACTAGTGGTTAGCTAATCACTCTCACTGTGTGCCACGCTTTTTTAGGATCGGTAAGGTGGCAGGGGATTACTAACAATACAAACAACCATTGCATTCGAACAAAATCGATAAATTTACTGAAAAAATCTCGAACCCGGTTGGTCCGTCCCGGTTGACCACTGAACCATGGACCGGTTATATGTGAAAATTATTTTCAGTGAATGTTACAAAGTTATTACCTGGTCTTTTAATTGTCCGATTTGATAAAGTGATCCTTTCCCGCTATCATCAGGCTCTTTGGGTTCCGTTACAAAGCTGGTTTGTTCAACATCTTTGGTTCCATTTGGAAGTTGAAAATTTGCTTCAGATCCCATATTCAGGAAGTCAACAGACATGTCCTGAAGCAAAAGGATATATTTAACAAAGGCAAACATATATTGTGTCATAAAAATAATAAAACAATTTTAGTACTTTTTTTTTAACCATGTCCGCTCCCAACTTGTAGCATATGGACTCTTCACGAAGTTTATCTCAACGTATATTTTTCTACGAGAACTGCCTGATATTCAGTTGCTCAAACTCTCTTTTTCGAAGAGAGTAGGGGATGGAAAGGATACGAGGACTAGTGATTAGCTAATCACTGTGCGTCGCTCTTTGGAATCGGAAAGGTGGGTAAGGATTTTCAACAACACAAACACCCATGCCTTTGAACAGATTTATCGACTTAAAAAATCTGCTCGTATCCGAAGCAATTTCGTTAAAATTCACTAAAGCTCTTCCCAGTGGCATCACCATTGGCAAACTGGTTCTACTCCTTGGAACAGCAAACAACTCATGTTCACGATTCCTCAAAAAATTATCAGGGACATTCAATTTAACATTCTCAAAATGGGGGAATTTATTATTCCTGGATTGTTATTTAAGACGCCATACAATGGAAGATTTTTCAATCTAGAATTATCTTTATTCACTTTAGAGTTTAATGTTTTATTTAAACAATGTCTTAATCGTTTGTAATATCTCATATTCAATGATCCCAGTAAGGGAAAATTTAATAAAAGGTATCCATTTTAGAGATACATTCAAATATTTTGTTATAGAAATGTGTAAAAACCAGGGCTGGTCACTTTTTTGCGCTAAATTTCCGATTTATGTGTATTCAATTAAATATCAACCCTATCAATGCGGTCGAAAGCCAAATTTGACATATTAAATGCAAAAATAAAAACTTTTCAAAATTTCCGACTCCGAGTACGACTCCGGCCAAAAAGCTCCGACTCCACGACGCCGACTCCACAGCCCTGGTCAAAACTATCAAAATCTCCATTTACTTACCATGGTAGTGTTAAATATGCCACTATTGTGTTATTGTGTTAATCTAGAATTATTTATTGTATATTTTAGATGGATTTTACTTTGTTGAAATTGTTGAGTTAAACCATTGTTTATAAAATACAAAACCAATGTAGCAATAGACAATATTGTAAAATGCCTAGAGTTATTGCCAGTTAAAAAGTGTTGCCTTATAAAAAAAAGTGTTTGCAGCAATTATATATTATATATTAATGTTTGGGTAAAAGCTAATTAAAAAAATGTTCAGTGGATATTTACTTTGAGATTGTATTTGAACTCTGATATTGAGATGTTAATTGATAAGTTCTCAAATTTATTTTTCATAGCTTAACCCTTCCAAGGGCGAATTATTTTTTATTGGTTTATACAGTAAGGCAGCATTACTCAAAACTACAAATTTAAGGCAAATGTATTTTTTTTTTAAATTTGTTTAAACATACAATAAAAAAATTGGAAGTATATGATTTATATTTCAATGAAAAGTAATAAAATAAAAATGGAGAAAAAATGCATGAAAAAGTATATACTGATACCGCCCTAAATAATAGGTCATCAGAACTCTCTCGAACGATCTTTTTTTCACCTCAGTCAATTTATTAATACTCTATATTGAAATCTATAGCGATTCAATATAGAGAAATTTCAAATTTGTAAAAGAGACATTTATGCACGATGTCCCGGAATGGTATTGCGGGCGTCTCGTTCAAAAATGTCTGTGACTCTTTCACGCCCTGAGTGCATGAGATACGAGGTATTTCACGCAAAGTTCGATGGACCATCAATAATGGGTTATCGGGCGGACTTTAAACGGTCTTTTTTGTAACGGTTTGGCTACCTAAAGGAACCGTTTTTTTTTTCATTCAATAAGTTAGAGATTGGAGAGCATTGAGTGTGCACGTGCTTGCCAGATAAGTCTTACAGTCGTGGTTGAGGGGTTCTCCCAAATGTAAGCTCTGGAAGTAGCCTGCAAGCTCCTTACCCTCTCCCTAAGGATACAGTCTAGTAAATTCCTGATATCGCCTTCACAATTATAATAGTCGTATATTATGTATTGTAGAACGTAACGTGTATTGTAAATCTATCTGTGATAAATCCGTGTGTAAAGTCTGTGAAAATTCGTATCAATTAAATAATGAGTGCTAACCGCACCCACATAACGCTTTGAGATCGTCTTTTGTTTATAAAAGCATCATGTTTCTCCTACTCCGTTCCCAAAATTCCTCTCCTTAGTGTCGGATAGGAGGCTCCTTCTCGATTTACGAGGGAGCCGAATCAAGGTCGTCTCAATACATCTATATATATAAAAATGAATGTCAGTATGTATGTCCGCTATGGACTACTAAACCGCTCGACCGATCGATGTGAAACTTTACAAATTTATTGAGTGCACCCCCGCGATGGTTTCTGGCTTACCAACCCCTCCCCCCAACCTCCCACTCCCAATTTTTTTTTTTTAAACTTTTCGAGTTCACTTCTTCGAAGGTTTTTGGCATACCCCCCCCCCCATACGCTCCCCAAACCCCACCCCGCCAAACAACCCCCCTCCAACCATAAATTGATATCGAATTTTTACAAATTTCTTGAGTATTGAATACATGCAAATTGAATTGAATATTTGCGTAATGTCTTTCCTTCAAATTTATTTTAGTTGCTGGCGTATCAACGCGCGCAGGGTACAGCTAGTAAATATATAAAAAAAACATCATATTGAAAAAAGTTGATAATTAAAAACAAAAAATTAACATTTTTTTTAATGAATATTATTTATTGTGTAACAACGGAAAGCATCGTGGAAGCAGTGAAACCCCGATTCTAAGTTTTTAAAGGAACCGTATAAAATGAAAGATCAATGCCGGGAAAATGATGAATGCGGTAAAGTTTTATATATGAACTAAATGCCGGGACTGTAGAAAATGAACGCACAGCGCTGGAAAACGTATAATGCGAGAGCGCAAGATCGGGGTTCCACCGTACACATAAAATATCACTTTGAAGGAAATGGGGAAACCCTCCTTGACAATAAGTTACTCTGAGTCAAATTTCATTTTGTTTAGGTTAATTGTGGACCCCATGCACCACCTTTTGGTATAGCATTAAGGGGGCTTCAGGGCACCCTTGGGGGAAGGGGAAACCACCCAGCCGTAAGTTGATCTGCGAAAGTGTTACCAATATGCGTGCTTCACTTGGATCCGTGGGAATATGTATTCTCATCAAATATTTTTTTTTGAAATTGGAAGTTTATGGATCGATTCCGCCCCTTTCAAGCCGAAAAGGGGTTCGTGACAAAACACTACTTTTTAGGAGAGCAAAAAGTGTGAACAAATATTGCGTCATTCAAAACAACTTCTTCTGATATATCGGAGTTATTTTTATAACATCCTTAAGGCAGGCCGTGCATATTTTGTTTGTGAACATCATATTTATCTCAGGCTCACCAAAACGTTTCTAACTTATTTTGGTTTATTAGGGACGATATGCGGGTTAATGAGGTCGCGATCCGATAAGGGATAGCTGGAGCAACATTTAATTCAATGCGGAATGTCTGGGACTCGGTTGTACTCGGTCAGAACTAAGTGCCACTTATTCAACGCATCCATACTGACTGTGCTGCTTTACGGTTGTGCGTCATGGCACATCACAAAATCACAGGGTAACCGTATACTGTGCTTCGAAAACAGATGCCTGCGGCGAATATTAGGAGTACGGTGGTTTGACTTTGTCAGGAACACGGAGGTAAGAGAGCGGACAAACCAGCCCCTTATTACGTCCAAAATAAAAAGGCGACGATAGACCTGGCTTGGACATGTGCTGCGGATGCCCCAGGGGAGCCTGAATCCTGCCTGCCTCTTTTATCAACCTGATGGATCCCGACGCCGTGGAAGGCCTCTGATGACCATTCATAGAATGTACTCAGGGGAGCTCCGGGACGCCGGGAAGACCTGGGAAGATGCGAGGAGGTTGGCGGGAGATAGAGAATCTTGGAGGCACCGTGTGGCGGCCATATGCTCCAAATAGGGAGAGGATTTGGAAAAAAGGGGACGATATAATTTGCCTGAAGACTGCAGCACACTCTATAAAAAAACCGCTTTATATCAGAGCGTTCTTTACTAAAATTTTGGAACCAGAAGAAACCGCACCCAAAGATGGCGCCGCTTTCACATGTGTCAATTTATGTCTCTTTAAACTACACGATTCAGCACATTTATAATCACAAACGTCACAAACAAACGGTTTTTCCCCCGAATGCGTCCTTTTGTGCGTTTTCAATCGACTGGCCTGCCTGCTTTTGTATTCACATTCATTACAATGGAACGGCTTGTCATCAGTATGAATCTGTTTATGCGATTTTAAATTTGTAAAACGTTGGCATTTAAAACTGCACTGATCACAATGAAAAGGCTTGTCATCACTATGTATCATTTGATGCCGTTTTAAATAACTGGCATCATTACAAACGTACTCGCACAACTGGCATCCGAATCGTTTTACTCTGTTATGTATGGTTTTGTGCTTTATTAAATTACGTTCAGTTTTGCATATAAAAATACATAAGTCACACTTAAATGGCTTTTCATTTAAATGAATTATTTTATGCCTTTTTAAACGGAAAGCCAATGTTGTCTTATAGTCACATTCTAGACACTGAAAAGGTTTAACTCCTGAATGTATCATTTGGTGTGTTTTTAGACTATTCGAGTGTTTAAACTTTTGATTACATTCAAGACATTTAAACATTTTTATATCACTATGTGTCAATTGGTGTGTTTTTAGATTTGTAAATCTAGAACATTTAAACTCACACTTATTACACTGAAACGGTTTTTCCCCTGAATGGATCAATCTATGTGACTTTAGGTGGCCATGTTGTTTACATGTGTACCCACAAACGTCACATTTGTATGGAAAATATGAGTCTTTATGGGTGACTCGATGAGTGATCAGTGATCGATTCGTTGGGAAAAACTCGAAACAAATATTACAAACAAAATAGTTTTCTTGGAATGGTAGCTTATTTAATTTTATGACGGCGACTGGTTCGGATTTGCTTATTTCTTTTTTGACATTGATAACGGTGAATTTTATATCTTCATCTGTCGGTTGCGGTTTGGCGGGAGTTGGCTGATGATCCTTAAAAAAATCAAAATATCAATTTACATACCAATATGTAAAAAATAATACTTTAAAACATTTATGCACAACGTGCGGCTTTCATTGATATTTCATGCGGCCCGCAATGACAAATATCAATCACCATTTTTCTTCAGACTTTTTTTCCGAACGATGGAATAACAATATAAAACATGGAAGGTCGGATAAAGCCCTAGATTTATTTTAGATATTCCTATGTTATTATCTGGTCATAAGTGTTTAAAAAATACATTTGTGCTAATTTACATTTAGCAAATTAACTTAGTGATCAACTTCTTTTTTTGTATATAAACGACACAAACTGTTTACTACGTGTCAGTTCAAGGCTATCCGTGCACTTGAAATGCCTGAAGATGCCGAAAGACGAAACCCGGGTCGTTAGCGACAAAACTCATAGAAAAGTACAAAATTCAAACAATTCAAATTTTACATTGAAATTCCATCAAGCACCCTCAGTCGAAATCTTTAATTATATATATTGGATTCGGTTGGTTGAAGAGAATGAAGATTTCAAAAAAGTGTCCCGAATTGGATTCGAACACACGATGACAGCATGCACATTAAATGGCGTGAAACACTCACGAAACCAATTCGGGTTAGCAATTGTTTATGGTTGAATAAAAAAACTTCACATAATTAAGTATGATATATTTACCTGTTTTTGTGTTTCGATTTCAAAATCAGAACATCGAGCGACATCTGTAAACGTTTCACATTTGACTGTTGAAATACTTTCAACGAATTCGTCTTTGATTCTAGGATGTTGAAAAACTTCTTCAGTTTTAATTGATTGTAAATTCGTTGAACCTTTCTAGAATATAATAAATAGTAAGAATTAATACATGGAGATATTTTATTAGACCATAAATCGATTTATGGGCCATGTGCTCTAGTGCAGTGGTTCTCATGTGCGGCCACCGCAAGATTTGCCTGCGGCCACCAACGGCTTCATAGAAAATTTTTATATTTAAAAAAAAGTGTAGTTTTACGATCATATCAAAGACTCTTAAAATGAAATATTTCGTATGAAACTAATACCAATTGTAAATTAACAGACATGTTTTATCACTTTTAAGGTGTTCACTGTCAATACTTGGTGGAAAGGCATTATAATACATTTTTAGTACTTTTCCCACATAAAATTTATTTGATCAGGACCGGTTTCGCTCATGGCGAGCATTGTCAACTGAAAACGCTCGGCAATGCTTGATAAAATAAATGTTATGTGGAAAAAGTACTAAAAATGTTTTATTATTTTTAGACATGTTTAAGTCCATTTGACATACCTCAAACACAACAGACTCAAAACAAAAATTTGGCCATTTTCGTAGGACCGCTTATGTTTACGATGCGGCCACAGTGAAAATTTCTGTGTGAACCAAGTGTTCTAGTGGCAAGAGCCTTGCTTAACCCTCCCCATACTGTGGTAAAAACTTCCGCGAGCTCCGGTGATATGTATTTACTACACCATATGAAAAAGTTATTTAAAAACCGGAAAAATGTGAATATTTCTAAACATTGCTTTGATTGACTATGGTTGAAGTTGAAATATAACAATTTTTGTAATCTAAGTGTCTGAAAAGAAGAAAAAAACATCGCAATTAGCTGCCGCTCCGACGTGTTCACCCGTCGGTAGTCGAATTCGTACTGACGAAATGTTTGCCTAGTTCGAAGTCCATCACTTCTACGCATGCGCTTTCGCGCCGGGGCTGAACACCTGCAAGAGTACTTACTGCGACTCGTGCACACGTTTGTGTGTATGGGTGATTCTTTGCCCAATTCTTCCACTAATTATTTATTTCCATCGCTGCAAATGAATAACCATACATAACTGTAATTTTATTTAATACTTAATAACATTACTGAGGAATACAAAAATTCTCAGATCAGTATCTATTATATTTAATAGAAATATTCTCATTATTAGAGTCGAGTTGTAGTAAATCATCGTGCAGCGAGGGTTAAGCGATCAGGTGGGATTAGGTTCAATTCTAATCAATGTAAGATTTTTTGAATTGAAAAAGCAGGGCTGTGGAGTTATTAAAAAAAACACGACTCTGCCTCCGAATCCGGCTCCAGGATTGACCAAAAACACGACTCCTACTCCGACCCCGACTAAAAAAGCTTAGCTTCGTAACGATTTTTTCCCACCTTTGATATTTATATAGGGTCTTTTTATAAGGACGCTTAGTTTTGAAATGTAAATAAAACAAGTTGTTTGTGAGATTTCGACTAAATTTTAATTTCATTTGTAAGTATATTTTACGGCATTTAATATGGAATATAGCATCAAATGTCTGCCAATATCCATTCATTATAAAATGGGCCATGTCGCTAAAGTTGAATTTTTTGACAAATTTGGGTAAACTACCGACTGCTCGAGAACCCAATCAGGCTTTGTCTGCGGTCGTTTACCTGAAATTCCTCGGTTAGTTGGATTTTATACGGGTGCAGACATAAGGCCCGATTCAAAATTCGCCAAGTTGAAGTCGCAGAAAAGCCAAGTTCTCGTGAACAACGAGAAATAAGCTGCCTTGGGTTTTCATGTACACTTTCACACACAGCAGCAATGCTTTCACCAGATATTGTATTTTGATGACGTACAGGTAGGTGTTGGCCGATTATTTACCAAACTGGTTGACTCAAATTTGGCCACTAAACAATGAATAATCTACTCAGCAGGAGAAAGTCACATATTTTGAGCGTCCCTATTGAAATACTCTTTATATTTAAGTAAACCAATCAAACAGAGTAAACATCTATGACTTTCACAATTAAAAATATTTGGCGCGTTGGCATTAACTGTAATGCCAAATATTTTTATTTTGAATGTAGTATCACAGATACATGGAAATGCCGATAATTCTTTAAATATTCAATGAATGGTCGAATTCTCTCACGAATTTCATCAGTAAAAGATCTTGGCGTACAATTTGAAAGCAAACTAACATTCAACAATCACATTAAGATTACTTGCAACAAAGCTTTGCAAATGTTGGGCTTTATCCTCCGCACTACCTGGGTCTTTCCAGGAGTAAAAATTATGATACTAATGTATAATTCTTTGGTTCGAAGCCGACTTGAGAGTGGATCGATTGTTTGGGCACCGAGGGGTGCGAAATGTGTTCTTATGGTGGAGAGGGTTCAGAAGAAATTTTTGAGAATTCTCTATTTGAGGACATATGGGTACTACCCATGGCTTTATCCAACAGACTTTCTCTTAGGGATGCTCACTTTCAATAGTTTGAATGCTCGAAGAGAAATGTACTTGGCATTATATTTCTTTCGGCTTATCCGAGGCCAAAATGAGAATTCCACCATTCTTGAAAATGTTAAATTGAATGTTCCTGATAATTTTTTGAGGAATCGTGAGCATGAGTTGTTTAGTTCATCCAAGGGGTAGAACAAGTCTGCCAATGGGAATGCCTCTGGGAAGAGCTTTAACAATTTTAAACGGCATTGCTTCGGATGTCGACATATTTCATATTGACGTGAGTGAGTTCAGACGAATACTATATTTTATGAATAAAAGTTGATTTTGTCAGAACTCACTCGGTTGACATCTTTGAAAATTTCTAATATGATTTTATAATTTTTTTTCTCTCAGTTTTTATAACTACAATGTTTTCATCTTGTTTTTAATTAATTAGTGATTAATATTATGTATTTACATGTACATATGTATGTATATATATAAATACACGTATTTATATTTGTCAAATACATGGCGCATTGGCATCAGCTGTAATGCCATCATTTGCTTTTTCTTAAATATATAATAATAAATAAATAAATAATTTGTGGGTTTTATCCGACCTGTTATTACTGAATTGATTCATTTCAAATGTTTGGGTTTATAATTATTGATGATTATTTAGAACAAAGAACATTCCAGTTACAATCTGATTATTAAATATAGAAAGCAATATATTCTTTACTTGTAAATAACAATTCCTACAACGAAATTAGCCATTATATGATATGTCTGAAAGCTAACCTTAAAATCATTTTGATCATTTGATCTTTCTATTGGCACATCAAACCAAGCAGCGTTTGTTTGCTGTTCTTCTGGATTATATTCTTCATCAACAGGTTCGCTTTTTAATATCCATTCTTAATGTTTTATATATCAAAATTTGGTCATTTGATATCCATAATAAAATTTATTGACAGAGCTTCGGTTTTGACAGGCCGGCCACCATAGACAATTCATTGGTTCTTTATTGATTGATTCTACTTTACATAATGACTATTAAATAATGAATGTGAGTTATTGAAAAAAACACGACTTCGTTATTAAAAAAAGACACGCCTTTTCCAGGGCTGTGGAGTCAGTAGAAAAAAGTCTAACTCCAACTCCGACTAAAAAAACTTTAATATCGTCACTTTTTTTTGTCTAATTTTCCTATTTATGTGTATTCAATTAAATATCAACCCAACCAATTCAGCCGATAGCCAAATATATGCAAAAATAAAAAGTTCAAATTTTTCAAAACTTTCCACTCCTAGTAGGAGTCCGGCCAAATTGCCGGTATGACTCCGACTCCGGTCAAAAAGCCCCGACTCCACGGCCCTGGTTTTTCCCCTACGTTTCCGATTGATGTGTTTTTAATAAGATATCAACAAACCAATTCGGCATTAAACAAAATTTTACATACATAAAAAGGTCAAACTTTTGAAAAGCGTTAAATTTTAATCCTCAACACAGTTATTTTAAAACAAGATCGTCGTTCACTGTAGCCTTATGGCGAGAGCTTTGCCTTAGCGATCAGGTGAGCTTGGGTTTAATTCGCGGCATGGTCAGATTTCCTCAATTGAAAATTAAATCTCCCAGGTGTATGTAATTTTTCGAGTTTTGCCAAACATTTTTTTTAATTGTTGAAATATCAGATATTTTTTTTTTATTGAATTATTTGAATTTTGTGCATTACCATGAGTTTTGTCACTGCCGACCCGGGTTTTGCCTTTCGGCATCTTCAGGCATTTCAAGTGCATGAAATAAAATTCCATCAAGCACCTTCAGTAAAAATTCTTAATTATATAAATATAATTCGGTAAAAAAAACATTTTTTTTTTATCATTTCCGCTCCCGACTTGGAGCATATCAACTCCTTACCGAGTTAATCTCAACATATGTCTTTTCTAGAAGAACTTTTTGTTACTCAGTTGATCAAGCTCTCTTTTTTAAAGAGATAGGAATTGAAAGGATACGAAGACTTTGAAAGAACTACTAGTTAGTTAATCACTTTTACTACTACGCTTTTCGGGATCGGAAAGATGGGTTGGGATTTTTAACAACAAAAACACCCATTGCCTCTGAGCAGCATCGATTTATCTACAGAAAAAATCTTCTCGTGCGGGAATGGAACCCGTGAAGTTCAACACGGAAGCCAACGACATTGACCACTGAACCGCGAACCAGGATTATTATGATGTATTCGACCCGAAATAACAATGAATATTGAATTGCACTGTTATTTTTAAGTACCAACCAATTAACATTTGCTAAATCTTTCTTCTTCGAAAAAAGTTAGAATTGAAAAGATATAAAGACGAGGACAGGACTAGTGGTTAGCTAAAAGCTCTATCTACACGCCGCTTTTTAAATAGATTCAACAAAAAAACAGTTTTATATCAATCAATTCGTTTTATTTCATCAGAATTCAAAACATTTACATTGCATTTCATTTCATTATGTTTCAGTATGTGCAATTTAAAACTGTATGTATTACAACAACTGAAATTACATTCAGAACATTGGTAAGGCTTGACTCCCGAATGAACAACTTCGTGTTTCTTCAAATCGGAAGACCGCACACTCGTATAGGCACACTCGGCACACCTGAATAGTCTATCACTGGAATGTACAACCATATGAGACTTCAAATAACCCGTTGACTTACATTTAAACTCGCACTGACCACACTGGAAGGGTTTTTCTTCCAGATGAGTCAATAAATGTTTCTTTAGGCCGTCGTAACGAGCTGATTTATAACCACATTGATGACATTTGAATCTTTTGTCATTTGTATGAACAATTTGATGTGCGTTTAAATTTTCTAAACGTTTCCCGCTATAATCACAGAGCTTGCATTTGTATGGCGTATCCTTCGAGTGTATTTTTTTGTGTTTATTTAAATCAACAGAACGTAAACATCTATAATCACATTCGTTACATTTCAACGGTTTTAAACCTGAATGAATTCTGTTATGTATTTTTAATTTAGCATCAGAATGACATTTAAAATTGCAACTGTCACATTGGAAAAGGTTTGTATTTGTATGGACTTTTTTATGCATTTTTAATTGTCTGGTTTGATCGGTTTTAAAATCACATTCACCGCATTGGAACATCTTTTCACCAAGGTGTCCCAGTATGTGTTTCGTCAATTGATTAGCATATTCACAAATAAAATCACAACTGTCACACTTCAAGAGTTTTTCAACAGTTGTTTTATCTACGTGAATGGTTCTGTGATTCTCTAGGGTTCTACTAGAGTTGAATATTTCAAAGCAAACATCGCAGACGAAATTCTTTTTGTAGAACAGGGTTCTTTTCAACAAAATGGCGGCGACCAGTTGAACGTCCTTAGTTTCATTTTTGACATCGACCACTTCTACTTCGATAAAATTGTCTGCAAAAGCTGGCTTCACTTCAAAAGTTTCCTGGATAATGTTCTAAAAAAAAAAAATTAAACATATTTAGACGATTTAAACTTCCAACGTGGAGCATATGGACTCCTGATAAAGTCTGTCTTAGCAATTGTTTATTACGAGAACTGCTTATTTCCTTTTTCGATGGTTACTTTAAAAATAACTTTGATTTTTCAACACACTGTTGCGAATGACCGTGACACGTGTTTCACCACTTTTATTTCAATTTTATAAAAAATATAAATATTTGGCACAGGAAATGTCATATGCCAAAAGATGACCGTTAAAAATGCAAGTCCGATAATTTTGAAACTATTTTTGTGGAGTTTTTAATTGTCATTCAAAAATAAATATATTTTCTCCGAATACTCCAAAATTCCACATCAATGTTTTCAAAATTATCAGAGTATACTCCAGAAAATAAATATATTTTTTTTGAATAATCCTACCGAAATTTTAATGTTTTATTTGAATTATTTACCTGTGCGTTGACAGTAGAGTGAATAATTTTGCTCATGGCATTCCCACAATCTTCGATTTTCACTTCACGTTTGATCTCACATGAAAGCTCCATGAGAGCCTGAAAAAAATACAACATAAAATATAGCAAAAAAAAAACAAATAAGGCATATTAACATATTGTGATATAAATTTAAAAAGATTCGGACTGATATTTTGGCCTTGAGTGACCTTTTGGACAAAAATGGTTTTAATAATCGCATTCTTTTTAATGTGTGTTGGTCTACACGGGCTCGGGTAAGCTCGGGCACCCGAGTCAGGCCAGGTAACGAAGTTTTGGATACGGGCTCGGGCCTGGGTATACAAAAAATGGATGTATCCGACAATATTGCGTGTGTGAGGGTTATGGAGTCGGTAAAAAACAGTCCGACTCCGATTCAAGCACTACCCAAAACCACGACTCCAACATTGACCAAAAACACGACTCTAACTCCGACTAAAAACAGTTTAATATCGTCACTTTTTTCCCTAATGTTCCTATTTATGTGTATTCAATTAAATATCAACACTATCAAAGCGTCCAAAAGCCAAATTTGACATTTTAAATGCAAAAATAAAAAGTTCAAACTTTTCAAAATTTCCGACTCCGACCCCGGCCAAAAAGCTCCGACTCCACGACTCCGACTCCACAGCCCTGACTGTTATTAAATGTTAATTCACTTTTAAGGTGAAGGCCATGGTGGTTTCACAGCCCCTAGGCCGACATGCAATGCGGCGAAATACAGGATGTTGACCATACTGTGGGATTGTCCATGAATGTCGGGAGAAAGAAAAGACCTTCTGTCGGACCCACGGGACATGCGGACTTAAGGTGTTCACTGTCAATACTTGGTGGAATGCTTAATAATAAAATTAATAAAACATTTCATATTTGATATTATCACTGTTTCATTGTTTGTATTTCTTATCAGTTGACAATGCTCGCCTATGAAAGAAACCGGTCCTGATCTAATAAATTTAATGTGCGAAAAGTACTAAAAAGGCCTGAAGATGCTGACTCCGAGTACGACTCCGGACAAAACACCGCACCGACTCCGACTCCGGCCAGTAGCAAAATTTGACATATATGCAAAAATAAAAAGTTGAAACTTTTCAAAATTTACGACTACGACTACTGCCAAAAGACCTGACTCCGTGACTCTGACTCCGACTCCAAAGCTCTGGTTAGAATCTGTTTAAAGTTAGATGTCCATATAGTAATATTATATCTACCGGAGACAAACAAAACTCATCTGTGACGTCATGTTCCTGTTTGTGTGGAACAAAATATTCTTCATTTTTCACTTCTGAATATGAAAGTGTTTCTTGAAATTCTTCTTTAATATCCATTTCTACCAATGTCTTGAATTGACACAGTTTTAATAAATACTTTTAAATGACAAATGATTCATAAAAAAATATTGTCTATGATTGAAAGCTTAGAGTGTTGCCATTGAAGAAATTAAATTATCTTTATGTTTATTTATTTACTAGTATTCGAACCCGGCTTCGCTCGGACCAGTTTGGGGTTATGTTCACCTCGGCGCGTAAATTCAGACGGGCCAAATTGAAACAACTGGCAATTAATGACCAACATTGCAAAAGGGAATTACAGACCCACAGACATACATACGCCGTTTCGGTTTTATATATAAGATATTTTGGTTCATATGAAACTACTCGAGTACTCGAGTATTTTGTAAAATGTACTCGAGTAATTGGAGTCTCTATACACACATTGATAACGAAACAAATTTACCGTCGAAACTTTCGCGAGCGAAATCAATTCGTTTGTTTGAACTTGCAACAACAATGCAAAAGGGAATTACAGATCCACATACATACATACGCCGTTTCGGTTTTATATATAAGATTTAAGAAAAAGGAAAACATGGCATGACAGCTGACGCCAATGCGCCATGCATTTGACAAATATAAATACAATTATAATAAAATCACAAATTAATTAAAAACAAAGATGAAAACATTGTAGATATAAAAACAGAGAGAAAAAAATTATAAAATCATATCAGAAATTTTCAAAGATGTCAACCAAGTGAGTTTTGATAAAATCAACTTTTATTCATAAAATGTAGTATTCGTCTGAACTCACTCACGTCAATATGTAATATGTCGACATCCGAAGCAATGCCGTTTAAAATTGTTAAGGTTCTTCCCAGTGGCATTCCTATTGGCAGACTGGTTCTACCCCTTGGAAGACAAACAACTTATGTTCACGATTTTTTTAAAAATTATCAGGCACATTCATTTTCACATTCTAAAGAATGTTGGAATTCTCATTTTGGCTTCGGATAAGTCGAAAGAAATATGTGGCCAGGTTCATTTATCTTCGAGTATTCAAACTATTGAACGTGAGCATGCCTAATAGAAAATCGGTTGGATAAAGCCACGGGTAGTATCCGTATGTCCTCAAATTGAGAATTCTCAAAAACTTCTTATGAACCCTCTCCATCATAAAAACATATTTGGCACCTCACGGGTTACGCCTTTCAGCATCTTCAGGCATTTCAAGTGCAGGGATGAACTTCGAACTGACGCATAGTAAACAGTTTGTTTTGATAACATACACAAATAAAAGTAGATCACTAATTTAAATTGCTAAAAATTTAAATTCAATGAATTAATTAAGTTGGCTTATTTATAATTTTTGGAATTTTTGAATGAAGTATCGCAAATACTTATGACAATTATTTGTCAGCCTTTAGCAACGGCCCTTCTGCCAAAAAGCTTGTTCATCACTGCTTTAGAACTCACGATGTAATTGAGGATTTCAATTGAAGGTGCTTAGTAAAATTACTTTTCCATAAGTTTTGATGTAAACGAGCAAATTTCGGCGTTCGGCATCTTCAGGCAAACGTGGATCATACGGATTGAAAGGATACGAGGACTAGTGGTCAGTTAATCACTCGTGTTTTGGAAAAGAAAGCGTGGCAAGGGATTTAAGCAACAGAAACACACATGACTTTTAATTGGGTCGATGAATTGAATGAAACATCTGCTCGTCCAGAAACTGAAAAACTCAGTTACAGAAGCTAATGACATTGACCACTGCACCACGGACTGGCATTGAAAATATCATATTTAAAATCTAAAATATAAGAAAATTCAAACTTCAAAAAATTAAGAAGGGACACATTTAGAATGGACTTATTTAAAATAAATAAAACAATTTTTGATAATTTAACGTATAATATAAAACAAGAGCAGTACCGGTTTCGCAAATCATAAGCTTATGAAGAACAAGAACAGTATTTTTTTGTTTTACAACGTCCGCTCAAAACTTGGAGCGTATGGATTCCTCACGGAGTTTATCTCAACGTATGTTTTTTCTACGAGAACTACTTGTTACTCAGTTGCTCAACCTCTCCTTTTCGAAGAGAGTAAAGCATGGAAAGGATACGAGGACTAGTTATTAACTAATTGGAGGAGTAAATAAGAGGATCAAAATCACAATAAATATTTGGTTGCCATCAGTTCAACCAATTTCTCATTTCCTGGTGAAATTTATTAGAACCGGTTCCTTCGTAGAAAATCAAAAAATAACAGCAAATGTAAAAATAATAGATTGTTTTTTGTAATTATTCCACATACAATTTATTGGATCAAGACCGGTTTCGCTCACGGTGAGCATCGTCAACTGATAAGAAATTCAACGAAACAGTAATATCAAGTACATCCGTGCACTTGAAATGCCTGAAGATGCCGAAAGGCAAAACCTGGGTCGCTAGCGACAAAACTTATGGAAAAGTACAAAATTCAAACAATTCGAAAAAAAAATTAAATATTTTATAAATTTATAAAAAAAAATATTTCCAACAATTTTTTCCTATCGGTGAATATTTTGGTGCCTTTTTAAACTTTTAAAATGCCTACTATTAAAGCTACACAAGTCACATTTGAAAGGCTTCTCATCGCAGTGTGTTATACTGTGCGTTTTAAGATTGCTTACTTGCCTGCATTTATAATCACACAAGTCACATCTGAACGGCTTATAATTTGTATGAATAAGTTTATGTTTATTCAAATGGTGCAAGTGTTTAGTTTTAAAATCGCACACATCGCATTTGTGCGGTTTTAAAGTCGTATGGATCATTTTATGTACATTTAAAGTACTAGAGCGCACACATTTATATTCACACATATCACATTTGAATGATTTTTCTTCGTGTGTTGATTTGTGATTATTTAAATCATGTTTTCTTTTACATGTATACTCACAAATATTGCAATTTAGAGGGGTTTCACCTTTATGCATCATCTTATGCGCTTCTAAATGCATAACGCGCTTGCATTTAAAGTCGCAAATATTACATTTTAGTGGAAATTCATTATTATGTTTGGATCAACTTGTGTTTTTTTAGCAGATTTAAATTCTTACATTCAAAATGGCATTCGTCGCATTTAAAATCGTTGATTTCGCTATGGAGTAACTTGTGTCTGTTCATAGTACCGATGTGTCTAAATTTAATCTCACAAACGTCGCATTTGAAAGGTTTTACTCCAGTGTGAATCAGTTTGTGACTGATTAAATTCCGTGACTCCTTTGACTCGAATGGACACAAGTCACATTTGTGCTTTTTTCCAATACTATGCAATGCAATATGCCTTTTATAGTTTTTTCTATTTGATAATACTTTCAGGCAGTCTTTGCATGGGTAATTATTCTCCTCGACGTGTGTTTTCAACTGGTGTTGCTTCAGTTCTTTATATGTCTTTGATTTAACGTCGCAAACGTCGCATTTGTAGACGCTATTTTGTTCCTTTTTGACAATTTTTGAAGTACAAGCTGGAACTTCAATGATTAGTTCTGATTCATTATTTTGACTCAATTCTTTTCTATTACAGTCAGATAAATTATTTTCAACTTCTTTTTTGACGTCATTAAAGTGAATTGTTATATGTTGAGAACTGCCTTCATCGGGAAGTCCTGTCGGGCTTTGAAACGAGACCTACAACATAAAATTAAATAATATTTTTTGAAGGACAGGTTGCTAGCCACTGCTTATAACCCAAACCTATCTAATTGATTGCAGTTCATTAGTTAATATTTTGTAATGCTAACGTCATTAGTAGTTTAATTATTTGTTTGCTTTGTTTAAATTCTATAACCCCCTTCTTGCTTCCCGTAAAATGGAAAAATCCCAAACTCCATTTTCTAATTTTATCATTTTAAAATGTAAGAATCAATCTACAATAAGTAATGAATTAAGCAAACTTTGCGATAGTAAGTCTAAAGATGTCTCTGAAAGAGTCGAAACACGTGTCACAGTTAGTAGCACAATACGTTGAACAATCAGTTATTTTAAATTTTATATTAAAATGAACTTCTACAAAGTTATCACCGAA
This sequence comes from Himalopsyche kuldschensis, assembly GCA_028554975.1. Classification (NCBI taxonomy): domain Eukaryota; kingdom Metazoa; phylum Arthropoda; class Insecta; order Trichoptera; family Rhyacophilidae; genus Himalopsyche; species Himalopsyche kuldschensis. The sequence goes on along the minus strand of JAHFWI010000123.1, from coordinate 195,098 downwards.
ACCATCGAACGTTATAAAAACACACCATTTACTTTTGCGGTTAACGTTATTAGCTTCCGTGACGGACTGTCCAGCTTCAAGTCCTTGTTTCAGTCGATAAATCAATTTTTTCTTAGGCAATGTGATGTTTATAATCGTTTTCCCACCTTTTACATCCCAAAAAACGGCTTGTAGCGATTAGCTTACCATTAGTCCTTTCATCGTCCCTGTATTCTTTCAATCTCTACTCTCTTTGATAAAGGAGAGGTTGAGCAACTGAGTCCTTACTTTCGATGGTTTCGGGGTTTAACTTTGTGGAAGTTCATTTTAACATAAAATTTTAAACAACCGAATCCTGGTTTCAGTCAATAAAGTGAAACTGAATGACAAGCAGTTCTCATTGAAAAGACACGTCGGAAGTGGTAATTTTTTTTCACTGTTTTAAGTAAGGAACTATAGTAATGTAGTTAATGTCAATTCCTGTTTTGAAAGAGAACTGCTTGTTAAGACAGTTGCGCTGCCTTTCTGTATCAAAGTGAATGTGAACAGAAAGAACTTTTTATAACATAGAAATACAGTTTGCTTTAATTTGAAAGAAAAAAAACATAATTACCTGGGAGCTGGATCCGACGTTTGGTGAATCGAAATCAGTTTCAATTTTTATTTTTGAATCCATGTCGACCTAAAAAGAACATTCACTTATTACAATTTCAAAAGTTTTATTTTGTAATGCATAGATTAGAACAAGTTTCATTTGTCTAAAGAACATTCCCTTAAAAATTATCCATATCCGCTCTTGCTTTGTAGGCCTCCCGATGAAGGTACCTAAAAATATGTTTTCTACGAGAACTTGTTGTTACTCAGTCATTTAGTCTTTCTTTAGTTCGATGGCAGATGGCAATATTGACACATAATTCAACGTGGCTGCGGACAGTTTTCCTCATATTGATTAAATACTGATGTGTGGAATAATCTAATTATATATTTAATTATAAAGCTATGCTTCATTTTATTTTTGGTGAGGTTAGGGTAAGGTTAGGTTTGGTTTGTTAAGTTAAGTTAAGGGAATGTTAGGTTAGGTTTCGTTTGGTTAGTCATGTTTTTTTTAGGTAAGGTTAGGTTTGGTTTATTTTTTTTTTTTTTTTTTTAATATTTGGCATTACAGCATACGCCAATGCGCCAAATATTCTTAATTGTGAAAGTCATACGAGATTAACTCGATGATAAGTAATAAATCAGTTGTGCACAAAATCAACGTTAAATAACATACACCCAGCACAAGATCTCTTTTTTTCAATTGAAAAAATCTGACCTTGCCGGGAATTGAACCCGGGTCTCCAGATCGCTAGGACACAAAGCTCTTGCCACTAGACCACAGGGACCTATGTTTAGGTTAGGTTAGGTTTGGTTTCATTGATCACTTTGATTTTAACGAATTGATATTCCCCTTATTTAATCTTTTCGCAGAACTTTTTCGTTGGATTCAGCATTTCCTGGAATCCCCGCGACGATTACAGACGTTCAGAATTATTTATTAAATGCATTTATTTTGGTTTTTATTCAGCTAATGATTATTCATACTTAATTGTTTTTTGATATTATAGCTTGCATTGCTATGAGGTCTTCAAAATTTTAATTACAATCTATTTTTCTTACATTTCGCTTCACTTTATTTGCTTAGTTATAATAACAATTGTTTGGCATACCTTGCAATTGTTAGTTAAACTATGTACAGTGAAACCCCGATTCTACGTTTTTCAAAGGAAGGTATAAAACAAACGATGAATGCGGGAAAGTTTTAAATATGAACTAAATGACGGGACTGTAGAAAATGAACGCACCACACGGGAAAACGTATAATGCGAGCGTAAGATCGGGGTTCCACTGTACAGTGAAACCCCGATTCTACGTTTGTCAAAGGAAGGTATAAAACAAACGATGAATGCGGGAAAGTTTTAAATATGAACTAAATGCCGGGACTGTAGAAAATGAACGCACCACACGGGAAAACGTATAATGCGAGAACGTAAGATCGGGGTTCCACTGTACAGTGAAACCCCGATTCTACGTTTGTCAAAGGATGGTATAAAACAAACGATGAATGCGGGAAAGTTTTAAATATGAACTAAATGCCGGGACTGTAGAAAATGAACGCACCACACGGGAAAACGTATAATGCGAGAACGTAAGATCGGGGTTCCACTGTACAGTGAAACCCCGATTCTACGTTTGTCAAAGGATGGTATAAAACAAACGATGAATGCGGGAAAGTTTTAAATATGAACTAAATGCCGGGACTGTAGAAAATGAACGCACCACACGGGAAAACGTATAATGCGAGAACGTAAGATCGGGTTTCCACTGTACAGTGAAACCCCGATTCTACGTTTTTCAAAGGTAGGTATAAAACAAACGATGAATGCGGGAAAGTTTTAAATATGAACTAAATGCCGGGACTGTAGAAAATGAACGCACCACACGGGAAAGCGTATAATGCGAGAAAGTAAAATCGGGGTTCCACTGTATCACTGTTTCACTGTATTTATTATCAGTTGACAATGCTCGCCATGAGCGAAACCGGTCCTGATCCAATAAATTTTATGTGGAATAAGTACATACTTACTAAAAATGTTTTATTATTTTTGTCGAGGTTTGGTTTGTAAAGGTTCTTTAGCACGTAGAAATATTACTTGTTCCAACACGCAAAAGTATACATCAGCAATTTATTAATAGAGAACACTGTCAGCAGCCATCTTGAATTATGTGTCAAATGAAAAAATTTGATTGAACCCCTCACTTGAAGGATTACCTAACAAAAATTACCTCTAAAATTTTCGGGTCGCCCGACACATTGCATTCTTGTTTGACAGATGTTTTCGTAAATAATTGTTGAATGTTCAACTCTTCAGTTGGTTTATAATATTTGTTTGCGAGTTCTGAAACAGTTTCATTGTCCTCCAGTTCCTTTTTAATATTCATTCTAACAGGTTATTAGAACTCGAAATGGTCACGTCATAAAAGATAAAACGTGAGATGTGATTACATGCAGTGTGGCCATTAGAAGAAAAATGATACCACTATTGAAAAAAGTGAACAAGATAATAATATTTATAGCTCGATAACGGTTGTCACACACTCTTTATAATATTAGATTTGTCAATTTTGCATCCCGATTGGCTATCACAAAATGATTTTTTTGTTGAATTTTTCTTTTGATTTGTATTTATTCAATTGGTTTGAAAAATATACATGCAAAATTTAATTTACGTTTAAATTATGAATATTTTACTAAAAGTTTTGACAGCAATGATAACCTCTAAACACTCTTTTTTTTAATATCTTTTAAGTGCAATTGATATGCCTGAAGATGCCAAAAGGCGAAACCCGGGTTATTAGCGACAAAACGCATGCAAAAGTACAAAATTCAAATTTTAATGTTTTGGCTCATTTGACAAAACACAAACACAGCAGACCAAAAACAAAAATAACCGCTTATGTTCGCGATGCGGCCACAGTACAATTTTACGTGATAACCACTGGTCAGAAATCATAGACAATAGTCTCTAGTCTATGCATTGTCCAAGCGCTCTATGACAAGCGCCTAGGCAAGACTGTCATTTGTTTTCTTTATGTCACTTTCAAAGTTATATAAAACAAAAGAATGGATATAAAAATCGAACCCATCGATGAGAAATTTAAAACAGGAGAAGTCCACCAAAAAGAGGATTGGTTTGACGTGCCTTTAGATGAAACCACTGAAGCTCAGTCACACCATTTTGAGGTTAGTCTTCTTACAATCAGCTAAGTTAAGTACAATCAATAAGTACTAGTTGTTGACCATGTACCAGTAGTTGACCTTTTGAGAATAAAATGGCCTAAAATAAGAAATGCAGATGTGGGATTGCTCTAAATTGTAAAGTTCAGACAAGTTAAGGCATCTGTGATCGGAATGAGCCACTAACACATCACCATATAGCCAATGGAGTGCCAGGCTGTCCATTTGAAAACACCACCTAGTGAGGAAAGTGTATTATTTTAAATTGCTTAAGTGATCAATCTAGAAACGGTGTGTACCTTGATCCTGAACCACCCATTGCTACTTGATACAACCAAGAGTGGAGTGACAGAAAGCGCTGAGGCAACTCTGACAGTAAGTTCACTATAAAGCCCCCTGTTTAGACACGGTCAACAACTGGATTTTTCAATATGTGAGATGGTCAACTACTGAAACAGGAACATGGCTTTAAATAATTTAACACAACTGTTTTTCAACAGGCCCTTTCGTAATGTTTGCTACATAATATTAATTTAGACATATGATCCAATATGAGTATACTTTGCCATCATTCGGTACAATGCTAAACCTTAATCGTTATTTTTGTTGAAATTTTCTCTTAAGCGGTCAGCTACTGGTACATTTACCTTAAGTTATATTATATTATTTTATAATTTTAATTTTGTTCTAAATCTAACGACACACCGGTGTGTCGCATAAGAAAAAAACTCTGACAGCTAAGAACTCACCAGTGGGCCACTATGCTTAAGGCGTCAAAAACTAATATTTCTCAATTTATCACATCGAATATGTATCCGAGATCTCCTAAGGCTCACAAAATGAATATATAGTTTTCGTTTTAATAGTTTTCTTAAAAGATATTCAACAAAAAGTGTATAGACGTTATCAGGGCTGTCAAAACTTGATACAATATTTACGCAAATATTATTTTGCATGTAAATATGTTTCAAACCAATTGAATAAATATAAATTATTTATAAAATCATAAGAAAAATACAACAACAATTCTTTTTATCATAGCCAATCGGGGTGCGAAATTGACGAAATTGAATTATCGAGGATTCATAAATACGTGCTTAAAGCCATGTGGTATGGTAATTAACATGGGATCGCTTTCATAAGGGGTCAAAGACAACTAAGTCCTTTAATAACGTAAGTAGGTTTAAGGTATTGTCCTTTTGTTAATTTTTAAAAAAGTTGTAGCGTACAGGACAAAAAGTGGGGAATTCTTCTAGCTGGTATCAGGTTAAAGATGCTCACTTACAACTTAGAGCAAATGAGGGTTTTAAATGCATAACCGCCTCTCTCCACAAAGTCAAATTGTTCAGCAATCGAAAAAAACGATTTTAATCTTCAACTATAATTTTAGAATAATTTGCAAAGGGAACACAAAACGTTTATATGGTGACAGGGCGATAGGTCAATGTTTCCTGGGTCGTAATTAGTGCATTTAGATTGTGGCGGTTTTGTACTTCACATATGGTGGAGAGAGGCGGTTATGCATTTGATTGTCATTTACGATGTTGATTTTCAATGGTTTAGAAGTAATTTTTCGTTGGTTTGAAGATTGCAGGGCATAGAACGTAAGAATCGGATCATTAATCAATCATTATCTCAAAAATGATAATATATGGATAGAGGCGGTTATGCTTTTATACCCCTCAAATGAACTTCTCAAGGAGTTTAACTCATCACGTTTTTTTCTACGACAACTGCTTATAACTGAGTTGCTCAACCACTCGTTTTCAAAGAGAGTAAGGATTGGAAGGATATGAGGATTAGGACTAGTGGTTAGCTAATCGCTTTTTTAGGATCGGAAATGCGGCAAGGGATTTATAGCAACACGGACACCCATTTCTTTCGAACAAAATAGATTTGCCGCCTGAAAAATTTGCTTGTGCAAGAATTGAACCTGGGCGGTCCGATACAGAAGCCGACGACGTTGAACACTGCAAAACAGACCGGGCGAGAGATAAATTTTTATCAACTGTCCGAAGGCAATGGATGTTGGTGTTGTTAAAAATCCCTTCCCATCTTTTCAATCCCAAATAAGTGGGGCACAAAGCAAGAGCGATTAGCTAATCGCAGTCCCTTCCCAGTCTTCGTATCCTTTTAATCCCTACTCACTTCGATAAAGAGAGGTCGAGCAACTGAGTCACAAGCAGTTTTCGTAGAAAAAACATCCGAGAAAGTTCCGTCCCACCTTTCCTATACCAAATAGCGAAGTATAGTGACAGTGATTAGCTAACCACTAATTTTGTTCTCGTATCCTCTCAATACCTACTCTCACAAGCAGTTCTCGTAGAAAAAACATGTTGAAATAAACTTTGTGAGGAGTGATTATGATCCAAGTTGGGAGCGGACTTGGCAAAAAAAAAAAATATTTCTTTTCTAGAAACCATCTGCAAACTTGCCTAAAATTAAATCTGAAGTCGATACCCATTGGCCAATCAAATTTGAAGAAAATGCGCAAGATCTTCTACCTTCCATCAAACGCGAAGAACCTGATGACGATGCACAGGGCTCTTATTTTGAAGATGGAGAAGCACATCAGGTAAACAAAATTGTTGGTGTGAAACAAAACAGATTTTTCTTGTTCCACTCGCTGAATATTTGATTTTTTTTCATGCTCTGTGCTGTACTGTGCGTTCCTTTATTCACAAATAAATAAATTGTGTTGTTTTATTGCCAAAATTGAATACTATTCAGATGTAAATCGAAATAAATTAATATTTTTTCACCGTTGTATTAAAGCCTTACCTACCTAGACCAGGGGTCGGCAAACTTTTTTGGGAAAGGGCCAAATCTGATTGTTTTTTGACTTGGCGGGCCAGGTACCAAAAAGAAAGATTTTATAAAATTGTAAAAAAATAATAAAAATTCGATATATTGGAAATATTTTTATTGAAGATTTATACAGTGCAATAAATTTAAAAAAAAATATTTTTTCAAATATTAATTTTAATTTTTTTTTATTAATGCGATAATGCAATTGTTTTTTCTCAGATAAAATATCATCATCATTGATTTCAATATTTGTACTTCCTATCATTAAAATGGTTTCTAAATGGTTATCTGTTAATAATGATTTTACATATTTCATTTTGGAAAATGTTCTTTCACAATGATATGTACTTCCAAATATGGAAATAAATCCTCGTGCAAATGATTTTAATTGACTGTATTCTTAAGTGTAAAAATCATGTGAACAAATACACAGGCGGCGGGCCTGATTTGGCCCGCGGGCCGTCGTTTGCCGACCCCTAACCTAAGCAATGCCAATCCTAGCATTGTATACGATACGATAAAATTGTTAATTTCACAGAAAAGATATGGATGGAAGGGATGTAGACAAAAATGTATGGAAGCTACTGTTATCAGGGCTGTGGAGTCGGTGAAAAAAAGTCCGATTGCGACTCTGACTCCAGCATTTACCAAAACCACGACTCCGACTCCGACATTAACTAAAAAGGTTAATATCGTCACTTTTTTCTCCTAAATTTCCTATTTATGTAAATTCAATCAAATGTCAACCCTATCAATGCGGCCAAAAGCCAAATTTGACATATTAAATGCAAAAATAAAAAGTTCAAACTTTTTAAAATTTCCGACTCCGACTTCGGCCAAAAAGCTCCGACTCCACGACTCCGACTCCGACTCCACAGCCCTGACTGTTATTAAATGTTAATTCACTTTTAAGGTGTTCACTGTCAATACTTGGTGGAATGGCTTTATAATAAAAATAATAAAACATTTCATATTCGATATTATCAATGTTTCATTGTTTGTATTTCTTATCAAGTGACAATGCTCGCCATGAGCGAAACCGGTCCTGATCCAATAAATTTAATGTGCAAAAAGTACTAAAAAGGTCTGAAGATGCCGAAAGGCGAAACCCGGGTCGTTAGTGACAAAACTCATGGAAAAGTACAAAATTCAAACAATTCAAATTCCACCAAGCACCCTCAGTCGAAATCGTTGATTACAGTTTTTTCATTGTTTCAGGGTCTCGTTCTAAATCAAAAGGAAACGCCCACCGTGGCGCCATTTTTTGACGTGTCAATATCGCCGTCGAATGATATTAAAATTGAAGAAACCAGAGCGACAGAACTGCCGTTACTAGTAGCCGCAATACAACTCAAAAGAGTTCAATTATGCCGAAGAAATTTCGTTTGCGACACGTGTTTCGAACTCTACCCATCGCGCAGCCGCTTGAAAACGCACAAATGCGCTAAAAACCGCACAATTTCAAGTCATGTAAAACGGTACAAACTCCTCACTTGCGATACCTGTGAATACACATGCAGAAACTCGTCGAATATGAAATTTCACACAATGATACATACTGGAGAAAAACCATTCAAATGCAACAGATGTGATTATAGCTGTATCAGAGCCGTACATTTGAAAGGCCACATGATAATTCACACTGTGAAGAAGCCGTTTGTTTGTAATACGTGTGGTTCTGCTTTTAAACGTATGTGTGGACTCCGTATACACAATTTGGCACACAAAAAAGAACGTCCATTCCAATGTACAGAATGTGACTTTAAATGTATTCAAAGACACGATTTAAAAATACACAAAATGGTACATTCTGAAGTTAAACCGTTTAAATGCCAAAAGTGTGAATATAGATGTAACAGGGTTACGCTTTTAAAAGCACATGGACTGGTCCATTCTAAAGAGAAACGTTTCCAGTGTAATATGTGCGATCGAAAATGTGCACGAGCCAACGAGCTGAAGATGCACAAAATGATACACACGGGGTTACGACCTTTCAAATGCTCTCTCTGCGATTTTAGTAGTAGCCAATCTAGCAATTTAAAAATGCATAAATTGACACATACGGGTCAAAAGCCTTTCAATTGTCCCAAGTGTGATTATAAATGTTTGCGTCCGTCTGATTTGAAGCTGCACAGTGCTGTTCATTCGGATGACAAAGCATTCAGCTGTGATAAGTGTTCGTATATATGTGCTAGGTCATCGTATTTGAGACGGCATGAAAAAATTCATATGAAAGCGGAAAAGGATAAATAATTAATGACATTTTTTTCAATCTTTCTGTTAAGTTTTGTTTAGTCATAGCAGCTATGTTGCTTAAGTAACTCTGTCTAATTTTCTGTAAATTTTTGAGTGGCGTACGGCAAATCATTATAGAAGATGAGAGTGTTGAACAAAGTGTGCAAATTATCCAATTGTATTGCCAAAGTTACTGCTCCATTCCTCTTAACCTTCTTTTGAGCAGAAGATGCGTTTCGTATAAAATCGCACAAAATAAGCTATCAAAATATGGGAACATAAAATGTATCAAGACGCACGTGTTATAAACAGGCGAAACACTGGATTTTGCGCGTACAGTGTGTGACCAAGGCGCTGTTTTGAAAACATATGATCGTTTATACAGTTCTTAAAATACATTAAAAAAACCGCATAACTTTGAAACTGCACAAGATGAGATTTTAGTGTACGTATCTTCAAGATTTTCGAGTCAACTATTCGACGTTTGGTGGCCAAAAAGGTTCGGTAAATAGTCGGCCAACACCAGTACGTCATCGAAACGCAAGATCTGCTGAAAACATAGTGTATGCGGGAAAACCCAAGGCAGTCAATCTCTCATCGTTCACAAGAACTTGGCCTTTCTGTGACTTCAACTTGGCGAATTAAATATAAATGCCTTTGTCCGTCTGATTTGAAGCTGCACAGTGCTGTTCATTCGTATGACAAAGAGTTCAGCTGTGATAAATGTTCGTATATATGTGCTAGGTCTTCGTATTTGAGACGGCATGAAAATATTCATATGAAAGCGGAAAAAAAATAATTAATGAAAGGTTTATTAATTGGGACGTTTGAAGTTTAGAATGAAATAGCAGTCATGTTGTTTAGGTCACATTTGACAATTTTTGAGTTGTGTACGGCAAATCACCATGGAAGGTTATAGTGTTGAACAGCGTGCTGTTGTGCTAAAATCCTATTTCACCATCCCTATCCCAAAAAAGGGCAGCGCGTGGCGGAGAACGATTATCTAACCACAAGTCCTATCCTCGTGTCCCTTCCCCCATCGAAAGAGGGAAGTTAAGCAACTGTGTGACAAATAGTTCTCATCAGAAAAAAACATACTTATAACCAGGGCTTTTTTTTGAAAAGAAAAGTGCCGGAACTCAGTTCATAGTAAGCTTTTTACCAAATAAAATTATATTCAAATATTATTGACATGTAATTTAAAGCTGTTTTTCCTATGTCATAAAAAGGGTACCGGAACGCCTTTCCATTGCGTTAAATAGGAAAAAAGCCCTGCTTATAACAACTATGCATGTTTTTTTCAACGAGAATTGATTGTTATTCAGTTTCTCAACCTCTCTAAAGAGAATAAGGATTGCAAGGAAAGACTTGTGGTTAGCTAATCGCTCTCGCATTACGCCGATTTTTGGGACCGGAAAGGTGGGAAGAGATTATTAAACATCCAGTGCCATGGAAAAGAATCGATTTATCAATTAAAAACATATGTTCATAACGTGCGGTCCAAGACGGAAGCCAACAACGTTGACCACTGCACCACGGACTGAACAGATTTTATTTTTAAACGGCAGGTACGTTTAAATCAAAACAGTGTAAAAAAAGATGGAGTGAACATTCGAATGATCAAGAAGATGGACAATAAAATTAGACAGTGTTAAAAGTTTAGCTGTTTATTGGTATCATTTTAAATTATTGACAAATCTAAAATCTTTTCTCTTGCATTATAAACAACATAATTATTATATAAAAGAACAAACGTGTATTTTTTTTACCTCGTAGCACACCATCTTAAACAATATCTTGCCAAGCCGTGGTGTAACCTTATTCCACCACTTGAAGCGGTCATTATTTGAGCCTTAAATGCCTCCCTCCGCTTCTGATAACAAAAAGTGACGCAAAGTGAGAGCGGCTAGCTAATCACTAGCCCTGTCCTCGTCTTCGCATCCTTTCAATTCCAACTCTTCGAAAAAGAAAGGTTGACAAGTGACAAGCAGACCTCGTAGAAAAAATATGTTGAGATAAACTACGTGAGGAGTATTAATTGAGTAGGCATTAACTTGGTAGAACTCCATTATAATACGGTAAGAAAAATAACAATGTATTTTAGTTCTACATAATTTATGTAGAACTAAAATACATTGTTATTTTTCTTAACGTATTACCGTGAGGAGTCTTTATGCTCCAAGTTGGGAGCGGGCATGGATAAAAAAAACAGTCACCTTTCCTCTTGATCCTTTGATCTTCAAATATAGTCATTACGTATTCACTTTTCTTTCGAAATAAATATTTATGTAATTTTAAAAGACAAACCAACAATAATATAACAAAACTTCGTTTATGTTTATTGTGCAGGAGAGGGTAAAAACTGATTATTTTGAGAATGTAAAATGCAGTGTTACATACAAAAAAACCCCTTTCAAATTGATTTTTTTGTACCACGCTGAAAAAAAACGAAAAAATGACAGATTACAATACAAAATGGCGGAGTTGGATAGTTAGCAGTGTAGGTTTTAGAACGACGCCGGAGATATCCAATTTTCTTAAACGTTTTTCCGATGCATTTAAATAAGTTTTTGTTATAAAAATGTACGAGACATGCAAATTGCATGATGTAACAAGATGGCATTATTTAGTCATTTTCAGTCAAAAGTTAACAACATAACTCTTTAAGCCACCGATAATTGATATAAAATATGCCATAACTATGTATACGGCTATTTTTTTCAATTCAACCATAGACTATAATACTTAATTGAATCAAATGTCGATGTATATTGGCTATGGTGAGTGGAAGCGAGAAGCACTCTGAATCTCGCATACTTCTGGAACAAAAATAATAATAATTGTAAATACATAGCTACACAATTAAACTGTACAAAATTCTTGATGGTTAGGTACATAATTTCAAAATCAATGATATTTCAATCAATTTAAATAAACAATTACAGACCCGGACCACATCATCCAAAAAAAAGTATTGTACCAAGCTACGAGTGACAAAAAGTGTTGATAGGTCATCAGGGTTGTCAAAAATCTTGATAAAATTTTCACAATATTTACATAAATATTATTTTGCATGTATATAGGTTTCAAATCAATTGAATAATGTATGGTAATTAACATGCAGTATGGTAATTAACATGGGATTGCTTTCAAAAGGGACCAAAGACATCTAATCCCTTAAATAACGTAAGTAGTTTTAAGGTATTGTCCTTTTTTAATTTTTGAAAATGTTGTTGCGTACTGGGCAAAATGTGGGGAATTCTTATAGCTGATAACAGGTTAAGAAAACTATTAAAACATTTCATTTTGTGATCTTTCAAGAGATCTCAGATATATATTCGATGTGATAATTTGATAAATATTATTTTTTGACGCCTTAAGCATAGTTGCCCACCGGTGGGCTCTTAGCTGTCAGAGCTTTTTTTATGCGACACACCGGTGGGTCGTTAGCTTTATAACGGTTAAAGATGTTCTTTGTCAATACTTGGTGGAATAGCATTAACATAAAATTTATTAGATCATTTGTTAATGCTTCATGTGAGCGAAACTGACCCTCATTTAATAAATACAAAATAGTTATGTTTCCGTCTAACATCGGTGTGTCATAAACAATATGATATCAAATTTATAAATTTATTCTAATGGCAGCACTAAACAATTAGATTCAAAGATACAATGTCGGGCTTGTCAAATTAATCTTCTATAGGCGTATTGTAAAACGTTATAAATGGACATCAAACAAGAACCCTTGGATGATTACGAACGGGAATCGAATGCCGAACTCGACGACGGTTCTGGGAACCTATCAACGTCCGCCATTTCGCCGGACGGCCGCCGAATAAAACAAGAAAAGGTCGACTCCTTTCGACCGATCGAGGTAGGGTTATGTCTGTCATTCGACATTTTGTTTTGTTTTTACAAATAATTGACGGATTGTATCAATCTATTGGAATAATTTATAGGTGTCTGCATCTATTATTGACGTGGAAATATATTTTTTCTGTTTATTATGTTGATGGATTTATAATTGTGACAGTTTTTTTGTAGACACTCGGCAATATTTTCATGTTCCATTTTCAAAATATTTGATCAAACAAATTAATCGAAGTACCTAATCCTTGAAATTTCATCTATCGAGTAAGTTCTTATGGCATCCATACGATCCTTTTGAATTTTTAATTAAGTAAATTTTTGACCAATGAAGTAGTTGACCTTTTGAGAACAAAATGGCCCAAAATAAGAAATTTAGATGCGGAACTGCTCTAAATTGTAAAGTTCAGACAAGTCAAGGCATCTGTGGTCGAAATGAGCCACTAACACATCACCATATAGCCAATGGAACCATGATTTGAAAACAACACCTATTTATGTATTATTTCAAATTTCTCCAATCAATCTGGTTTTTTGTTCTAACCAAATTGCCACTTGATTCAACCAAGAGTGGTTTGACAGAAAGCCCTGAGGCAACTCTGATAGAAATTTCACTATAAAGCCCCCTGATTAGACATGGTTGACTACTGGATTTTTCAATATGTGAGACGGTCAACTACTGAAACAGGAACATGGCTTTAAATAATTTAACATAACTTTTTTAAAACAGGCCATTTCGTAATTTTTGTTACATAATATTAATTAAGACATATGATCCAATATGAGTATACTTGCTTTGCCTTCATTCGGTACAATGCTAAATCTTAATCGTTATTTTTGTTGAAATTTTCTCTTAAACGGTCAGCTACTGGTACATTTACCTTCTCTGCTTGCTGGAGTTTCTAAATCAGTGGTCCTCGGACCGGCACCAGTCCACGAAAAGTTAAAATCTGCTAGATGCCATTACTCAAATATTTTTCCGATTTTCACTGGTCAGCACATGCTTAAAGGTTGAAGAACACTAATCTAATTCGCTGGCTTCGATCGCCGGGTCGAATCGTACTTGGCGGATAGGCGATATTTTAAATAATTAAAACACATAAAATTTAAAATAACTTTGATTATTCCACGTATTGTGCTACTAACTGCGAAATGTGTTTCGCCTCTTTCAGACGCATCTTCGGAATTACTATCGCAATGTTTGTTAATTTTAAAATGAACTTCCACAAAGGTACCGCCGAAACCATCAAAAGAATTAAAACTCAATTTCTCATAACGAGCATTTTCAACCAAATGAGCTCAAATTCTAATTCCTTCACAGGTTCACACAGAAGTTGTCGTGATCAAATCTGAAATACACAGCGAGTTCGACGAGAAGTACACGGAGCGGCCCGTGGAACTGGAGTGGGACAACGATCAGTCCAACTCCGAGGGCGTGGCAAACTATGAGGTAATAATTTGATTCCTGTCGCACTCTGGTCGAAAAGATAGTCTTCGTCCGCTTCCATATGCCTCATATATCTGATCATCGCGAACGTCAGTCGAAAATGCTCGCGTTGACCGAAACGTGTCCTGATTTTTAACAGAATATATGTGGAAATAGTTCCATGCAATGTGTCTTATTCAGGTCTGTAGAGTCGTTTAAAAAAAATATGACTCCGACTCTGACATTGACCAAAACACCGCGATTCCACAGCCCTGGTTTTATTTATTTAACTTTCCGCAAACTGGAGTGCGACCAAGTCGTGAGGTTTTTCTTCCACGACATTCCTGGCGAAATTTGAAACATGAATGATATTGTTACGCTGCCTTCACATATACATACCCGTAAGAAGAGTGCGCAGACAAAGTGAGTGGTGGTGGGTGCACCGTCGTATACCCTAGAGCAGCATTGCAAATGCCGATTCCGTGGGACCGATGGAATTTCAATATCAAATTTTGAATCATTTGAATTTTGTAGTTTTCCATGAGGTTTGTCACTAACGACCAGGGTTTCACCTTTCGGCATAGTCAGGCATTCCATTCGCCCTTTCCACCATGTTGAACCAATAGAGCGACGCATTGTGACAGCGATTAGCTAATCACTAGTCTTGTCCTAGTCCTCGTATTCTTTCCATGCCTACTCTCCTCGAAAAAGAGGCGTGCAGCAACTGAGTAACAAGCAGTTCTCGTAGAATACAACACATGTTGAGATAAAATCGGTGAGGAGTCCGTATGCTCGAAGTTGTTAGCGGACATAGTAATAGTAATGACCCGGGTTTCTCCTTTCGGCATCTTCAGGCTGACAGTCTGATTGTCAGATCACATGTCATTTATTTTTGATATTCCTATGTTATTATCTGGTAATTAGTATTTGCGATACTACATTCAAAAATCCAGATAATTATAAACAAACCCACTTAGAATCTACTTTTATTTTTGTATATAAACGATACAAACTGTTTATTACGTGTCATTTTAAGTACATCCGTGCACTTTACATGCCCGAAGATGCTGACAGGCGAAACCCGGTACGTTAGCGACCAAAGTACAAAATTCAAACGATTCAAATTTAATATCCAACAGATAAAACCATACTGGAATGAAGCAGTGACTTTGACAATAAAATTCGATGATTTGCACATGTTGTTCAACGCTTTAAGCTTCCGTGGTGATTTGCCGTACACCACTCAACAATTAACAGCATATTAGATTGATGTCCCTTAAGCAGCATACCTGCTTTAAATTTGAATCGTTTGAATTTTGTACTTTTCCATGAGTTTCGTCGCTGACAATGCGGGTTTCGCCTTTCGGCATCTTCAGGCATTTCAAGTTCAAGGATTGTACTTGGACTGGCAATACATTTGAAATGCCTGAAGATGCCGAAAGGTGAAACCCGGGTCGCTAGCGACAAAACTCACGGAAATGTACAAAATTCAAACGATTCAAATTTAATGTAATATGTTAAATTTTAGGCTGGCGGTAGATCGGTGACGGCGATCGAAGACGAATACAAAAGCGATGCGGAATTCGAGATCGTCGAAGACTTGACTGACTCCGATGACCTCCAGGAGTTCGAGGAAGTGGGAATAGTCCAAGAGATAGTCTATTTAAAACCAAATGTGTCGCCGCAAAAAAAAATCAAAAAATGTCCCGAAATTGACACGATTAAGGAGTTGTTTTTGCTGTTCATGAATGATGATATACTGTCGGAGATTTGCCATCAGACGAACTGTCATATACGTTGTTTGAAGTCCTCGGTTGAACCGATGGCCATGGAAGAACTCCACGCGTTTATCGCGATCATGCTACTATCCGGGAGAAACTCCTCGAATAAAATGACGCTAAGCGAACTGTGGTCTGCAGAGGTTCCGTTTTGCCAACCGTTCTATACGGCGGCCATGTCGCGTAATAGGTTTATTGCTATATTTAGTTATATACGTTTCGATGATAAAAAAACGCGAAAGCAACGTGAGAATACGTCTTCATGTAAAACGGAAGCTATCAGAGTTGTTTTTGAGACGTTTGTAAGTGCGTGTGTTTTGAATTATCCGGCAATTGAACGCGTAACGATTGATGAAAGTTTAGCCGTAAATTCGGTAATGGATGACGGAACCTCTGACGAAGAAAAGAGACGTATTAAGTTGCACTATGATGAAAAGAAATATCCGTTAATACGCGAGGAAGTTAAGAAGAAGTATTCGTGCGTACGTGGCACTCAAAAATGGCCATTTCGCGTGTTTATGGAAATGCTAGACGCCTCCGCGTTAATTTCCTACCTTCTCTGGTTAAAGAAGTACCCGGACTGGAAGAAGAAGAATAAAATGCGGCGTAAGAACTTCGTCAGGGAGCTGTGTCTGGATCTGGCCAGGCCCAACGTAATCAGGCAGAGAGACGGGCCGATACGGCATCACAAAGAGAAACAGGATGCCATACATGTCGTGTTGACGTACTGCGCGCAGGTGCTGAAGGCCACGCCCGAGATTCAAGGGCCCCCGCCGGGTCTGACGGCGGCGGTCGGCAAGCAGTCTTCGAGGCACTGCAGGTTCTGCCCGCGGACGGTGAGACGGAGGACCAAGTGCATATGCCAGAGGTGCCAGAAGCCGGTGTGCCTGGCTCACAGGATCGATGGCAAGATACACCTGTGCTCAGACTGCGACAAGTTGAAGCTGTTCTCTTAACCCCGAACGGGAGACTTTTACGCTGTTGCGTACGATCTTCTGTTATACGTAAGACAATTTTTAACGTATCTGTAACCCGGGTTTTGCCTTTCGGCATCTTCGGGCATTTCGAGTGCACGAATCAACTCGACCTCGTAGTAAACAGTTTCTACCGTTTGTAGACTCAACATTCGACTCGACGAGTTCTAGGAGTTGAAATCAGGGCTGTGGAGTCAGTGAAAAAAAGTTCGACTCCGACTCCAGCATTTACCAAATCACGACTCCGACTCCAACATTGACCAAAAATACGACTCCAACTCTGAAAAAATTTTAATATCGTCACTTTTTTTCCCTAATTTTCCTATTTATGTGTTTTCAATTATATATCAACCCAACAAATCCGGCCAATAGCCAAATTTTACATATTATATGCAAAAATAAAAAGCTAAAAACTAAACTTTTCAAAATTTTCGACTCCGACTACGACATCGGCCAAAAAGCTCCGTCACCACGACTCCGGCTCCACAGCTCTGGTTTCGCCTGGGTGCACGATTGAACTTGAACTGACACGTAGTAAATAGTTGGTATTACTAATGATAATTCTCGCAATGAGAGAAACCGGTCTAGATCTTTCATTCACGAGTCATTTGTTGTCTCACCCGACCTGCTATTGGCGGAAAGAGAGAGCAAGAAAAAATGGCTCTTTGTAATGGAAAATAATTTTGAATGGTACAATTTTTAACGTAATTTGAGTTTTGTAACCGACAACCCCGGTTACGACTTTCGGCATCTTCGGGCATTTCGAGTGCACAGAACTTGAACTGACCCGTAGTAAATAGTTGTTGACGCTTATGATAATTCTCGCAATGAGAGAAACCGGTCTAGATCTTTCATTCACGAGTCATTTGTTGTCTCACCCAACCTGCTATTGGCGGAAAGAGAGAGCAAGAAAAAATGGCTCTTTGTAATGGAAAATAATTTTGAATGGTACAATTTTTAACGTAATTTGAGTTTTGTAACCGACAACCCGGTTTCGACTTTCGGCATCTTCGGGCATTTCGAGCACAGAACTTGAACTGACGCCTAGTAAATAGTTGTTGACGCTTATGATAATTCTCACCATGAGAGAAACCGGTCTAGATCTTACATTCACGAGTCGCTTGTTGTCTCACCCAACCTGCTATTGACAAAGAGAAAGAGTGAGACAAAATAGCTCTTTCTAATGGAATATAATTTTGAATTGCTTAAAAATGAAATGTTAAAATGTTGCCTGCCAGTTCTCTCTCACGCATTTACATTTGTGTTTCTATTTGATAAAACATGAGACGGCAATATAAAATACAGTTAGTTAGTGTAGATTCGAATTGGGTTGACCTGAAATCACTTTTGTATTTGGTCGGCCATTTTTGCACTTGGCTTTCACTTTGCGAGACGGTTTCGCAGAAATAATAAAACCAGAGACAAGTCACTTCACCCAAACGCACCGGACGGGTCTCGGTATAAATGGAATACGGCACGTCAAGGGGAATAAATGAGGCACATAGATTTATTTGATACGTATAATTTATAAAAAACAGGAACGCTTTTGACACAATATTTAAGACATACCATATATATGTACATATCACTTTTAAGGTGTTCACTGTCAATACTTGGTGGAATGGCATTATAATAAAAATAATAAAACATTTTTAGTATGTACTTATTCCACATACAAAGCGAAACCAGTCCCGATCTTTGCCAGAATATTTGTGGAAGTAGTGCAAAGAACAATTGACTAATCACTTTTAAGGTGTTCACTGTCAATCCTTGGTGGTATGGCATAATGAAGTGATTGAGTTGATAATGCTGACGATGAGCGAAACCAGTTCTAATCTCAATGTGGAATAAGTACTAAAAATGTGTTCATATCATTTTTACATTATTTATACCGACTATTATCTCCACATATATTCTAAAATGATCGGGACCAGTTTCGCCCATAGCGAGCATTGTCATTTTATGACGGTCAGTCAACTCGGACAATTCAGTTGACAATGCTCGCCATGAGCGAAACCCGTCCTGATCCAATAAATTTCATGAGGAATAAGTACTAAAAATATTTTATTATTATTAGTATATATGTTACAGTGAAACTGTATTCTCAGTGAAAATGTATCAAGTAATAGATTTGTATGACAACATGATTTCACGAATCATTGGCCCAAGTCGATGATTTGCCAGCCTAAAATTTTGGTTTGCTTCAATCAAACAATATCAGCAAGTAGTCCCTTTCATAAAAAGAGAACCAAAGAAAAACATTGGGCTGAAGATAGGGCGGTCAAATTTGATTTCAACGACAGCTTGGAGAAGAATATATTTTCACTGAGAATATAGTTTCACTGTAACATATACATATACAATAAATAGAGACAGTGGGACACAATGCATGCTCGACACGTCTAAAAGGGGCGTCGCCACAGTGTCGAATACGTTGACGTCAATATCTAAATTTATTCAAATTTTTTTGGCTCAACGTTTGAGAGTGTTTCGGGCGTCGGCCATTGTTGTGTGTGCGTGTGTTATTGTTACAATTTTTAACAAATCTTTAAGATATGAGGCTTATTTGTTTTACAATATCATTATTGTTAACTTAACTTAAGACAATTTTACAATATTTTTTAATAAAAATCATTCCAAACACCATTTCTCTATTTTTTACTTATTATTTTACATCTACCATGTCCGCTATCGAGTTGAGCATATGGAATCCTTTCGGTGATATCTCGACACAAGTCGTTAACTAAATATAACTAAAATACACTTCTTTTTTTCACTGTGTTATAATGGAGTTCTACTAAGAAAATGCCAATTCAATCAACAATCACCACTACGGCTTCACACCTTAAACCTACGTGCAGCATATTTTTTTACGGAAACTGCTTGTTACTGCAATTGCTCAATCTCTCTTTTTCGACGAGAGTTGTGAAAGGACTATGACAGGTGTAGTCTATGTACCGTGTTTTATGATAGGACATATATATTTGGGTGAACAGTTGGTTCTCCCACCACCCTTCCGTTATGTGTGCGCAGCCGTTTTTCACAGCCGCCTTCCATAAGGCTATACGATCAAAAAAAGAAACGAATTTACTCTTCATTTACTTGGACCGAGACAGAGCTGCACGGGACTGATCTTTTAACCATGCACTAAAGTGCTTAAAGAGAAGAAAAATAGATAGGACATATCTCATAGGTAACGGAATTCAATTGAAAAATGAAACTGCCCGGACTGGGATTCGAACACGTGCACTACACAACCAAAGCCGACGACGTTGACACTGGGCCACGGGACCCCGACATCTGCACCTATTATTGGATTACAAGTATGAAAACGAGGCAGCAAATAAAGTCGGAAAAAAAAGTTTGACTCCGACTCCAACATTGACCAAAAACACGACTCCGACTAAAAAAAGTTTAATATCGTCACTTTTTTTTTCCTAATTTTCCTATTTATGTGTATTCAATTGAATATCAACCCTACCAATCCGTCCAATAGCCAAATTTGACAAATTATATGCAAAAATAATAAGTTCAAACATTTAAAAATTTCCGACTCCAAGTACAACTCCGGCCAAAACGCCCCGACTCCACAGCCCTGATTGAGATCAGACTTGTTGATAACGTGCGATCAAAGCGATTGACTATTGACTAGTCTTCATCAAATGATTATAACACCGTAGAATGCGACTGAAGAAAATTGACCACTCAACCAAAGGATCGCCGCCATATGGAACGGCCAGTGGCACGAAGGATGAATATTAAAAATGCGGCTTTATTTTTCCACCCGCTAACCAATTTTCTCTTTTCCAGGAGACGGAAATCAAAACGGAGCACGAGGATAGTCGGGATGCGCCGGCTGATATCAAGGAAGAGGTGGATAACTTTATCACGCTCGAACTGCCTCCGAAATCCACGGAACCCTCGTCTTCCTCGCTCGTTTACGGCGCCGAAGAATTGATGTGCGGTTTTTGCGACGAGCAGTTTGAGAGGGAAGACGATCTCATCAGGCATGAATACATCCACAAGGATATTCTACTGACGTGTGACGATGAAGAAGTATACTCAGATGAGACCTACATAACCCTGGCTGGTCTCACGGAGAAAGGGAAGAAGTTTTCGTGTGAAGAATGTGATTTTAAAAGCAAATGTCTAAGTTTATTAAAGTCACATCAAGTAATACATAATAGTATAAAGCCGTTTGCGTGCGATTTGTGTGAGTATAAAGGTAGACGTGCGTCAGATCTACGTATGCACAAACTTGGACACAGTGACGTCAAACCGCACGCTTGTACGCAGTGTCAATACCGTTGTAGAACGTTAAGCGACTTAAAAAAACATAGTATGGTGCATAGTGACGTTAAACCGTTCCCGTGCACGGTCTGTGACTTAAAATTTAAGCATTTTAAAGCGTTAAAAACGCACTCGATGATACATACAAATGAAAAACCGCTATCTTGTGACGAATGCAGTTTTGCGTGCAGGACGCAATCGCATTTAAAAACGCACAAAATGATTCATAACGGGTTATGTCCGTACTCTTGTAATCTTTGCTCATTCGTTTGCAGAACTTCTAGTCATTTAAAAATGCATATTATGATACACAACGATGAGCGGCCGTTCGCTTGTGACCAGTGCGAATACAGGTGCCGCACTTCCGCTCATTTGAAAAAGCACAAGATAAAACATCAGGTCAAGAAACGATACCCTTGTGAAGTTTGCGGCAAGTCTTGCCGCACGGTCATCCTGCTCAACATACACGCGAAGAAGCATACCGAGGATCGCCGGTTCCGGTGTGAAGTCTGCGATTTCACGTGCAAGAAGTCGTCGAATTTGAAGATACACCGGATGATTCATACGAACGCCAAGCCGTTTTCTTGTAATGAATGCGAATACAAATGTCGTACGATTAGTTATCTGAAGGCACACCAGATGGTGCATACGGGCGTGAAGCCGCACCCTTGCGACATGTGCGATTTTAGGTGCCGCACGTCCAGCAATCTCAAAAAACACAAGCGGAAGAATCATAAGGAGAAGATGGAGGCCTTGGAGGCGTTGACGAGTTGAATTCGGAGTGAGACTTATTAGTATAATTGTTGGAGACCTTCGTGTGGCTGAGTGTGTTCTCTTCGGTTGCGGAGTACAGATGTTCGAATCCCGGTACGGATCTTCGATAATGGGTCTAGAGCAGTGGTTCTCATGTACAGCCAGTTAAGGATTTGGTTGCACCACGAACAGTTTCATTGTAAAAATCAGGGCTGTGGAGTAGGTAAAAAAAAATACGAATCCGACTCCAGCATTTCCAAAAACACGACTTCGACTCCGATTAAAAAAAAATGCTCAGGTCCAATTAAGAATTTCGACTGAAAGTGCTTGATGGAATTTCAATATCAAATTTGAATTGTTTGAATTTTGTACTACAGGTTTCGTCTTTCGGCATCTTCAGACATTTCAAGTGCACGGTTGTACTTGAACTGACGCGTAGTTAATAAATAGGGTTCAGCTTTTTGCCAATTTTAAATGAACAATTAGGAAGGCTTAGTATTTCCAATGATGGTTTTAACCCTTCCTAATTGATTGCATCTCATTAGTTCATATTTTGTTATGCTAACGTCATTGGTAATATAATTATTTGTTTGCTTTGTTTTGATTCTATAACCCCCCCTCCTTGCTTCCCGTAAAAAGGAAAAATACCAAACTCAATTTTGTAATTTTATCATTTTAAAATATCAGAATCAACTTGGTTTATAACTTAAGCAAACTTTGCGATAGTAAGTCCGAAGATGCCTCTGAAAGAGGCAAAACACGTGTCACAATAAGCAACACAATACGTGGAATAATCAAAGTTATTTTATATTAAAATAAACTTCCACAAAGATACCGCCGAATCCGTCGAGAGTATCAAATTTGAAACATTTGAATTTTGTACTTTTCCATGAGTTTTTGTCGCTAACGCCTCTACGGGTTTCGCCTTTCGGCATCTTCAGGCATTTCAAGTGCACGGATGCACATACTTGAACTGACGCGCAGTAAACAGTTTGTATAGGAATATCTAAAATAAATCTAGGGTTTTATCCGACCTATTATTAATGATCGAGTTATTAATAATAATGTACATCCGTGCACTTGGAATGCCTGAAGATGCCGAATGGCGAAACCCGGGTCGTTGGCGACAAAACTCATGGGACAGTACAAAATTAAAACAATTCACATTTGAGTGTGTTCTCTTTGGTTGCGGTGTACAGATGATCGAATACCGGTACGGATCTTCGATAATCGGTCTAGTCTTAGTTTGTGGAATATAGAGATCGATTATCTAACCACTAGTCCTTTCCGAGTCATCTTATCTTTTCCATCCCTACTGTCTTCGAAAAAGAGTGGTTGAGCTACTGAGTAACATGCTGTCACACGAAAAATAACACGTCAACATAAACTCCGCGAGGAGTCCATATGCTCCCAGTTGGGAGCGGACATGGTAAAAAAAAAGTCCACAGTGAATGTGTTAAAAGGAAACGTGATAAGAATCGTTGATAGGGAACCTTACCAGTAACAAGTGTCAACTTTTAAGGTGTTCACTGTCAATACTTGGTGGAATGGCATTATGATAAAAATAATAAAACATTTTTAGTACATTTTCCACATAAAATTTATTGGATCAGGACCGGTTTCGCTCATGGCGTGCATTGTCAACTGATAAGAAATACAACGAAACAGTCATATTTATACAAAAGTATAAAGTAAGAATTTCTCGTATGTGATATTTTCGCAGAATATATTCGTTTGACGGAGCACTATTCCCTGGACTTTTCACGTCTCATTATGGATTATAGACATTTTAAGATTTATTTATTAAATGCACTTATATTGGTTTTTACTTTGTTAATGATAATTCATATTTAATTGATTTTTGATGTAATATCTTGCATTGCTAAGAGGTCTTCGACATTTTTACTATACTCTATTTTTCTTCAATTTATTTCAGGGCTGTGGAGTCGGTTAAAAAAAGTCAGACTCTGACTCCGGCATTTACCAAAACCACGACTCCGACTCAAAAAAAAATTTATATCGTCACATTTACCCTAATTTTCCTATTTATGTGTATTCAATTCAATATCAACCCTATCAATGCGGACACACAGCCAAATTTGACATATTAAATGCAATATTTCCGACTCCGACCAAATCGCCGTGACGACTCCGACTCCACAGCCCCGATTTATTTGCTTAGTTGTAATACCAATTGTTTGTCATACCTTGTATGTATTTCCTACTTATCACTGTTTCGCTGTATTTCTTATCAGTTGATAATGCTCGCCATGAGCGAAACCGGTCCTGATCCATTAAATTTTCTGTGGAAAAAGTACTAAAAATGTTTTATTATTTTTATTAGTAACAAGTGTGTTTACGCTCAGTTGACTGAGCGTATAAATAAACGTGTTGACACGCACTGTGTTATTGTTGTAACCTGAAGCTCGACCTGTATATTGATTGTAATTAATTATTGTTAATTGTCAATAAAAATGTGATGTAAATATGACACCGTGGTTATTGATTGTTTTTAATTTTAAATTTCCACAGATGTGTTCCGTATTTTTGTGTTGCCATGTCTTGTATTTTTCATGTCGATTGAGCTGGCGCTAATTGGTAGAACTCCATTATTATAGCACAGTGCAAAAAAAGTACAACTGAAACGGCTGCAGAGCATATAATATATAATTTATGTAGAACTAAAATACATTGCTAATTTTTTTACCTTTTTGTCTTTTATTGATTGAGTAGGCGTTTACTTGGTAGAACTCCATTATGTATTTTAATTCTACATAAATTTATGTAGAATTAAAATACATTGTTATTTTTCTTAAGGTATGTTTGTCTTTTATTCAGCATCCAGTTTTGGCATGTATTTAATGGGTCAGTAACTAATTCAAGTTTCGATCAGTTAAATAAATAAATGGTCAGTTAATATTATAAATGGTCAGTTGTCATTATATCAGTGTGAATTTCGTCAGTTATTAAATAAAACGGTCAGTATTTTATTTAAATGGTCAGTAATTTAAAAAAAAATGATAAGTTTTATTTTGACAGCTTGTGAATTTTATCAAATACCGTAAATACGTAAGAGGCAAAATTATTACATGGTCTATGAAAAATAAGCGCATGAAATGAAATTATTTCTCAAGTTCAGGTATTTGAAAGCAGATGTTATTTTAATAAGTATAAACTGACCATTTTTTATTTTAACTGACCATTTTAAGTATTTATAACTGACCATTTATCGAATTAGAAACTGACCAAATAATTAGTAGTCAAAGATAATACAGTTCTAATACAAACTTTTAACTATTCTTTTTTAATGACTCCACAGCCCTGTTAAGAACTTAGAACTGAAAGAATAATACAGTTCTAATACGAACTTTTAAATTAAATATACAGGATTGTCATTATGAAAGGCATCAGTAAACGACGCCCAGAAATAAAACGAGTACAAACAAAAACAAATTAGTTTCTCTTTTTATTCAAATAAAAATATATTTATAATATGCATCAGTTGGGCTATATAATTAGATTACATATACATACAAAACAAATAAAACGTATATATAAAAAAATTAGTACCTATTAAATTCTACCTATCTAATACATTATATACAGTGAGACAAATCATCACCTTACTTTGAAAGGGTTCTAACTGACATTTTGCTTGCTCATTGCTCATTCTGGTCCGTGGCGCAGTGTCAACGTCGTTTGCTTGCGTGTCGCTGGACCGCCCGGTTTCGATTCTCGGTACGAGCGGATTTTTCAGGCGATAAATCCGTTCAAAGGCATCGGTGTTTGTGTTGTTGAAAATCCCTTCCCACCTCTCCGATCCCAAAGAGCTTCGCATAGTGACATCGATTAGCTAATCACTAGTCGTCGTTTCCTTTCCATCCCTACTCTTTTCGAAAAAGAGAGGTTGAGCAACAAGCAGTTCTCGAAGAAAAACACATGTTGAAATAATCTCTGTGGGGTTTCCATATGCTCCAAGCTGAGAGCGGTGCAGAGCATGGTTAAAAATTAAAATAATTTACCAACAGTGACGGCCTGGGTTTCGTAATTTTTCATCTTCAGACATCAAGTGATCTTTTTAACAATGTCACATTTAATTTGACTATAGAACTTTGGATTTTGTTCTCACGTGTATTTTATGATTGACAATACGGGTTTCGCCTTTTGGCATCTACAGGCAGTTGTTGAAAACCCCTTCCCACTTTTCCGATCCCAAAGAGCTTCGCATAGTGACATCGATTAGCTAATCACTAGTCCTCGTTTCCTTTTCATCTCTACTCTCTTCGAAAAACATATGTTGAGATAAACTCCGTGAGTCCATATGCTCCAAGCTGGGAGCTGACATGGTTCAAAAAAAAAATTGTTTCAAGTGAGTTTTATCTTTTGAATTAAATAGTATGATCAATCCAAACTTCTCAAAACATGATCGAGAGCAGTTGGAACCTTTTCAAAGTAAAGGTGTCGAAATGTATTGGTGAAGAGCAGAGTGAACCACCCATTCGCGAACTGCCAAATTATTTCGTAGATTCGTCGTAACAAAGGTTACACAATTATCACACACTTTGATGAAGTTTTTGTAAGTAAACGTAACAACAACGGCATTCTGACGTCAGTCTTGACCTCTGTTCATCTGGAATCAAGACGCTTTACACGAAAGCTCCGGACGGTTATCGTAATAAAACCAATCCTCTTTTTGCACGGTTTTTAAATATGAAGAAA
The DNA here is from genome assembly GCA_028554975.1 of Himalopsyche kuldschensis. Taxonomy (NCBI): domain Eukaryota; kingdom Metazoa; phylum Arthropoda; class Insecta; order Trichoptera; family Rhyacophilidae; genus Himalopsyche; species Himalopsyche kuldschensis. The sequence continues at coordinate 168,491 of JAHFWI010000123.1, read as the reverse complement.
TATTAGAAATAAATATGGCTCAACTTATAATTCGCCAATTTTAAACGAACAACTTAATATTATAAATAAAAAACATTATTGGTACTTATTCCACATAACATTTATTGGATCAGGACCGGTTTCGCTCATGGCGAGCATTATCAACTGAATCGATTATTATACCATCCCACCAAGTATAGACAGTGAACACCTTAAAAGTGACTAAATAATGTTTGCCACGAGCGAAACCGGTCCTGATGCAATAAATTTTATGCGGAATAAGTACTAAAAATGTGTTTTTATTTTTTATTATAATGCCATTCCACCAAGTATTGACAGTGAACAACTTAATATTCCAAACTCGCCATTGGTATACCCCTTTCAATAAATATCCTTAATTATAAACTCAAACACTTGATTGACTGAGTTGACATTTACTTGGTAGAACTCCATTAAACTAGGATGTTGGAACAGAGAAGAAGATGTATTGTGTACCCTGTCTACAACAGTATATAAAGGATATATAAATGCATGTTTAAACATAGTTCTGACGATGGTGTAAGCCGAAATAGCTATCAAACACATGTATAAAATAATTTCTTTAGAATTAAATTACATTGTTATTTTTTTCACCGTATTATAATGGAGTTCTACCAAGTAAATGTCAACTCAATCAATCAAGTGTTTGAGTTTATAATTAATGATATTTATTGAAAGGGATATAACGATACAAACTGTTTACTATGCGTCAGTTCAAGCACGTCCGTGCACTTGAAATGCCTGAAGATGCCAAAAGGCGAAACCCCGGTCGTTGGCGACGAAACTCATGGAAAAGTACAAAAGTCAAACAATTCAAATTATAATTTACCCATGCAAAAAGAGGATTGTGTCTTCGAAGATACCACTATTTACCATACGACGATATTCCTTCCGGTATACCGAATTATCTACGCAATCCTACGTTTGATTCCCACCATCTTAACATGGTCACGATCAAGCAGTGTTCAAACCATCTCCCGCAAACAGTATTAACTCGGCTCATCGGGCGGGGCAACGCGTGTCAACTGACCGCCGCGCGGCCTTCACCCGGCCGCGTCAGTGTCCTTCTCGTACGTGATCTCCACGACCACGCCCTTGGACCTGTGAATCAGCTGATGCTTCTTCAAATTGCCGAGCTGCCTGCATTTGAACTTGCACAGTTCGCAAGCGAACGGCTTCAAATCTGTATGTATCATTCGGTGCTTTTTGAGATTAGTGGACGTGCGGCATTTGAACGCGCATACTTCGCACGCAAATGGTTTGATATTGTTGTGAATCATCTCGTGTCGCTTCAGTTCGCCGGATCTTTTGAATTTAATCTGACACGTCAGACACGTGTAAGGTTTTATATCGTTATGCTTTATTTTATGTATCTGTAAATGGCTCATTCGTTTGCATTTATATTCACAAAGTTCGCAAGAGAATGGCTTATCGTCTACGTGTATAATTTTGTGCCTTTTAAGATGGCTAGACTGACGAAACTTAAGTAAGCATATGTCACACGTGAACGGTTTAACTTCGTAATGTATCATTTTATGTTTTTTTAAATGTCCTGACGATCTACATCTGAATTGGCATTCGTCACACGTGTACGGTTTTAAATTAATATGTATAAGTTTGTGCGTTTTCAGATAACTAGAATGGCGGCATTCGAATGAACATACGTCGCATTTGAACGGTTTGTAATTGTCGTGTATTCTTTTGTGCGTTTTTAGATTGCTCGAATAGCGGCATTTGAAATCGCAAATGTCGCAGACGAATATCTTCTCGGCGTCGGCTATGGCTTTGTTTCGGGCGTCGGTTTCCGCTTTGGCCGCGGCTTGGGCGACGGCCGCGGCGTTCGCTTCGGCGATGGCGTCAATGTAATTCTCCGTTTTCGCTCCGTCGTATTCCGTCTCGCAGAATTCCGATATTAAACTAGTCATGACTTCTTCTTTTATCGCCAGTTTTTCCGGTAAATTTGTTTCAGGTTCTTCGGTTTTCGACGAGTCTTCACTTTTGGGGCGCATTTTGATCACGGTGGTAACCTGGAGAAGAAACAGTCATATTTAAAGCAACCATAAATCTATCATATCTTTTTTGAAAATTTGAATTTTGTACTTTTCCATGAGTTTTGTCGCTAATGACCGGGGTTTCGCCTTTGGGCATCTTCAGGCATTCCAAGTGCACGGATGTACTTGAACTGACAGTCAGTACATGTCTGAAGATGCCGAAAGGCGAAACCTGGTTCGTTAGCGACAAAACTCATGGAAAAGTACAAAATTCAAACAATTCCAATTTGATATTGAAATGCCATCAAGCACCCTCAGTCGAAATCCTTAATTATATATTTTTTTTTGGACAAATGGGTAATAAATCTCAAGAGTTATTAAACTCTGAATGTTTGTGTACATATGTATTTATTGGATCTACGAGAAAACGTCCACGGACGAAATGTCAAAGCGGCAAAATGACCCCAGACATAACGCTTACTGCCCATTTCTTTTTTCAATGTTATAAACTAATACAAACCTAACCTCAACTTACCTAACCTTACCTCACCCAAACCTAAACATATGTTTAGGTTAGGTTATGATAAAACATTTAAAAAAAAGTGGCAGTAAGCGTTTAGTCTGGGGACATTTTGTCACGTCGACATTTTGTCCGGGGACGTTTTGTTGGGGACGACTTGTCAGCCAACCGTATTTAGTAAACCAATGATTGTAAAGTTATAGGGCTTGCAAGTATTTATCATTATTCACTGTATAATTATATGGTATGTAAGAATATCAGAGCTTTGGGGTCGTTAAAAAAAACACGACTTCGGCTCCAGCATGGACCAAAAACATGATTCCGACTAAAAAAAGTTTAACTTTGAGACGCTTTTTTCCTACTTTTCCTGTTCATGTGTATTCAATTCAATATCAACCAACCAATCCGGCCAATAGCCAAATTTTACATATTATATGCAGAAATAAAAAGTTCAAACTTTTCAAAAAACCGCAACTCCAACTGAGGGTTACATCCTAGGCTCTTCCATCCTCCTTACCTATACACGAGTTAGGATGTGCGAAGAAGACAAATAATCATCTGCTGTTATGACCTTACGTGCGTTAACAACTCACTGGTTCTTCGGGCTGTTTCCTGTCTTCCATAGCGTCTTCAAGGGCATCCTCATCGATAACGTCGGCGTCATCATAGTCATCGTCTTCATCGTCATCAGGATCGTCGTAATCGTTAGGATCCAAGACGTTGTCATAGAAGTTCTCCTTGTATTGCTGCCACTCGTCCACTTCTGTTTTTACTATGACCGCTCCTGAGACGCTCTTCTGAAATTATTGAACATTGTTAATTCATTACAAATGTTGGGCAGACGTGAGTAAGAAAAAGCGAGCGTCCAGTTGACAATTTTGGCGATGAGCAAAACCAGACCTAATTTCTTTTAGAATACCGTAAAACGGGTGAATAGACACGTTTTACCCTTCATGACTATGTATCTTCATGTCTGCGCCACATAATTCAAATATGAATGGCTTGAAACTTGTTTCTATGGTCCTACTACACATTCATGACAATATTTTTCAAATATTCACAATCGTTATTAAGACACAGTCAATTTTGTTCGATGTCTCTATTCACATTGAATCGGGGTGAAAAGAGACGGGAGAGGGTTATTCAGAGACTTGGCAGGTGAATAGAGACAAAAATACAGATTGTAATGATTGGAATATATGAATTTCTATTCTATATGAGTCTCTATTTATTCCGTTTTACGGTACTTATTAACCAAAAAAAAACATGATTGATTTTAATTTTCTTCCAATAAAAAAGAAGTTTATAAGGGGTCAAAAAGTAAGGATGCACAGGCATCGAACTTAAACACGTTTGTTTCAATTTTGGCCAATCATTTAGTTGGTTTGGTTTTGTCATTCGAGAGATAGTATTACAGCCATTGTAAAGAATTATACATGTTACGGTGAAACTGTATTCTCAGTGAAAATATATTCTTCTCCAAGCTGTCATTGAAATTAAATTTGACCGCCCTATCTTTAGCCTTATGTCTGTCTGTGTTTTTATTTGGTTCTCTTTTTATGAAAAGGACTTCTTGCTGATTTTGTTTCATTGAAGCAAACCAAAATTTTAGGCCGGCAAATCATCGACTTGGGCCAATTATTTCAATGATCGTGACCATCGAATTCGTGTTGTCATACAAATCTATTAATTGATACATTTTCACTGAGAATCCAGTTGGATACTAAGTAAAGTTGTGCTCAAGTTTAATCCTTGTTTTTGTCTCTATTCACCCCTTTTTACCGGTACCGTAAAACAGAGTGAGTAGACACTTTTCACCCTTCACGACTATGTATCTTCATACCTGCGCCACATAATTCAAATATGAATGGCTTGAAACTTGTGGTTCCATGACAAATCAGAACATGACAATTCAGAACATGACGTTTCAGAACATGACGTTTCAGAACATGACGTTTCAGTACATGACGTTTCAGAACATGACGAATCAGAACATGACGAATCAGAATATGACAATTCAGAACATGACTTTTCAGAACACGACTTTTCAGAACATGACATTTCAGAACATGACATTTCAGAACAAGACTTTTCAGAACATGACATTTCAGAACATGACATTTCAGAACAAGACTTTTCAGAATATGACATTTCAGAACATGACATTTCAGAACAAGACATTTCAGAACAATCGGCCTATCTACGGACACCGTCCGAGCGCGCTCGCTTTATAATATTGGGTTTTCACATACATATTTGTCTATAAACAATTTACCAATTATGAATAGGGCTGCCACAACAAGTAAATAACTGTAATTATGAGATCGCCGAAATTAAAATAAATGTTCACTAACTATTGTAGTTAGTTCGCGTGCATTTTAAAATTCATTCGTTGGGCTGGCACAAATATGTAAATATATATATATGTATGTGGGATCTGGCGGTGGAGTCGGGCAAAATAACGAAGGTTTTAATTTTATAATACGTCTTTATTTATTAATAGTCTTAACACCGGCTTATTCTGGCGGAAAAAATATCATAACAAAAAAGATTAAAATTTACATTCATATAATATTTTTACATGCTTCTCAAATGTCGTATCGAGATCGACTTGCACAGAATTTTTATACACATAATAATAACATTAAAAGTTAGTAATTATGTTGTTATTATTAATTAATAATTTTAATTGTCGATCTCGATCTCGGCAGCCCTATTCATAATTGGTAAATTGTTTATAGACAAATATGTATGTGAAAACCCAATATTATAAAGCGAGCGCGCTCGGACGGTGTCCGTAGATAGGCCGATTGTTCTGAAATGTCATGTTCTGAAATGTCATATTCTGAAAAGTCTTGTTCTGAAATGTCTTGTTCTGAAATGTCATGTTCTGAAATGTCATGTTCTGAAAAGTCGTGTTCTGAAAAGTCATGTTCTGAATTGTCATATTCTGATTTGGCATGTTCTGAAACGTCATGTTCTGATTTGTCATGGAACCCCGTAAAACAGAGTGAGTAGACACTTTTCACCCTTCACGACCATGTATCTTCATACCTGCGCCACATAATTCAAATATGAATGGCTTGAAACTTGTTTCTATGGTTCTACTACACAATCATGACAATATTTTTCAAATATTCACTATCAAAATACAGATTGTAATGATTGCAATATATGAACCTCTATTCTATACGGTATTTAATGTTTTTTAGGTATTTAAGTAAAAACTCTTGAATTTTGACAGCTAAAGAAAAAAATTTAACTGACAGCTTTGTCACTAGATTACATAACAATATCTCTATTGAAAGTTGTTAACGCATTTTTTCCTAATGTATGTATTATGTATTAATCAAAACAAAATTCGTCTAAACCTAAACAAACAAAGATCAAGTCACCTGGTTCGACTGACGGGATTCTGCGCCATCTTGGCAAGTGTTCGTCTTTTGAGATGGAACGCCGTCATATTTACCGCCGTTGGGCTTGTTAGGTGAATTACAAAATGTATTCACGTTCGTTGCCGACATTTCTGAATCGGAAACTTTATCATCGGGCTCTTGCTTAATGTCCATTTTTTAATTTCAGTTTCGTGTGTTTATTGACAGTAGCAAGATGGCGGACGTCGATGCTCGCGATTTTCAGATCGATCGACCGATGTGACGTTGACGCGTGACGTATTGCCATATTAATCAAATTAGAATTCGATATACCCACATTATAAATTATAATCATATACTTCCAATAATTAATATGAACATATTTAAATCGTTTTAATTTAGTGCTCTTCCATGAGTTTCGACACTAAGGATCTGAGTTTCACCTTCCAGCATCTTCAGGCATTTCAAATGCACAAATGAACTTGAACCGACGCGTAGTAAACAGATTTTTTGACGTGACGACGTCTTATAAATCGATGAACGCCCGCTGCACGTACGAAAAAACATGACTCATTGTCCCGTTAGTCGCGTTACGCCGAAGGCAAGCGTGCGAGCGAGAGCGCGGATAAGCGATAGAGAGGCACGATCGGCCTACCGTTCGGATTGTGCCGCATCTATCTCTCTTCCACTCGATTGGTCGATGCGTCTGAGTAGAAAAGAGACAGCGGCAGCACACAACTTATACACCTACAGTACCTACACGTGATCTGTTTACAACATGCAATCATTTCATCAATGTTTTCTTATGACGTTGTCACGTTAAACTATCGTTAGCGACTTGACAGACAACCATTTTTTTTAAAATATATATAAACGATAGGATCCGGTCCGTCGCGCAGTGGCAACGGCTTTGACTTGCTTGCCGGACCACCCGGGTTCGATTCCCGGTACGAGCGGATTTTTTTTCAGTCGATAAAGCTGTTCAAAGGCATGGGTGTTTGTGTTATCGAAATCCCAACCTATCCCTCCATTCCGATCCCAAAAAGCGACGCATAGTGACAGCGATTAGCTAATCACTAGTCCTCATATCTTTTCCATCCCTACTCTCTTCAAAAAGAGAGTATGAGCAACTGAGTTACAAGCAGTTCTCGTAGAAAAACATATGTTGAGATAAACTCCGTGATGAGTCCATATGCTCCAAGCTGGGAGCGGACATGGTTTAAAAAAAAATTGTCAAATTTGATATTGGAATTCCATCAAGCACCTTTAGTCGAGAATCTAAATAATATGAACAGAGTCAGTAAGTAAGTCGGTAAGTAATCAGAATTGATAAGTATATTCATTAAAAGAGAAACGATTTTTAAATATAATTGAATTGTTGACTGAGAAAAAGTCGAAACAATAAATAGTACAGAAGTTTAAGGAAGTTTGAATTTCACAAACGACCCGGGTTTGGCGTTCTGGCATCGTCAGACTTTTCAAGCGCACACATAAACATAAGTATGTACTCATATCATTGGTTGTATGAATTTTTGAAACGGAATCATTTTTGATTTGAGTAGGTTCCAATTAGAAGAATTCCTTTTAAGCTCCGACTTTTTCAAAAATTAAAAATGACAATACCTTAAACCTACTTACGTTATTTAAAGGTTTACGTGTCTTTGATCCCTTATGAGAGCAATCCCATGTCAATTACCATACCACATGGCTTTTAGAGCAGGGCTGTGGAGTCGGTAAAAAAAGTCCGACTTTGACTCCGACATTGACCAAAAACACGACTCCGACTAAAAAAAGGTTAATATCGTCACTTTTTTCCCTAATTTTCCTATTTATGTGTATTCAATTAAATATCAACCCTATCAATGCGGCCAAAAGCCATATTTGACATTTTAAATGTAAAAACAAAAAGTTCAAGCTTTTCAAAATTTCCGATTCCGACCAAAACGCCACGCCGACTCCAACTCTGACTCCAGCCAAAAAGCCCCGACTCCACGACTCTGACTCCGACTCCGACTCTACAGCCCCGTTTTAGAGCGTATCTACGAATCCTCAATAAGAAATGTCACACACAGTTTTTAATATTTTGTCAATTTTGCAACCCAATTGGCTATCATAAAATGAATTTTTCTTATGATTTTATGAAAAATTTGTATTTATTCAATTGGTTTGAAACATATATATACATTCAAAATAATATTTACGTTAATATTGTGAATATTTCATCAAAAGTTTTGACAGTCCTGATAACCTCTATATACTTTTTGTTGAATATCTTTTGAGAAAACTATTAAAACGAAAAGTTTATAGTCATTTTGTGGGCCTTAAGAGATTTCAGATACCTATTCGATGTGATAATTTGAGAAATATTATTTTTGACGTCTTAAAAAAAAGTCAACATTTTCATTACTAGCAATACCGAATCTGAAACGTCAAACCAGTCATCTAAAATAACATTTACTGATCTCGGCGATCTCTAAAAAAAGCATATCACAAACAGTACATTAGTGTCATCGCCTTAATTCGCTATCGAAATGGACGAGAGGGTCGTGGCTTCCAGTGAGCGCCAGCAGCTGGTCGGGGGCATCGGCGAGGAGGACGAACCTACCGAACTGCGATTGGGTACCCTGTCGCTGTCTCCGGCCATATCCTCGAGCGGTGGGGCCAGCGTCGGATCCAAGAATCACAATGCAAAGCAGTTCCAGCCAATAGCGGCACACCACGGCAATACAAGGTCAGTGCAATGTGCAAAATTTGGAATTCTTTATTTGAATATTATACCCAATCAAAAGTCATCTTTATAAGAATAAATCAGTATTGAAAGTTTCAACGTCGTTGGCTTCTCTTGCGGGGCTCGCAGGTTCGAAAACATGGATATCTGTGTTATTTACATAATATTTCCCGGTCCGTGGTGCAGTGGGCAACGTCGATGGCTTCCGTGACGTACTGCCCAGGTTCGATTTCCTGTACAAGCAGATTTTTTTAGTCGATAAATCAATTCTGTTCGAAGGCAAACGGATGTTCGTATTGTTAAAAAATCCTCTTCGATCTCACAAAGCCATGCTTAGCGAGAGCGATTAGCTAACCATTAGTCCGGTCCTGGTCCTCTAATCCTTTCAATCCGAACTCTTTTCCAAAAATAAAGGTAGTGTAACTGAGTAACAATCAGTTCTCGTAGAAAAACATATCTAGAGATAAACTCTGTGAGGAGTCCATATGCTCCAAGTTCGGAGCAGACATGGAGGGTCTTTCCAGGAGTAAAAATTTTGATACTAATGTATAATTCTTTGGTTCGAAGCCGACTTGAGAGTGGATCGATTGTTTGGGCACCGAGGAGTGCGAAATGTGTTCTTATGGTGGAGAGGGTTCAGAAGAAATTTTTGAGAATTCTCTATTTGAGGACATATGGGTACTACCCATGGCTTTATCCAACAGACTTTCTCTTAGGGATGCTCACTTTCAATAGTTTGAATGCTCGAAGAGAAATGTATTTGGCATTATATGTCTTTCGGCTTATCCGAGGCCAAAATGAGAATTCCACCATTCTTGAAAATGTTAAATTGAATGTTCCTGATAATTTTTGAGGAATCGTGAGCATGAGTTGTTTGTTCTTCCAAGGGTAGAACCAGTCTGCCAATGGGAATGCCTCTGGGAAGAGCTTTAATTTTAAACGGCATTGCTTCTCGGATGTCGACATATTTCATATTGACGTGAGTGAGTTCAGGCGAATACTATATTTTATGAATAAAAGTTGATTTTGTCAGAACTCACTCGGTTGACATCTTTGAAAATTTCTAATGTGATTTTATAAATTTTTTTTCTCTCTGTTTTTATGATTACAATGTTTTCATCTTGTTTTTAATTAATTAATGATTAAAATTATGTATTTACATGTATGTATATGTACATACACGTATTTATATTTGTCAAATACATGGCGCATTGGCATTAGCTGTAATGCCATGATTTGCTTTTTTCTTAAATAAATAAATAAATAAATAAATAAATAATGGATAAGAAAAAGTTATGTATTATATTTCTGAAGTTATGGGTCCTTAGGTATGATTAATAATTTATTTAAAAATAATAATTAACGATTGCGGTAAGTTTTTTTAGTGGCACTACTGACTCAGCGGTCATGTTGGATTCAATGTCAGATGAGTGCTGACGTAAACTTAAAAAAAATCTTAAGTCTTTTTCAGTGACCGACGCCTTTTGGTTGCCAAACGAAGCTCTTTTTAAAGTCAATGCATGGACATGGACGGTATATCTTTTCATGACATACTATTACATCATGATAACAACAGATGGCAGTGTTAGCATAAATTATTACACTATTTTTAACTGTCCACTTTGGATAGATGTCGTGTGACAAAGTACAGAGCGTAAACTCGCTTCTTTCAGGGCTGTGGAGCCGTTAAAAAAAAACACGACTCCGACTCCAACATTGACCATCTGTTAATCTCTGGCGACAAAACTCATGGAAAAGTACAAAATTCAAACGATTTATATCTGACATTTATTATCAGGGCTGTGGAGTCGTTAATAAAACACAACTCCGACTCCAGCGTTGACCAAAAACACGACTCCGACTCCAACTAAAGATTTGAAATAAAAAAATAAAGTATTGAATTAAATATCAACCAACCAATCCAGCCAATAGCCAAATTTTACATGTAACATGCACGACTCACGACTCTGACTCAAACTCTAAACAACTACGACTCCATGACTCTGACTCCGACTTCACAGCCCGGTTCACTGTCAAAGATGTCCACCTGAACAGGCAGTGCATTCATCAGTCGAACAGCCCTTGCGACTGGTGACTCAAAAGACCAAAAAATTCTTACAAAATTCGTAGGTATAATAAACGAATGGTTTCACTCAAATCTTGATTTCAATAATTTCAGAGTGGCATTTGTGAGCGAACGTCGACCGCGCCCTTCCAGACCGCCCGCCATCAGCAAAGACCCGGTGACGAGCACCCCCAGCAATGCCAACAACAACAACAACCTGACGGTGAACCCGGCTTCCAACAACAACCACAGCGGAGCTGTCAGCAACAATCAGACCGGCCAAATCGACAATCACAAGTCGAATTCGTCCAGTTTCCACTACCACCAGGCGCCGAGAGACGCGAAGAAGACCCAAGCCGCCCTGCTGAGGCTCCTGGCCGAGTTCGGGTCGGCCCCGCCACCACCGAAAGAGATCGAGCTCCTGGCCAACATACGGCAGCAGCAGGACGATCTGGCGAGACTTCATTTTAAGTGAGAAAGATACTAAAAATAATAAAACATGTTAAGTACTTTTTCCACATAAAATTTATTTGATCAGGACCGGTTTCGCTCATGGCGAGCATTGTCAACTGATAAGAAATACAACAAAACAGTGATATTTATACAAAGCTTAAGTAATAATTTAAGTATAAACTTCCATTGTAAATGCACAATTGCCACGCCTTGCTTGTTACAAATATTCGCTCATTTGATTGCAGACTCGGTTCGGATCCGGACGCCCCCGCCAAACCGGCCAGCTCCAGGGAGACTATGGTGCGCCTCGTGAAGAGCCTAGAGCAGTTGTCAACGTCAATAGAGCAGCTGCACCTCATGACCGACTTCAGGGCGGAAACCGGAGATGACAGCGACACTGAAACCCTTAAATAAACTGACATTGCAAAACATGTGTTGACACGTTGTTTTTTTTTTCTTATTGACAGCAGAACATGGACATGTTTTTATTGATTATCTTCTAATGTTCTTTTATCCAAATTGGAGATATAGTGACACGATGATATTTTGACACAGTTCCATCTTATATGACACACATTGAACCATTTTTTAATACTGCAATTTGGCCCATTGGATACAGACTAATCTAACCTAAAAATTTCAGTATGAAATTAAAATCCTTTGAGTTTCGAAGTTTCCGATTTGTTTTGTAGCTAACGACCTAAGGATTTGGCGTTTCGGCATCTTCAAGCATTTCAAACGACGTTCACCTTAGTAGGATCATTGGTCATTAGAAGATTTAAATGCAGACGATGAGCGAAACCAGACCTGATCTTTATATATTATCTGTGGATGTAGTACAAAAGAAATGTTTTTTATTTATTTAAAATACATAAATAAATTGATTGTATATATGTTACAGTGAAACTGTATTCTCAGTGAAAATATATTCTTCTCCAAGCTGTCATTGAAATTAAATTTGACCGCCCTATCTTCAATGCCCTATGTTTGTCTGTGTTTTTCTTTAGTTCTCTTTTTATGAAAGGGACTACTTGCTGATTTCGTTTCATTGAAGCAAACCAAAATTTTAGGCCGGCAAATCATAGACTTGGGCCAATAATTTCAATGATCGTGACCAGTGAAATCATGTTGTCTAACAAATCTATTACTTGATACATTTTCACTGAGAATACAGTTTCACTGTTACATATACACGAAAAAAACTTAACCCTAAATAATGTGAGTGTATCTAGTTTACTATAAGGTATGTTTCTATAGCGCGGTCCCTATTTCGGCGTTATAGGGAGTTCAACTTGCCTTCTAGAGACAGAGAAACCTTACTCATTTAACCTCAGGAGAGCCAAAAACAGGTATACTTATTTTTTTAACATATTAACACCTTACTTTGATAAAGTTCTAACTGCTCTTGACACTGTTTTGAGATATGAGCGTTTGAAGTTTCGATTGATTAAAATTCACTTGTAACAATGAGCGAGTAAAAATGTTATAAACTCTTCCTGAGAAATAATGATCTTAAAGATCTAATGATGGAGATAATGATGACAATCTTAGAACTTGTCAAATAAATTTAGTAAAAAAGTGTGCAGATGCAGTGCAACTCCGTTATTCAACCATAGATAATTCTGAATTCATTTATAATATATGATAGAATGCGGTAAATACAAGTTTTGCCAGCCGAAATGTAATTTTGGGCAAAAATGACAATTAGAACCTTTTCAAAGTATGGTAACGATATACAAATTTGCTTTCATTATTTTTAACCGCAATGTTTTGGCTTTCTGATTTTTGTATGCCAATTCATCTATCTCACTTTTTCTTTACTTTTTGGGAGAGCCAAAGTACAGGTTTCACTAGTAATCAATTAAAGTCAGTGTTTTTTTTTTTTGGGCAATTGCAGTATAGAATTTCAGTCTATGGTTGGTCAAACATTGTCTTTGAATAAATAATACCACCATTTTGTTTTACAAATCTTTTATTTATCAATACAAAAATGTTAACTCTAATGTAAAATACATTTAAATAAACCATTTCGTACAAAAGAAAGTGAGTGAGTTCATTTTTTTATAACACAAATGGACAAAATAACGAATATTTAAAAAAAAAAAACATAAACCCCCTTATAGTGTCCCCCGTATAACATTTTTTCTATAGTGAAACACGTGTCACAGTTAGTAGCACAATACATGGAATAATCATGAAGTTTTTTAAATTTTATCTTACAATGAACTTCAACAAAAGTTACCTCCGAAACCATCGAAAGTATCACATAGGTTCTTTTGAATAGTTTACTACTTTGCACATAAGTCACTTTCTCTTGTACGGCAAATATAATAAAAATAATTTACTATATATAGTTATTATGTAAGGAATAAAAGTTATATATTAAATCTAAACATGGTTGATTATTTCTATCCTTTCCTAATAAACCCTATTTCTATCTATACACTTTGTTCTATTATAACTCATTTTTCTCTACTTTTCAGTAGAGCCCAAACACAGGTTTAACCAGTAATCAATTTCTTTAATGTCAACGCCTTGACTTTCTGATTGATACTAACACAAGTTACATACAATTACGACCGTGGAACAGAGAAGAAGATGTAGTGTGTACCCTGTCTAAACAGTATATATGTTACAGTGAAACTGTATTCTCAGTGAAAATGTATCAAGTAATAGATTTGTATGACAACATGATTTCACTGGTCACGATCATTGAAATTATTGGCCCAAGTCGATGATTTGCCGGCCTAACATTTTGGTTCGCTTCAATGAAACAAAATCAGCAAGTAGTTCCTTTCATAAAAAGAGAACCAAAGAAAAACATTGGGCTGAAGATAGGGCGGTCAAATTTAATTTCAATGACAGCTTGGAGAAGAATATATTTTCACTAAGAATACAGTTTCTGTAGAATTAAAATACACTGTTATTTTTCTCACCGTATTTTAATGGAGTTCTACCAACTAAATGCCAACTCGATCAACAAAGTAACATATTATTTTGTTTATCGTGGCATTTATACCATATCCACTCCCTATTAGGAACATATGGCTGGCATGCGGTGCCTACAAAGTTCTCCGTCACCCGCCAAGCTCACCGTTCCCCCAGGTCTATGCTTGGCGCATCGCTTGGATGGTTGTCACCGGCCTTTCAGGGTCACGGCATCTGCCCGGTTGATTGATTGAAGAGACATGCAAGATTCAGGCTCCATTGGGGCATCAGCAACACATGGTCAAACAAACTAAGGATTGATATGATACGAGGAGTAAGACAGGACTATGTAGTTGTTAGCTAATCGCCCTCGCTGCGCCCCGCTTTTAAGATGGGAAAGGTGAGAAGGGATTTTTAACATCTGCTCGTACTTGGACATGGACCTGGGTGGATTGACACAGAAGCCAATGACGTTGAGCACTGCGCCACGGACTAGGCAATACCCGGGGGGAGATAATAATTGTTTTTTTTTAACCATGTCCGCTTCCAACTTGGAACATATGAACTCCTCGTGGAGCTTATTTCAACAAATGTTTTTTTTTCTACGTGAACTGCTTGCTACTTAGTAGATCTTCCTCTCTCTTTCGAAGAGAGTAGGGATTGAAAGGATACGAAGATTAGTGGTTAGCTAATCGCTGTCACTTTGCGTCGCTCTTTGGGATCGGAATGACACAGCTCTGTTTAACTAATTCAAATCTAATATATAAAAAAACAATGAATGTTTGTTTGTTAGTATTGTATGCGTTGCCATACCGTTCATTCGATTGCAATAAAACTTTGTCAATTTAGTGCTTGCACTTGCGCAATGGTTATAGGCATAAAACAACTAACTTTCAGTAGGTGGCGCGTGTGTCGTACCATAGACAATCGGCAAAAAGACAAACAATATCGATCAATGCTAGTGAAATTAAATCAAAATTATTTACCTAAAATATTGTGCACCCGAAAGCATTTCAATAAATACAAACACTTTGTTTATTTGAGTGTCATTGCAACGCTTGCCGGCTAGTAGATAATAAAAAAAATATTACTGGATTATTGCTATATCAACTGGAATTGTTTGATTACACATTTTCAATATCAATGTTAATGACTCATGGCGCCGCCATTTTGATTCGCTGTTATAAAATACGATTATTCAACAATAGAGATAACTTGAGATAACGTAAGATAACTTTTTTATCTTTGTTACATTCATGTTTAGTTACTGTCTGAATGGATAAAACGTCACACACATATAACAATATTGAGAAATTTTATCTTTTGTCAATCACAAGTGGTTCAACCTTTTAACCGATTCTATGCCGGTAAAAATCAATATGGCCGTACACAGGAGGCCGCGATTTTCTTTCAAAAAATAAATCCTAATATAATTATCGATGTATTACACATTAAAATTCAATATTCTTCGAGTTCAAGTAGTACAACACGCTCTCAAAAGATGTCACTATATGCAAGTTAAATTCAATTATTTTAAATAGGAACTGGTGACTTGTAAATTAAGTACAAAGGAGAGCGTAAATTTACGCGCATTTTGTATGGACGGCCCCTTGAACACGGACTTGTAGCGCGTAAATATACGCTTTAGGCAGAGATCAGGTTAATATTGCCGTTATCTCTTGCGGGTTTAATCAGTCAAAAATAACAGTGTTTAAATGAATGTCAACATAGTATCATGAGTAGAGACACGTGTTTTTAGCACTTTGCAATAGATGCGAAATAAATGCTAATTTCATAAAACTTGCAAATAGATGCTAAAATCACAAATAATTGCAAAATTTGCTTGTTTTTTAAATGAAATTTTACTATCCTACATATAAAATGATAGATTTTGCATACATATCGTGTATGGACATATTTTGCATCGTTATGTTCATATTTTTATACCGGCAACATTGCCCATAACGCGCATTGTCGTTGCATGTGCGTCAGGTTGATCTCGTTTTTGACGTTGTTTTCGTCTGACATTTTGATTCCATCTGTATTATTAAGCTTATCCATTGGTAAGTACATATAATATTTATTAAATATCTATTAATTATTTCGAATTATTTGCTTATTTTTTAAAATAAAAAAATATTAAATTTTAGTCTTTAAAATCATGGCGCGTACAAAAATATTTATACGCGAAAGAGCAAATTCATTCAAAGCCTTCTGCAAGTACATTGTAAATCCTTTTTTCTATAATATAGAATAAACTAACACTGTAATTTACCCTTTTATGTATATTTGTATATATTTTATATTAATAAATTGTTAAAATGAATTGTAATTCATAATAATTTGATATTTGTGTTTTATAAAAATAGATGCTATAAATGCTACAAAATGCGAAAATTGAAAAAAATAGATGCTAAAAACACGGATCTGAGTAAAGATGTATTATTAACCGTTCTAAAGCTATGGACACACCGGTGTGTCGCATAAGAAAAAGCTCTGACAGCCAGTGACGGCTGGTGACGGGGTGCTGGGGGGTGCAAAAGGAAGATTCAACTATTTTTCCGTACTACGGAAGAGAAACAGTTGGTATTGCGAACATCTGAATTGAAAGTCCATGCTATAGAAGTGTTTTAAAATCCAATGAATAGGAAAGAACTCTTGAAAAAATGGATGAATCTTCCTTTGCACCCCCCAACACCCGTCACCAGCCGTCACTGCTGACAGCTAAGAACTCACAGGTTGGCAACTGTGTTTAAGGTGTCAAAAAATAATATTTCTCAAATTATCACATCGAATATGCATCCGATATCTCTTAAGGTTCACAAAATGAATATAAACTTTTCGTTTTAATAGTTTTCTTAAAAGATATTCAACAAAAAGTGTATAGAGGTTATGAGTATTCACAATATTAACGTAAATATTCTTTTACATTACTTATAAAATCGTAAGAAAAAATCATTTTATGATAGCCAATCGGAATGCAAAATTGACATAGTATTATAAACTTTGTGTGTCAAACCTTATTGAGGATTCGTAAATACGCTCTAAAAGCCATGTGGTGTGATAATTAACATGGGATTGCTTTCATAAGTGATCAAAAACATCTAAGCCCTTAAATAACGTAAGTAGTTTTAAGGTGTTGTCCTTTTTTAATTTTTGAAAAAGTCGTAGCGTACAGGGCAAAAAGAAGTGGGGAATTCTTCTAGCTGGTAACAGGTTAAATAATATCCTTAATAGGACAGGTTGCTTGCCACTGCTAAATTTATTTCCAATTGGTTGAACCTTTCCCAATTGATTGCATCTCATTAGTTAATATTTTGTTAATGCAACGTCATTAGTAGTACAATTATTAATTGTTTGGTTTATTTCTTTAACCCCCTCTTTGCTTCCCGTAAAAAAAAAATCCCACAACTACATTTTGTAATTTATCATTTTAAAATATTAGAATCAATCTTGCTTTATAACTTTGCGTTAGTAAGTCAGAAGATGCAACTGAAAGATACGAAACACGTGTCCAATGGGGACAACTTTAAAAATGTTTTTATGCTCTTTATGTGCGATTTCAAAGTTATGCGGTTTTTTTTAATACAATATATTTTTGGGACTTAATATTTCAACGTAATTAACAACGCGTTATTCACATAATGTACGTGCAAAATCTAGTGTTTCACCTGTTTATTATATTGTGACCTTGAAACTGCGTCTGCGTACATTTTATGTTATTAAGTCATAGCTTCTTTTGTGCGATTTTCCGCGGAACGCATCTACCGCACAAAATTAGGTTTAGGTAAGGTTAGGTTAGCGAAATATTTTCAAATTCTCCTCCGGTCCGCGTTTGTAAAAAGGTTGATAACACTGACTTAATCAAGTTTTGTAAAATTGGTAAAATGCTATCTATCGATAATATTATTCAATCATAGCCCCAAATGAATTATCGGTAACCGGACAAAACAGAACATGACTTTAGATAAGGTAAGGTTAGGTTAGGTTAGGTTAGGTTTTTTGTCATGTTCTGTTTTGTCACGGAACCGAATTATCTAATATCCTATCTTTGTGGTGATTTTTCTAACGTTGCAAACTTGCAGCCCTTTCACCAGTCCATTGCGGAGTTTCCCCCGATGCTCTTGACCGCATCTTCAAACGCCACGCTGGTTTCCGAATAGAACTGCTTGTACCAGGTCCTGTAGGCCTTCAGGCAACGGTCTGTCTTCACCAGGAGAGGGTTGTTGAGGTATTCTTTGCTATTCCATACCATGACGTCACGGTTGAACTAAAATCAATGAGAATTAATGGTTATTTTGAAGCTTACTTTAAACTTTTGCCAGGCTGAGGTGGGTGAAACAGTCGACCACCACTGCTACTTTATATTAAATATCTACCTTAATATTAGTGATATAATGTGTAAACTTTTGATATTCTTAAATCATTGTTTTTTACATGTTTTTTTAGTAAAAAAATATGATTTTGATAACTAGTTTCGTCGCAATCAAATAAAAAATTCAGATTATTATTGGTCGAATGCTATTTATATTGTCGCTACCAATTGCCAGGATTAAAACTCCACTGTCTATACGCGATAAGAAACGCGTTATCTGATCTCAAACGCGCTTCTTTCAACGAACATTCCAAATCAAATGGATGCTTTTTACATTAAAAGGTTTAGATAACAAGTCGCATTCGCAGTTTTGATATCGCCAGTCTAGAATAAACAAGAACACGATCAGGTTGGTTCTTTCATGAGCGACTTAAAATATGTATAACTAGTATTGCTACCCGGCGTCGCTCGGACTAAGCGACCAATAATTATTTAATGTTATATCGTTCGACATAATTATATCAAAAAATCTAACATCCAAAATAGAGTTAAAATAAAATCACAAACTTTATTTAATTTGATGACAGCCCCATTCTCGCCCATTAAAATGTCCAAATTCAAGGAAAAAATCTAATTTGCTGTCAAAGAAATGTCAAATAATACCTTCACATAAATAAAAACATTATTATATTAATAAAAGCCGGGAAAAGTTCAGTAGAAGACTAATTTAGTACATTTTGACTAAATGTCTTTGCCGATAAAAATTCAAACATATTTTCTTTCATATTCGTTTTTATGGCAACTTTTATGTAACAATGCAAAAGGGAATTACAGACATACATACATACATACGCCGTTTCGGTTTTATATATAAGACTAGTGTTCGAACCCGGCTTCGCTCGGACCTGTTTGGGGTTATGTTCACCTCGGCGCGTAAATTCAGACGGGCCAAGTTGAAACAACTTTTTTCAAAATTCAAAAGTCTAGGTCAATTAAAATGGAATTAAAATGAACATTTCAGACTGGCATTGACATTTCACAACACTAAGAACATATTGACAGCCCCATTCTCGCCCATTAAAATGTCGAAATTCAAGGAAAAAATCTAATTTGCTGTCAAATAATACCTTCACGTAAATAATAATCATTATTATATTAATAAAAGCCGGGAAAAGTTCAGTAGAAGACTAATTTATTACATTTTGACTAAATGTCTTCGCCGATAATTTTTTTTCTTTCATATTCGTTTTTATGGCAACTTAATGACCAACAATGCAAAAGGGAATTACAGACCCACAGATATACATACGCCGTTTCGGTTTTATATATGTACTACTCGATACTCGAGTAATTGGAGCCTCTACAAACACACATCGATAACGAAACAAATTTACCGTCGAAACTTTCGCGAGCGAAATCAATTCGTTTGTTTGAACTTGCAACAACAATGCAAAAGGGAATTACAGACATACATCCCCCGTTTCGGTTTTATATATAAGATTATAAGAAAATTATCGATTTTTATATAAATATTTGTTTTATTGAACGGTGTATAAAGATACGTCAAAGCATAAACAATCATTTTTTTATTGCAGTATATGCCAAAAAGGCCATACGACTGGGGTAGTTTTTAAACCCCCTTCGGCCTACGAGCTATTTTTCAAGGACAGTCTTTCGAAGGTTAAACCATGTACAAAAAGGTAAACAACAAAATATATTTGACATACCATGATGGTTTCACTCCACAAAAACAGGTTTGCGAACGGTTTGAAGTATATCGGAGCGTACAGTCTGTGAATAACTCTCTGAACGAGTGGAGAGATTGGAGTGACCGTCTGGAGTATGACCATGGAGACGTACTGGTGGTTTATCAGCATGTGAACATAGCTGGGCCCGATCTAGAAAACAAAACCAAAGCTGTAGGAAAAAGCAACAAGTGACTTGGATTGGATTGCAATATCGATGGCTTAAAGTGTAAATTTGCTATCTCCGTTTTTGTCGAATTGTGCAGGAGATGGTAAAAAATGATTATTTTGGTATTTTTAAACCAATCGGGAAAATTTCAAATAACACTTTCAAACGATTTTTTTGTACCGCCGCTGAAAAACAACGAATGAATGACAGGTGACAATAGAAAATGGTGGAGTTGGATAATTAGCAGCGTAGGTTTTAGAACGACAATGGAGTTATAAAATTTTCCTTAAAAGTTTTTACGATGCACTCCTAAATAAGTTTTGGTTATAAAAAAATTACGGGACATGCACACTGCATGAAACAACAAGATGGCATTGTTAAGTCATTTTAAGCCAAAAGTGGAGTTAACAAAATTACTCTTTAAGCCATCGATATGATTTAATGTGCAATCAAATTTTGGACGATAAAAAAGCGTTGAAAAATTTTGTTTTTAAAGGTTCTTCAACTCAGATGTGTCGTTATTCTTTTACTATTCAAAGCTGTTTTTTTGTACCATGTCCGCTTCCAGCTTGGAGCATATGGACTCATCACGGAGTTTATCTCAAAATATGTTTTTCTACGAGAACTGCTTCTTACTCAGTTGCTCAACTTCTCTTTTTCGAAGAAAGTAGGGATGGACAAGGACTAGGACAGAACTAGTTGTTGACGAATCCCTGTCTCTATGCGTCGCTCTTTGGGATCGTAAAGGTGGGGAGGGATTTAACAACACAGACACCCATTGCCTCTGAACAGAATCGATTTATCTACTAAAAAAAATCTGCTCGTACCGGGAATCGAACCCGTGCAGTCCGACACGGAAGCCAATGATGTTGACCACTGCACTACGGACCGGGCGAGCTTAAAATTAATAAAAAATATTTTTTTCAACCAAGTTGTACAATGTCAGGAGTTAATGTTGTACCTGCTTAGCCTCGACGTCTAGGTTGAATAAAGACAGCTTGTTAAAAATTTTGATCTCGTGTTTCAAATTGAGGGCCGCTTCGTGTTCGCAGGCCTGCGATGACGACCAATGTCCGTTCCAAATGTGTCTTCCTGTAAAATATTAATTTAACATATCGTTACCTTACTTTCAAAAGGTTCTCTCTTGCTGAGAAATAATGATCTTAAAGATCTAATGTTGGAAAAAATGATGACAATCTTAGAATAAATTTAGTAAAACTAATTTTCAAATGCAGTGCAAATATGGAATTCTGCTAACTCCATTATTCTACTAAAGATAATTCTGAAATACACACATCAGGAGGTAGTTTTCAAAAGTGGTCAAATCCATTTGTTGAAAAACTGAGAATGTGAGATATTTTATTTTGGAATTGACCACTTTTGAAAATTACCTCCTGGCGTATTTATTTCAGAATTATCTATGGTAGAATAACGGAGTATTAAATCTTTAAGATCATTATTTCTCAGCAAGAGTCTATCCTTGAAAAATGACTCTCAGGCCGAAGGGGGTGAAAAAAGACCCAGTGTTTTGGCCTTATTGGCAAAGACTGCAATAAAAAAATGACTGAATATGCTTTGACGTATATTTATACATCGTACTGAAAAAAAAAACATATAAAAATTCCTATTTTTCCTATAATTATTCATATTTGAGTCGCCCATGAAAACGACGACGTTTCCACTCCAACGGCTATGGCAGACTAACAATGGAGCCGGTGATTAACATTCCAATAACCATGCACGAAGTCACATTACTTTATCTCTTATCTTATCGCTTATCACCTTTTATTGTTGCCAGATATGAAACATTCCGTCCATGTTTTTTTTTTTTCTTAAAGTAAAAAAAATATTTGGCTTTACAGCTTACGCCAATGCGACAAATATTCTTAATTGTGAAAGTCATACGAGATTAACTCGATGATAAGTAATAAATCAGTTGTGCTCAAAATCAACGATAAATAACATACACCCAGCCCAAGATCTCTATTTTTTCAATTGAAAAAATCTGACCATGCCGGGAATCGAACCCGGGTCTCCAGATCGCTAGGACAAATCTCTTGCCACTAGACCACAGGGACCGACTAATGTTATCTATGACTCGCTATGGTCACGTTATCTGATCGCTTATGGGTGTGATATTTTATGTTAGCGCTTCCCAGCGATTGCTAAAATCGACAATAAGACTGAAAAATTCCGACTTCTTCTCTTTTTTGATCGATTACGGCGCAACTAGCCAATAAATATCATATTTTTTTCTGCAAAGGTGTAAAAAACTATAATTTAAGAATACCAAAAGTTTAGACATCGTATCACTAGTATTAAGATAGATATTTAAGGTAAAGTAGCTGTTGGGACAAAATCTATACCCTTAGGGATGGCTAATAAGTAATTTGAAACATTTTTACCTGCCCATTGTTACAAGTGCATTTTAATCAGGGCTGTGGAGTCGGTGAAAAAAAATCCGACTCCGACTCCAGCATTTACCAAAACCACGACTCCGACTAAAAAAAGGTGAATATCGTCACCCTTTTACCCCAAATTTTCCTATTTATGTGTATTCAATTAAATATCAACCCTATCAATGCGGCGGCCATAAGCCAAATTTGACATATTAAGTGCAAAAATAAAAAGTTTAAAATTTTCAAAATTTCCGACTCCGAGTACGACTCCGGCCAAAACGCCGAGACGACTCCGGCCAAAGAGCTCCGACGCCGACTCCACAGCCTTGGGAAAAAGTAATGAAAATATCTCACATTCTCAGTTTTTCAACAAATGGATTTGAACACTTTTGAAAATTACCTCCTGATTATGACCTCAAGTTGATTTAACGATTACTGCCAGTCGAAAAATCGACCATTTACGAAATATTCTGGTTAGTTTTTTCATTTAAATCTATAGGGAGGACATTGTTCGCAAACGGTAGGACAAATGACAAAATAATAAAAAAATAAAAAATATATATTATTAAATAATATTCTTAACAGGACAGGATGCTCGCCTCTGTTAACATTATTCCCAATTCAAAAGAGTAATCACCCAACCTAACTGATTGATTGCAGCTCATTAGTTTATAGTTTATTAGTTTGTAATGTTTAACGTCATTAAAAATATATTTGTTTGCTTTGTTTCGATTCTATAACCCTCTCTTGCGTCCCTTAAAAAGGAAAAATCCCAATCTAATTGATTGAGTGATTGCACCTTATTAGTATCATTATGTTATTGCATTGTTTTGATTCTATCACCCCCTTCCTTGTTTCCTTTAGAAGGAAAAAAACCCGTAATCCATTTTGTAATTTCATAATTTGAAATGTTAAAATGTTAGAATTTATCTTGCTTCATTACTTAAGCAAACTTTGCGATAGTAAGTCTGAAAATGCCTCTGAAAGAGGCGAAACACGTGTCACAGTTAGTTACACAATACGTGGAATAATCAAAGTTATTTTAAATTTTATATTAAAATGAACTTCCACAAAGCTACCGCCGAAACCATCGAAAATATTGACAATATATATGACAAATGACATGTTTGCTCATTGATTACCTAGTCCGTTCCATGCGTCTGTTGTCGGAAGCGTCCTCCCAGCTAGCAGATGGTCGCTGTGGATTGCATTCAAGTGTGCAACGTCGGCTCCATTCTCTGGAATATCCTGAAATTATTCAAAAATGTTTGTTTTTTTGTGCGTTGCCATACCGTTCATCCGATTGCGATAAAACTTGTCATTTTATTGCTCTATGGGCATAGTAAAATCAACTTACAGTATATCTCTTATATAAAAATCAATGTTTTTTTCATATTGTATGAGCAGCCATACCGTTCATTTTGACAACTTATTGTTGCACTTGCGCAAAGGTTATAGACATAGTACAATTAACTTTTAGTAGGTGGCTCGTGTTTCGTACCATTGACAATCGAAAAAAGACATACAACAAATGTCATCGATACCGATCAATGTTAGTGAAATTAAATCGGAATTTATTTACGTAAAATATTGTGCATCCCAAAGCACTTCAATAACACTTTCTTTCTTTGAGTGGCATTGCAACGCTTGCCTGATACTAGCTAGTAACATATAACATTTAACAATACGTTAGATTATTCCACGTGATACGTATTTCGCCTTTCAGAATCTTCATGCATTTGAGCATTTCAACAACACACAGTAATTTGTGAAAGCTTTTGAATAAATAAAATATGATACAGCTCTGCTTTCAAATATATTCCGGGTGAAGATCAGTACCGGTTACGGTCACTGCGGGCATTTACAACTGAAATACTCGCTTTGAGCGAAACTGGTCCTGACATTCATCAGAATATATGTGGAGGTCGTTCGATGTGATGTATTTTATTTATCTTAATTATTTAATTGAAGATTCCGAAAGGCGAAATCCGGGTCGTTAGCGACAAAACTCATGAAAAGTACAAAATTTAAACAATTCAAATTTGATTTTCCATTATGAAACTCCATCAAGCACCCTCAGTCGAAATACTTAATTAATTAATTATTTTCACCAAGAAGTGACAGTTGGCACCTTGTCTGAATGCCTAAAGATGCTGAAAGGCAAAACCCATGCCGTTAGCGACAAAAATCATGGAATGGTAAAAGAATTCAGAAGAAGAGAACGATTCAAACCCGTGGACCACCGGTTGGGGAACTGTTGCAGATCAAGTCATCTTAAATACCTGAATATGGCATGAGACCAAGAAGTCGTTCCTCCCCATGTACTGCCATCTATTGTCTTTGATTTCTTCGATTTGCGGCAGAAACCACTTGGGAGGTCCACCATCGCTGTGATGCCAAACGAACACCATTTGGTGCACCTCGCACACGTACCAAACCCTCACGGATACTCCTTTGGGAACTGGAATCATGAGGAACAAGATTTGTTTATCCAAAAAAAAAATACAAATCATGGCATTACAGCTCACGCCAATACGCCATGCGTTTGACAAATTTATTTACATATAAAGGGTTTTTTTATAAGGACGCTTAGTTTTGAAATGTAAATAAAACAAGTTGTTTGTGAGATTTCGACTAAATTTTAATTTCATTTGTAAGTATATTTTACGGCATTAAATATGGAATATGGCATCAAATGTCTGCCAATATCCATTCATTATAAAATGGGCCATGTCGCTAAAGTTGACTTTTTTGACAAATTTGGGTAAACTTCCAACTGCTCCAGAACCCAATCAGGCGTTGTCTGCGGTCGTTTACCTGAAGTTCCTCGGTTAGTTGGATTTTATACGGGTGCAGACATAAGGCCCGATTCAAAATTCGCCAAGTCGAAGTCGCAGAAAAGCCAAGTTCTTGTGAACAACGAGAAATAAGCTGCCTTGGGTTTTCCTGTACACTTTCACACACAGCAGCAATGTTTTCATCAGATATTGTATTTTGATGACGTACAGGTAGGTGTTGGCCGATTATTTACCAAACTGGTTGACTCAAATTTGGCCACTAAACAATGAATAATCTACTCAGCAGGACAAAGTAACATATTTTGAGCGTCCCTATTGAAATACCCTTTACATACATACTTGTACATAGACGTTACAGTGCAACTGTATTCTCAGTGAAAATATATTCTTCGCCTAGCTGTCATTGAAATAAATTTGACCCCCCTATCTTCAGCCCGATGTTTATTTGTTTTTTTCTTTGGTTCTCTTTTTATGAAAGGGACTACTTGCTGATTTTGTTTCATTGAAGCAAACCAAGATGATAGGCCGGCAAATCATCGACTTGGGCCAATAGTTTCAATGATCGTGACCAGTGAAATCATGTTGTCATACAAATTCTATTACTTGATACATTTTCACTGATAATACAGTTTCACTGTAACATATAATTTTTTTGTTATGGAGGTTGTAAAAACAGCTTTGCTTTGAGAGCTTTGATAATTTTAAATGGTATTGCTTTTTACACCCGTAAAATCGCACAAAAAAAGGCCATGACTTAATATGGGAACATAACATGTGCAAGGACGCACGTGTCAAGGTCAAATTGTAATAAACAGGTGAAACATTGGATTTTGCATGTGTATGTGAACAATGAATATCTTCAGGCATTTCAAGTGCACGAATTAGCTTGAGCTGACTTCCATTGAAATTCCATGAAGCTGCTTCAGTCCAAATCCTAAATTTATACCTGCTTCAAGATCCGGTATAGACACACAGTTTCCCGAGTCTCCGCTGAACCTCCACTTGTGGAAAGGGCACTCCAGGCAGTCCCCCTTTACGGCGCCCCCAACGGCCATGTTGGCGCCGAGGTGGGGGCAGTGGGCGTCGATAGCCCTCGCGACCCCGTTCTCTCCCCTGAAAACTGCGATGCATTCCCCTGGAAGGGAAAAAAACCAGGATATCATTTAATTGTCGATGGGAGGGTTTAATATACAGAGGCAAGATTACAGGACAATGAATTCTATTAATTAAGGATTTCGACTGAGCGTGCTTGATGGAATTTCAATATCAAATTTGAATTTTGTACATTTTTCACTTTTAAGGTGTTCACTGTCAAATGAACAATGAATGGTGGAAAGGCATTATAATAAAAATAATAATACATTTTTAGTACTTTTTCCACCTAAAATTATTTTGATCAGGACCGCTTCCGCTCATGTCAACTCAATGCTCGCCAAAAGCGAAACCGGTCCTGATCAAATAAATTTTATGTGGAAAAAGTACTAAAAATGTTTATTATTTTTATTTGTACATTTTGTACTTTTCCATGAGTTTTGTCGCTAACGACCCGGGTCAAAAATATGATTTTGACAGACTAGTTTCGTCGCAATTGAATAAAAATAAAATTAGTCGGATTATTATTGGCCGAAAACCATTTTATTGTCGCTACCAATTGCCAGGATTAAAACTTCACTGCGCATAAGCGATAAGAAGCGCGTTATCTTATCTCACACGCGCTTCTTTCAACGAACGTTCCAAATCAAATGGATGCTTTTTACATTAAAAGATGTAGATAAAAAGTCGCATTCACAGTTTTGATATCTTTGATACTTAAAATATGATATTTTTATAGAACGATGTATAAAGATACGTCAAAGCATAATCAATCATTTTTTTTATTGCAGTCTATCCCCATAAGACGGGGGGGTATGGGGTCCCACTGGGGTCTTTTTTACACCCCCCTTCGACCCACGATTTATTTTTCAAAGACAGTCTTTCGAAAGTTAATACAATTTGGATAGAGATATTCATACACTACAAGTATTACTCGAGTATTTAGAAAAATACTTGAGTAATTCATCGTTCAAAAAAAAATATATTTGAAAATCGATAATTGTCCTATACACTTCATTCAAACACCTTTTCATATGAAAAGCATCGATTTGATTCGAAATTTTTGTTGAAAGGTAACGCTATCTTATCGCATATGCGCAGTGAAGTTTTAATCCTGGCAATTGGTAGCGACAATATAAATGGTTTTCGGCCAATAATAATCGGAATTATTTTTTTTTTTTTATATGTAATTGCCACAAAACTGGCCGATCAATATTTAAGATAAGGTAGCCGTGGTGGTCGACTGTTTCACCCTCAGCCTGGCACAAGTTAAAAAAAGGACAAATAAATCGAAATATTCATATTCACCCAAGCAGTCAACTCTCTGAACATCTCCCACTCGCAGTTGGTCAGACTCCACGACACCGAACCACCCATTGGGGTACGGGGGTGGTAGTCGGGCTCCGGTTCTTCTGAGGGTCGTACCCAAGCGGGCCAGATCCCTTTTCATCTTGCCCTTTGATGAGCCCAGAAAGAATTACTACCCTTCTCCGAAAGACCCTGCAATTAAATTAAACACAAAATTGAAAGAAAGATAGAAAAAAATACAAGACTGCTATAGTTATAAGCAGGGCTGTGGAGTCGGTAAAAAAAGTCCGACTCCGATTCCAACCAAAACATTGTCCAAAAACGCGACTCCGACTCCGACTAATAAAGTTGAATATTGTCAGTTTTGTTTGCCTAATTTTCATATTTATGTGTATTCAATTAAATATAAACCCTATCAATCCAACAATGGTCAAATTTGACATATTATATGCAAAAATTAAAAGTTCAAACTTTTCAATATTTCCGACTCAGGCCAAATCGCCGCACTGACTCCGACTCCAACTACGGGCACAAAAAGCTCCGACTCCACAGCCCTGGTTATAAGACAATTTACCAAGTATGAAGATGTTGGAAGACGAAACCCGTGGCACAAGTGACAAAACTCATGAGAGTGTACAAAATTCAAATGGTTTGAATCCGTTAAGCTGAACTCTATTAATTTCCAAAATTTCTTGATAAAATAATTTTAATTCACCCCTGTTAATATGTAACAAATCAATGCCTCTGTTAATTATAACAAAACCACTTAATTCATTGAAACTTGTTAACATTCAATTTTCGCTACATTTTTACATTTTAATAGCAATTTAACATATAGATCTACTTCTATTTTTGTATATAAACGATACAAACTGCTTGTTACGCGTCAGTTCAAGTATATCCGTGCACTTGAAGCGCCTGAAGATTCCGAAAGGCGAAACCCGTAGAGGCGTTAGCGACAAAACTCATGAAAAAGTACAAAATTCAAACAATTCAAATTTTATATTGAAATTCCATCAAGCACTCTCAGTCGAAATCCTTAACTATGTGATATACAGTGACGGCTAGTGACGGGGTGCTGGGGGGTGCAAAAGGAAGATTCAACTATTTTTCCGTACTACGGAAGAGAAACAGTTGGTATTGAGAACATCTGAATTGAAAGTCCATGCTATAGAAGTGTTTTAAAATCCAATGAATAGGAAAGAACTCTTGCAAAAATGGTTGAATCTTCCTTTGCACCCCCCAACACCCCGTCACCAGCCGTCACTGGTTATATACATATGGTTGATAGCTATGTCAGCAGAGTTTTGTCACTTACGACGCGTATCGAGTACTCGATACTCGTGAATACTCGTCCATTTCTCTTGCACCCATTCGATACCCGAGTATTTTGATATGGAAAAAATGATCTCCCTGACATGTGAAATGAGACAAGTCTAAAAATGGTAAAACTTTTCTTTTCGAATCATGAAATTTTAGCAGGGCTGTGGAGTTGTAGTCAGACTCGTGGAGTCAAAAGTATCAATTAGAATCTTTTCAAAGTAAGGTGACGTTTTGATAAATATTATATTTTTACCTGTTCATAATTGAAAGGGACCAAAATCTTCTTGTAAAAGAATACTATCATACATATTAGAATTGCAACCAAAATTGTGTATTGAAGATTACAAATATGGATATAATATGCAGTATTTAAATTGTGGTTTTCCTCTGCCATCTGTTTTTCTACTGCCACACAATCCTGGCCAACACAGACCATGGCTCCAATCCTGAAATAAAAGTAAAAGTATTATTATTAATAAACAAGCCAGTACAAGGCTAGCGTTGCAATGCCACACAAAATATTAATGTGATTTTGGATACCGTAAAACGGGGTGAATAAATACACTTTTTACCCTTCACGACTAAGTTTCTTCATACCTGGACAAAATAATTCAAATATGAATGGCTTGAAACTTGTTTCTATGGTCCTACTACACATTCATGACAATATTTTTCAAATATTCACTATCGTTATTAAGACACAGTCAATTTTTGTTCGATGTGTCTATTCACATTGAGACGAGAGAGGGTGAATTGAGACTTGGCGGGTGAATAGAGACGAAAATACCAGGGCTGTTAGAATCAATCTTGCTTCATTACTTAAGCAAACTTTGCGATAGTATGTCCGAAGATGCGTCTTAAAGAGGCGAAACACGTGTCACTGTTAGTAGCACAATACGTAGAATAATCAAAGTTATTTTAAATTTTATATTACAATGAACTTCCACAATGTTACCGCCGAAACCATCGAAAGTGTTACATAGGTTCTTTTGAATAGTTTACCACTTTGCACTTAAGTCACTTTCTCTTGTAAGGCAAATATAATTAAATTATTTTACTATATATAGTTATTATGTAAGGAATAAAAATTATATATTAAATCTAAATATGTTTGATTATTGCTATATATTTTCCTACAACTTTCTATCTATTCACTTTGTTCTATTGTTTTTTTTTCTATACAAAAATTCATTTATAATATATTCTGTCATAACCCCAAACTGGTCCGAGCGAAGCCGGGTTCGAACACTAGTCTTATATATAAAACCGAAACGGCGTATGTATGTATGTCTGTAATTCCCTTTTGCATTGTTGTTGCAAGTTGCCATAAAAACGAATATGAAAGAAAATATGTTTGAATTTTTATCGGCGAAGACATTTAGTCAAAATGTAATAAATTAGTCTTCTACCAACTTTTTCCCGGCCTTTATTAATATAATAATGTTTATTATTTACGTGAAGGTATTATTTGACA
Organism: Himalopsyche kuldschensis; assembly: GCA_028554975.1. Classification (NCBI taxonomy): domain Eukaryota; kingdom Metazoa; phylum Arthropoda; class Insecta; order Trichoptera; family Rhyacophilidae; genus Himalopsyche; species Himalopsyche kuldschensis. Next base: position 137,791 of record JAHFWI010000123.1, on the reverse strand, counting down.
TTTCTTTGACAGCAAATTAGATTTTTTTCCTTGAATTTGGACATTTTAATGGGCGAGAATGGGGCTGTCATCAAATTAAATAAAGTTTGTGATTTTATTTTAACTTATTTTGGATGTTAGATTTTGTGATATAATTATGTCGAATGATATAACATTAATTATTGGTCGCTTAGTCCGAGCGATGCCGGGTAGCAATACTAGTTATATATAAATAGTAAAAATAGATTCGATACTTTCATCTATTCATTCCAGTTAACTTTTCAGATCGCTTTCCTTGGCGAACTTTCTCATTATAAAATGGCTGTACTGATTCAAAAACCTTCGAAGGTATCCACACAACAAATCATCAAAGTTTTATCGCAATCTGATGAACATTATAGGGACGCATACGGGACATACATACAAACAAACATTCATTTTACATCACTTTTAAGGTGTTCCACTGTCAATACTTTGTGGAAAGGCAGTATAATAAAAATAATAAAACATTTTTAGTACTTTCCACATGAGATTTATTTCTTTCGCTCATGGCGAGCATTATTAACTGATAAGGAATACAATAAAACAGTGGTATTTATGCAAAAGTTTAGTATGAAAACCAGGTATGACAAACAATTGGTAAATCGACTAAGCAAATAAATTAAAGCAAATTACAAGAAAAATAGACTAAAAATAAAATGTTCAAGACCTCTTAGCAATGGTAAACTAGCACATCAAAAATCAATTAAGTATGAATTAATATTAAGAAAGTAAAAGCCCAAAATTAAACGCATTTAATAAAAATAAATAAATTTACATGTCTGTCAACCACTGTTTTATTGTATTCCTTATCAGTTGATAATGCTCGCCATGAGCGAAACCAGTCCTGATGAAATAAATCTCACGTGGAAAAAGTACTAAAAATGTTTTATTATTTTTATTATTATTTATTTTACAGTAGAACCTCGATTATCCGGATTGGTCAAAATAAACAAAAATATTAAAAACGTGGCGAATTGCGTTCACTGTTTACGTACGTGATGGAATGCAGTCTTAATATTTTGATCGTTGCTTTTGTTCTAACAATAAGTCCTGTGTAAAATATGGGTCAGTCATCGTCCAAATTTGATACGCATTGAACGATTGTTTCTTGAAAAATTGAACACGATTTAAATATTTATTTTGAATATTACCGATATGTCAACGAAATGAAAACGTGTCGCAGTTTCATTAAAAGACAAATTGGATATAATCGATGCTTTGAAATGGGGTGAATCGGGACATTTTTTGTCTAATAAAATAATTTACAATTAAAGCTATGTTTCTTCTTCTTGTCCTTTCCTGTCAATTATGATTTTTTCGATTATCCGGATTTGTCCTTATCAGGACTATCTTCATCCCCAATTGGTCCGTATAATCGAGGTTCTACTGTATGTGTATATAAAGACAGATAATAAAGAAATCTTCGTTGGCATTAGAGACTCCAATTCGAGTATCGAGTACTCGATACTCGAGTATAGAGACTCCAATTACTCGACATATCAACTACTCGAGTATCGAGTAGTCAAATTTCAAAATACTCGAGTACTCGAGTATACTCGAGTAGTTTCAGATGTACCAAAATATATATTTTTAATTCGAATTTGTATGACAAATAATTAAAGAAACTTATTGAATATTACTAATACATTTATTTCCATTTATCCAACATATATTTCAACAATAATAGTAAATTAAACAACTCAAATTTTTAATTGGATTGCTGTTTTTTTTTATAATTCTCGCAGTAGAAATAACTTTCGACGATTATTATTAAAACGAGTATTACTCGTGTATTTTTCAAAATACTCGAGTATCGAGTACTTGGAAAATGGACGAGTATACTCGAGTATCGAGTACTCGATACTCGATTTGGAGTCTCTACTCGAGTATACTCGTCCATTTTTTTAGTACTAGATACTCGAGTAATTTGAAAAATACTCGAGTAATAATACTCCTTATATATAAATGATGGCTAATTTGAAAATTTAATTTTTTTTAAGCAGCGGACAGAAAAACTTTTTGGCACTATTGAATTTATTGTTATTTTTTAAGCTGACGTCCACAGCAACAGATAGAGTTTTTCTACCGCGGGAATAAAAAAACAAAGCGTCGAACCAAGTTAAAAATTTAAGACATTTAATTCTCTACTATTTTCGAAATATATGTTTCATAAATTGAAATAAATGAATTAATGCAACAAAATAAGCTTATTTATTTATTTATATACACAATTTGAATTAATAATATACATTTTGTTACATCTGAAACTACTCGAGTATACTCGAGTATTTTTAAATATTTACTACTCGATACTCGAGTACTTGCTATGTCGAGTAATTGGAGTCCCTAGTTGGCATCCACACAACAAATCACCAAAGTGTCATTGCAATTGGATGAACCGTATGGCAGAAGTATTTAAAAGTGAAACTAAAGTAACGCCACTGACGGCCCCGCACGCAATTAGATATGTGAGAAACAAAAAAAATGATTTTTTTTTTTTGGTCCACTTTGGTAGTATAATGGTCACTTAATGTATGGAAAGGATTTCGTTCGAGGTGGAATTTGTTATCGAAATTTAAATACGATTTGTGATTCAAATTCAGAATTTAAAACCTAAAAAAGGCGACAGGATGCTCGGCGTCAAATTATGCCGGGAGTTCCTGGCTGCCAATACACAACCGAAGCCTGCTGCCATTGGCGGATCTCTACAGGGGGGTGCATAAGTGTCATGTACCCCCCACGAGGAGGATTTGTTCCATTCAAAATATTATAACATTTGTAAGGTGTTCACTGTCAATACTTGGTGGAAAGGCATTATAATAAAAATAATAACACATTTTTAGTACTTTTGTGATAATGCTCGCCATGAGCGAAACCGGTCCTGATGAAATAAATCTCATGTGGAAAAAGTACTAAAAATGTGTTATAATTTTTATTATTATAACATTAATATAAAATTTAAAAAAGCTTTGACTCTTCCACGTATCGTGCTACTAACTGTGAAACGTGTTTCACCTCTTTCAGAGGCATCTTAGGACTTACCATCTAAATAAAAAGGGTTCAAAGATGAATAGTTTAGAATTTTTAGAAATAAATAAAACTCTTAACAAAAAAGTAGTACAGTGAAACCCCGATTCTACGTTTTTCAAGGGACAGTAAAAAACAAACGTTAAATGCGGGAAACGATGAATGCGGGAAAGTTTTATATATTAACTAAATAGCGGAACTATATAAAATGAACGCACCACGCGGGAAAACGTATAATGCGAGAACGTAAGATCGGGGTTCCATTGTATTATTAAATAATATTCTTAATAGGATTGGTTGCTCGCCACTGCTTACATTATTTCCAATTAATTGGGCAATCACAAACCTATCTGATTGATTGCAGCTAATTAGTTTAATAGTTTGTAATGTTAACGTCATTAGGAGTATGATTATTTGTTTGCTTTGTTTCGATTCTATAACCCCCTCTTACTTCCCGTAAAACGAAAAAATCCCAAACTCCATTTTGTAATTTTATCATTTTAAAATGTTTTTAAAAAGAATCAATCTTGCTTCATTACTTAAGCAAACTTTGCGATAGTAAGTCCGAAGATGCGAAACACGTGTCACAGGTAGTAGCACAATACGTGGAATAATCGAAGTTAATTTAAATCAATAAGTTGTACAGTTAAGAATCTTGACTGAGGGTGCTTGATGTAATTTCAAAATCAAATTTGAATTGTCTGAATAATGTACTTTTCCGTGAGTCTTATCGCTAACGACCCGGGTTACGAACTTCGGCATCTTCAGGCATTTCAAGTGCACGGATGTACTTTAAATGACGCGCAGTAAACAATATTACTAAGTATGCAATGTATTTTTTATTATTTATTATGCAATTTATTTTTTAGTCGTGTCTTTGGTAAATCCTGGAGTTGGAGACGTATTTTTTTACCGACTCCACAACCTTGCTTATTCCACATTAAATTTATTGGATCACGCCCGGTTTCGCCCATGGCGAACATAATCAACTGATTTATATTTCTGCTTATATTTTTTTTTATTATCATTCTCCGCTCCTAGTATGTATCATATTTTGTATCATAGAAAGAATACGGATATTGTGAAACCCCGATTCTACGTTTTTCAAGGAACCGTATAAAACGAACGATTAATGCGGGAATGTTTTATATGTGAACTAAATGCCGGGACTATAGAAAATGAACGCACCACGCGGGAAAACGTATAATGCGAGAACGTAAGATCGGGGTTTCACTGTATGTATGTACAGTGAAACCCCGATTCTACGTTTTTCAAGGGACCGTATAAAACAAACGATTAATGCGGGAAAGTTTTATATGTGAACTAAATGCCGGGACTATAGAAAATGAACGCACCACGCGGGAAAACGTATAATGCGAGAACGTAAGATCGGGGTTTCCCTGTATGGAAAAGATTAGTGGTTAGCTAGTCTGTCTTTGAAGAGTTGTTGGAAGGAAAAAAATAAGTTATTGGGGAGTGCAAAGGGTTAAAATTCGCGATGAATTATCCACGATCTGGTTTTATAAAAACGGTTTCGCAAAATCGTTGCCCTATTTCTATTCCATAGCCTCCAGTGTCAATGAAACTTGCACCAAGGTAAAGATTGCCAGTACTTTGACTACATAATTCGGTCATAAATGTCAATGTTAGACGGCAGTGCAAATATCAGGGCTGTGGAGTTGAGACTTCAATTAAGGCGTTTAAAAGCATAACCGCCTCTATCCATATACTATCATTTTTGAGATAATGATTGATTAATGATCCGGTTCGTACGTTCTATGCCCTGCTTCTTCAAACACACGAAAAATTACCTCTAAGCCATTTAAAATCGACATCTAAAATGAAGATCAAATGCATAACCGCCTTTCTCCACCATATGTGAAGTTCAAAACCGCCACAATCTAAATGCATCAATCACGAGCCAGGGAACACTGACCTACCGCCCTCTCACCATACAAACGTTTTGTGTTCCCTTTGCAAATTATTCTAATATTATATAGGGTCTTTTTATAAGGACGCTTAGTTTTGAAATGTAAATAAAACAAGTTGTTTGTGAGATTTCGACTAAATTTTAATTTCATTTGTAAGTATATTTTACGGCATTAAATATGGAATATAGCATCAAATGTCTGCCAATATCCATTCATTATAAAATGGGCCATGTCGCTAAAGTTGACTTTTTTGACAAATTTGGGTCAACTTAAGGCCCGATTCAAAATTCGCCAAGTTGTAGTCGCAGAAAAGCCAAGTTCTTGTGAACAACGAGAAATAAGCTGCCTTGCGTTTTCCTGTACACTTTCACACACAGCAGCAATGTTTACACCAGATATTGTATTTTGATGACGTACAGGTAGGTATTGGCCGATTATTTACCAAACTGGTTGACTCAAATTTGGCCACTAAACAATGAATAATCTACTCAGCAGGACAAAGTAACATATTTTGAGCGTCCCTATTGAAATACCCTTTACTTGAAGATTAAAATCCTTTTTTTCGATTGCTGAACAATTTGACTTTGTGGAGAGAGGCGGTTATGCATTTAAACCTCTCAATTCGAGTATCGAATACTCGTACATTCTTCTAGTACACTTGGGCCTCGTATAACACGGTTATATGGTTACACAAAACGTCGTGTAATACAAGGTTTGAAGTTCATACACTATAAGGGTTTGCGTTACAAAAAAAATATCGAATTATATTTTGTAGTTCCCTCTTGAATTTCAAGCTCTTTTCCATTATAGGATCATTTTCAATAAAAAAAAATCTAATTTAAAAGCCAATTCCAGGCAGTCATTTATTGTTTTTAATGTGAGACATGTACAGTGAAACCCCGATCTTACGTTCTCGCATTATACGTTTTCCCGCGTAGTGTGTTCATTTTCTATAGTCCCGGCATTTAGTTCACATATTTATTTATTTAAGAAAAAGCAAATCATGGCATTACAGTTGATGCCAATGCGCCATGTATTTGACAAATATAAATACATATAAAACTTTCCCGCAAAATCAACGTTAAATAACATACTCCCAGATCTCTTTTTTCCAGGGCTGTGGAGTCGGAGTCGGAGTCGTGGAGTCGGAGCTTTTTGGCCGGAGTCTGAGTTGTCGCGGCGTTTTGGCCGGAGTCGTACACGGAGTCGGAAATTTTGAAAAGTTTGATCTTTTTATTTTTGCATTTAATATGTCAAATTTTGACTTTTGGCCGCATTGATAGGGTTGATATTTAATTGAACACACATAGATAGAAAAATTAGGGGAAAAAGTGACGATATTAACCTTTTTTCAGTCGGAGTCGGAGTCGGACTTTTTTTTACCGACTCCAAAGCCATTTTTTCAATTGAAAAAATCTGACCTTGCCGGGAATTGAACCTAGGCCCCCTGATCGCTAGGACAAAGCTCTTGCCACTAGACCACAGGGACCGACCGATGTTACAAAAAACAAAAAAAGACACGGTTAAAAGACATACATACATGATAGAAACCCCAGCGCACGGATCGGCGATAGAGTGACGCAGCGAGGTGAAAATAGTCACAGTTGAATGGATTCGTCAGGCCATACAGACAGATAAAACGATTCCGGTCTAGCACTTGCGTGATAGTGTCTTTTGCCACAGCGATATTAAACAAACAAATCGACTTGTCTTGGATAGTATTGAATTGGTATTAAATCTATTGTCAACAATATTACATATTTATTGACAATGATTTAATCTAATTTTTAACAGTTGGCAAAATAATAAATTTTACATATTTTCCATATTTTTTCACGACCAAATATAATTGTGCACATTTTCATATGCAGTGCTATACAACCGGTGGCTTGGGATTGGAATACGGCGTGCATTTAATGGGCCAGTATCTAATCGGAGTTTTGGTCAGTAAAATTAATAAATGGTCGGTAATATGTCAAAATGGTCAGTGAATTTTGTTGGCTGTATGTATCTGTTACAGTGAAACTGTATTCTCAGTGAAAATGTATCAAGTGATAGATTTGTAAGACAACATGATTTCACTGGTCACGATCATTGAAATTACTGGCCCAAGTCGATGATTTGCCGGCCTGAAATTTTGGTTTGCTTAAATGAAACAAATTCAGCAAGTAGTTCCTTTCATAAAAAGAGAACCAAAGAAAAACACAGACAAACATTGGGCGTTGAAGATATGGCGGTCAAATTTCAATGACAGCTTGGAGAAAAATACATTTTCACTGAGAATACCGTTTCACTGTAACTAGCGCAGTGCCAACGTTGTTGGCTTGCGTGCTGGACCGCCCGTATTTGATTCCCGGTACGAGCGGATTCTTTCGGTCGATAAATCTGTTCAAAGGTGTTCTCTGCTAAAATTCCCTTACCAACTTTCCTATTACAAAGAGAGACGCACAGCGAGAGCGATTAGCTAACCACTAGTCCTGTCCGAGTCCTCGTATCCTTTCCATTCCCTACTTTCTTCGAGAGATTGGGCAACTGTGTAACAAGCAATTCTCGTAGAAAAATATAAGTTGAGATAAACTTCAAATACAACAAAACGGCGATATTTATACAAAATTTAAGTTAGAAATACAAGATAATTTACTAGTTATTATATATTAAAATGAACTTCCACAAAGCTACCGACAAAGTAACCAACATTTCAAGTACAGTTTGTGAACAACGTGCTATTAACTACGTCACTATGATTCTATACAGGGCTGTGTAGTCGGAGTAGTGGAGTCGGGATTTTGTGGTCGGAGTCGGACATTTTGAAAAGTGTGAACTTTTTATTTTTGCATATACATATGTATGTAATATGTAAAATTTGGCTATTTGCTGGATTGGTTGGTTGATATATAATTCACTTTTAATGTCTTGACTGTGGACTTGGTGGAATGACATTATAATAAAAATAATAAAACATTTTTAGTATGTACTTATTTTACAAAAAAATTATTGAATCACGACCGGTTTCGCTCATGGCGAGCATTGTTAACTGATATATAATTGAACAGAATTAAACTTTTTTTAGTCGGAGTTGGAGTCGTGTAATACTCGTGTTTATGGCAAATGCTGAAGTCGGAGTCGTTTAACGACTCAACAACCCTGTTATATAGTCCCAGCAAAAATAAATGCATTAAAAAACCGCATAACTTTGAAATCGCACAAAAAGAGGTTAGCGTATTCGTACTGCGATTCCGATTCGCGAATATAAAAGGTTTTCGATGGTTTCGGCGGTAACTTTGTGGAATTTCATTTTAATATAAAATTTAAAATAACTTTGATTATTCAACGTATTGTGTAACTAACTGTGACACGTGTTTCGGCTCTTTCAGAGGCATCTTCAGACTTAGTATCGCAAAGTTTGCTTAAGTAATGAAGCAAGATAAATTCTAACATTTTAACATTTTAAATTATGAAATTACAAAATGGATTACGGGTTTTTTCCATCTAGAGGAGAACAAGGAAGGGGGTGATTTTGATTCTATCACCCCCTTCCTTGTTTCCTTTAGAAGGAAAAAAACCCGTAATCCATTTTGTAATTTCATAATTTAAAATGTTAAAATGTTAGAATTGCTCCATTACTCAAGCAAACTTTGCGATAGTAAGTTCGAAGATGCCTCTGAAAGAGGCGAAACACGTGTCACAGTTAGTTACACAATACGTGAAATAATCAAAGTTATTTTAAATTTTATATTATAATAAAAGGTTTGCTACGTATGAAATATTAATTTCAAGTTCTACTGACGTAACTATAATAAATAAATAGTTTAAAAATTTGCATTCGTCATCTTCTAAGTGCAAAATAATTATAATAATAATAAATACAATCAAATCGCATAAAAGAAATATTTCAAATATTTATGTTGCAGACTTATTTATGATTCTCGAGTACACGTGCACTAATATGAACTGAAATTTAAAAATAAATTCATTCTCTCGATGGATTCGGCGATAACTTTGTGGAAGTTCATTTTAATGTAAAATTTACGCGAACGTCATTAGTAGTACAATTATTTGTTTTCTTTATTTTGATTCTATAACCCCCTCAATGGCAAAAGACACTATCTCGCAAGTGCTAGAGACCTGTGTCGTTAGGCCTGACGAATCTTTTCAACTGTGACTGTTTTCATCTCGCTACGTCGCTCTATTGCCGATCCGTGCGCTAGAGTTTCTATCATGTGTGTCATTTAAGACTATTAATTATTTGGTCAGTTTCTAATTCGGTAAATGGTCAGTTATAAATACTTAAAACGGTCAGTTACAAATAATAAATGGTCAGTTAAAATAAAAAGATCATGTCATAAATTTGCCTGTTACGACCATATTTGATAAAATTCACAAGCTGTCAAACTAAATCATTTTTTAAAAATAGCTGACTATTTAAATTAAATACTAACCATTTTTAATAAATAACTAACCATTAAAATATATTACTGACCGTTTTATTTAATAACTGAACACATTCACACTGATACAATGACAACTGACCGTTTATAATATTAAATGACCATTTTGATTTTTAACTGACCATTTATTTATTTAACTGACCAAAACTTTAATAAGTTTCTGACCCATTAAATACATGCCGTCATTTAACCGTGTCTTTTATGTTTTTTGTAACGTCACCGCTTCTAATGTGGAGCAAATGGACTACTAGTGATTATCTCGACAGATTAAGAAACAACCTATCTGATTGATTGCAGCTCATTAGTTTAATAGTTTGTAATGTTGACGTCATTAGTAGTATTATTATTTGTTTGCTTTGCTTTGATTCGATAACCCACTCCTTGCTTCTCGTAAAAAGGACATAACCCAAACTCCATTTTGTAATTTTATCATTTTAAAATGTTAGAATCAATCTTGCTTCATTACCTGAGGAAACTTTCCTACAATAATAGTTTAAATTTAACTTACATATCTATAAATAAGCGATACAGAAATATGATTTGCGCGTTACCGATACCATGTCGAGCTAGACTTGACATAGAAATTTTAAGCCAGGACCCATTTGATTTGATCGCTAGGGTTATGGTCTTACCAATTGACTACAGATGGCGGTATAAATATGTATGTTAAAACAAGAAAAGTTTCGAAATTTTAACTAAGTTACATATATCTAATATAAAATTTAAAATACCTTTGATTATTTCACGCATTGGGCTACTAACTGTGACACGTGTTTCGCCTCGTTCAGGGGCATCTTCGGACTTACTGTCGCAAATTTTGCTCAAGTATTGAAGCAAAATTGATTCAAATATTTTAAAATGAAAAAATTACAAAATGTAGTTTGGGATTTTTCCCTTTTACGGGAAGCAATGAGGGGATTATAGAATCGAAACAAAGCAAACAAATAATTATACTACTTATGACGTTAGCATAAAAAAATATTAACTAATGAGATGCAATCAATCAGATAGGTTATTAATATAAAATTTAAAATAACTTTGATTATTCCACGTATTGTGTAACTAACTGTGACACGTGTTTCGCCTCTTTCAGAGGCATCTTCAGACTTACTATCGCAAAGTTTGCTTGAGTAAGTCTGAAGATGCCTTTGAAAGAGGCGAAACACGTGTCACAGCTAGTTACACAATACGTGGAATAATCAAAGTTATTTTAAATTTTATATTAAAATGAACTTCCACAAAGTTACCGCCGAAACTATCGAAAATATTCAGATAGGTTATGGTTAAGCCTTTTAGCTGGAAATAATGTAAGCAGTGGCTAGCAACCTGTCCTATTAAGAATATTATTTAATAATACTTCTTTTTTATTTTAGAGTTTTATTTATTTCTAAAAATTCTAAGCTATTCATCTTTAAACCCTTTTTATTTACTCGGTGGAGTATTTCTAAATTACTACTCTGATTAAAATAATGATTGTTTTCTATTAAATGATTGGCAAACTCAGAAATATTGTACTTTTTAGACATCTTATATGTTCTTTAATTCTAATATTAAAGTTTCTACCTGTCTGTCCAACATAAGAAGCTTGGCAGTCTCCACAAGAGAGTCGATAGATACCACTCTGTGACGATGAATCTACGCGATCTTTACTGTTCAATAAAAAAAATTCGTAAATTATTTACTGTGTAAAACGCGGATTCTATATTGTCTGGTTAAAAAACTGAACTATCTTTGACGAAATGTCTCCTAAATAAATGATTCTAATATAAAATTTAAAATAACTTTGATTATTCCACGTATTGTGTAACTAATTGTGACACGTGTTTCGCCTCTTTCAGAAGCATCTTAAGACTTACTATCGCAAAGTTTGCTTAAGTAATGAAGCAAGATAAATTCTAACATTTTAACATTTTAAATTATGAAATTACAAAATGGATTACGGGTTTTTTTCCTTCTAAAGGAAACAAGGAAGGGGGTGATAGAATCAAAAAAATGCATTAACATAATGATACTAATAAGGTGCAATCACTCAATCAATTAGATTGGGATTTTTCCTTTTTAAGGGACGCAAGAGAGGGTTATAGAATCGAAACAAAGCAAACAAATATATTTCTAATGACGTTAAACATTACAAACTAATAAACTATAAACTAATGAGCTGCAATCAATCAGTTAGGTTGGGTGAAAAATTAAATGATTCTACGCCAGTGTTTAATATTTTCGTTTGCTTTCTTCTCTCCTGAAAAAATGTTATTAACTATGAGTTGTTTACTTGCTTATATATATATCAATTCAATTCACTTACTATCATTAATGGAATAGGGAAAAAATGAACTATGAAGCTTCTGGTGGCCGCACATGAGAACCACTGCTCCATATGCTGGGAGCGGACATGGTTAAAAAAAAATATATGATCTATAATAAAAATAATAATACATTTTTAGTACTTTTTCCACATAAAATTTATGAGATCAGGACCGGTTTCGCTCATGGCGAGCATTGTCAACAGATGAAAGTGAAATACCTTCTAATTCGCCACTGGAGCGAGTTCATAAAAAAATTCTGCTTTATTATTAATTTAAAAAAATTCAACTATTTTCCATATTCTGAAAAGTCACGTTCTGTTTTGTCATGGAACCATTTTCCATATGACAATTCTTTAATGTAGAACTATTCAACGAAGTTTATTTTAGGAATGGTGTCCTTTCACTTTCTTCAACCTCGAAGATCGATTTCAACAATTCAAGCACTAGCTATTATTAAATATCAATTCACTTACTATCATTAATGTAATATAATAATAAAGGCTTGAAATCAATCAACTCATTAACGAGAGATCGGATAGGACCCTAGATTTATTTTAAATATTCTTATGTTATCATCTGGTTTATTGATTGAGTAGGCATTTACTTGGTAGAACTCCATTATAATACGGAAAAAAAAATAGCAATGTATTTTAATTCTACATAAATTATTTTATATATTTGTTGATAGCTATTTCGGCTTACGCCTTCGTCAGAACTATGATTGAAACGTGTATTAGAGATAGCTTATATACCCTTTGCTAGCCAGGGTGCCTCCTACATAATCTCTTTCTGTTGAAACCATACCTACGTCACATGAAAGAATTTAAATAAGTTTGATTTATTGGTCTAAAGTAATGAACAATAAACTTAAAACAATTTAAAATAGATGCACTTAGAAATTGCAGATTTTAAGTGGTTTCACACGATCCAATAACCCAAAAATACCCAAATTATTGTTTCCCACCATTACTTTAGACCAATAAATCAAACTTATTTAAATTCTTTCATGTGACGTAGGTATGGTTTCAACAGAAAGAGATTATGTAGGAGGCACCCTGTCTAGCAAAGGGTATATAAGCTATCTCTAATACACGTTTTAATCATAGTTCTGACGAAGGCGTAAGCCGAAATAGCTATCAACAAATATATAAAATAATTTATGTAGAATTAAAATACATTGCTATTTTTCTTTCCGTATTATCATCTGGTCATTAATATTTTCAAAAATCCCCGTAATTATAACAAACCCACTTAAAAGTTTCTACCTGTCTGCCCAACATAAAAAGCTTGGCAGTCTTCACAAGAGAGTCGATGGATACCACTCTATGACGATGAATCTACGCTATCTTCCCAAAAAACGCGAAAATCTACGGAAAAAATTCCAAACTCACAAATCAATCTTGCTTCATTACTCAAGCAAACTTTGTGATAGTAAGTCTGAAGATGCCTCTGAAAGAGGCGAAACACGTGTCACAGTTAGTAGCACAATACGTGGAATAATCAATTTTTTTTAATATAAAAATGAACTTCCACAAAGTCACCGCCGAAACCATCGAAAGTATTAGAATAAGATTATTCGCGAATTCGTTCGTGAAACCTCTAAAATGTTTCATTAGGCTGTGGGCCTTCACTGTAACCCAACAATCTCATGCCTCATGCATGCAGAATTATGACGAGAAGGCATCAGATAATCGATATAGACTGAGAGCTATTCTTCTCGATGACCCTACCTAGGTAGAGACGCAATAGTAAACTGCAGGGCTGTGGAGTCGGTGAAAAAAAGTCCGACTCTGACTCCAGCATTTACCAAAACCACGACTCCGACTCCGACTAAAAAAAGGTTAATATCGTCACTTTTTTCTCCTAAATTTCCTGTTTATGTGAATTCAATTAAATATCAACCCTATCAATGCGGCCAAAAGCCAAATTTGACATATTAAATGCAAAAATAAAATGTTCAAACTTTTTAAAATTTCTGACTCCAGCCAAAACACCGCGACGACTCCGACTCCGACTCCGACTCCACAGCCTTGCCATTTAGATAACACAATCAACTGTCAATGTATTAATATAACATTTAAAATGACTTTGATTATTTCACGTATAGTGCTACTATGTAATCGCGACACGTGCTCCGCCTCTTTCAGAGACATCTTCAGACTATCTTAGTATCACAAAAATTATTGATAAAATTGGCATTCACTTGGTAGAACTCCATTATAACGCGGTAAAAAAATATTTTAGTTTCGCGGAAATTATATCGTATATGGTTGATAGCTATTTCGGCTAACGCAATCGTCAGAACTATTTGGAAATTTGGAACGACGACGTAAAAGCAATTTAACTTAGTGATCTACTTTTATTTTTGTCAGGTCAAGTATACCCGTGCACTTGAAATGCCCGAAGATGCCGTAAGGCGAAACCCTCGACGTTAGCGACAAAACTCATGGAATAGTACAAGATTAAGACGATTCAAATTTAATATTGAAATCATTAATTAATCGTAAATAAAACGTTCACACATTTCAAAAAAAAATATTGGATCTGGACCGGTTTCGCTCGTTATGAGTGTTTATGTGGAATAAGTACTAAAAACAACAGTTTTCCTTCAAAACGAAACTATTTTTAATACCCAAGTAAATGTCACTAAAAAATCTATTTTATCTGTACGTGTTTTTGAATCAACTTTTAAAAATATGACCGTCAATATATAATATTGTTTTTCAACTAAAATATTGCATTAAATTAAATCGATTTTCCACTCACCTTGTCTCTTATCGCGTTGTTTTAAAACTCTTAGAGAATTAATCGTAATTTAAATTGATTTTGTTTGATATAATTCAATGTAAAAAACATCAAATTCGCAACGAATTTGTTAAAATTGTATATTGACGTTCTTTTGTTTTATCACTTTGTAATGTAGCGCCACGTTCGGGAGCTAAAACACGACTGGCGGTCGAAAAGGACACTAATTCAATTTATACTCATTTTTTATAGCTGTCATATGTTATTTTCAAACTTTTAATAACAACGTTTTTGTGTTTATTTAACGTTGAAATATAATTGATGAATCGTTTGATTCTGTATTTACACTGCCAAATGAAGGATTTTGTTTTGTGTATGCTCTTTTTACCGAGGATTTAGTACAACAGTAGCCGATCTACGATAAGTCTATATAATATATGTGGACTAGAGGTCTGCACGGGTCTAAATTTTAAAACTTTACCCGGCCCGAGCCCGAGGCTCATTTCCAAAATCTTACCCGAACCCGACCCGAGCCCGACATTTTTCAGCCTTGCCCGAAAATAACCCGATTTTTTTTTCGACAATTCTAATAAAAATAATCAAAATTAAAATTTACTCGATTATCGTGTGTGCGGTTTTGTAAAATAAATTTCTTCTAAATTACTTAATAACGTAATGACTTAACAACATAAATTGGTTACCAGAATACTATTTTAAATATTTTTGTAAAAAATGCCCATTTTTGCCGGTAAATTTAAAAAAAAAACAACGAATTTAATACGAGTGCGTGAAGTTAATTATAGTGATAAATTTAGATTTACGATAATGGTGAGCTCAATCAGAAATGGCCCGATGTTTGTTATATTTTTTGTGTGCCTCTGCCCGAATCCAAACTCTCGTTACCCGGCCCGTGGGCTGGGCCGGGTAAGGCCCGCGGGCCAAACCCGAGCCCGTGCAGACCTCTAATGTGGACCTTTTTTAATCCCCAGGTTTCGCCTTTCGGCATCTTCAGGAATTCCCAGTGCACGGATGTACTTGAACTGACTGTACATGAACGGGTCGTTAGCGACAAAACTCATGGAAAAGTACAAATCATGGCATTACAGTTCACGCTAGAGGTCTGCACGGGCTCGGGCTTGGCCTGGGGGCCTTACCCGGGCCGGGGAACGAATGTTTGGATTCGGGCCCGGGCCGGGCTCGGACGCAAGCATACAACAAAATATAACAAAAATCGGGCTATTTCCGAATTTCCACTATCGTAAATCTAAATTAAAACTATAATAAACTTCACGTACTCGTAATGGTCATATTTTCGAAAAAAAATCGGATTTGTTTCGGGCAAGGTTGAAAAATGTCGGGCTCGGGTCGGGTTCAGGTAAGATTTTTGAAAATGAACCTCGAGCTCGGGCCGGGCCGGGTCGGAGGTCTTCGGGTTCGGGCCGGGTAAAATTTTAAAATTTCGGCCCGTGCAGACCTCTAGCTCACGCCAATACGCCATGCATTTGACAAATTTATTTACATACTTGTATATATTACAGTGAGACTGTATTCTCAGTGAAAATATATTCTTCTCCAAGCTGTCATTGAAATTAAATTTGACCGCCCTATCTTCAGCCCGATATTTGTCTGTGTTTTTCTTTGGTTCTCTTTTTATGAAAGGGACTACTTGCTGATTTTGTTTCATTGAAGCAAACCAAAATTTTAGGCCGGCAAATTATCGACTTGGGCCAATAATTTCAATGATCGTAACCAGTGAAATCATGTTGTCATACAAATCTATTACTTGATACATTTTCACTGAGAATACAGTTTCACTGTAACATATATATATAAATAAATTTGTCAAATGCATGGCGCATTGGCGTCAGCTGTAATGCCACGATTTGTATTTTCTTGAATAAATAAATAAACCACACAAACACCCATTGCCTCTGCAAAAACGATTTATCGACTGAAAGAATCTGCTCGTACCGGGAATCGAACCCGGGCGGTCCGGCACGCATGTCCACAACGTTGACCACTGCTCCAAAATTAATAGTTATATTCAGGGCTGTGGTGTCTCAGTCGGGGCTTTTTGTCCGAAGCCGGAGTCGGAGTCATCGCGGCGATTTGGCCAGAGTCGTACTCGGAGTCGGACATTTTGAAAAGTTTTAATATGTCAAATTTGGCTATTGGCCGGATTAGTTGGTTGAAATATAGTTGAATAAACATAAATAGGAAATAGTACGGTAGGAAAATAACAATGTATTTTAGTTCTACATAAATTATTTTATATATTTGTTGATAGCTATTTCGGCTTACGCCTTCGTCAGAACAATGTTTTAAACTTTTTTAATTTTTTTTCCCTACCTTTACTTTCCTGCTGAAACTAAATGTGGAGTCCACTAGGCGGGCTCCTAGTTTCCTGGCTATTTTTGTTGCTAGGGTGGATACAGACTAAGTCTTTGTATCCCTTCCCCGCATCTAAGCTAGCTAAGTATTGACTTTCTAAAAGATTCTGTCAGCTGAGGGCTTTGTGTGGGGAAAACACTTAAGAAAAACCCCTTACGAGAATGATTGTCATGGAATCATTAAAAATTTTCAATTCTTACTAGAAATTGGTCGTAATGTTTACGTAAACTTGAGGAGTTTACTTGTTGTTATAGTAGACATGCCCTGTCCCTAACTATTAACGTGTATTAGAGATACCTTATATACCTAGGCTAGACAGGATACCCCATACATCCCCTCACTGCTCAACCTTTATGTAGAACAACCATTATGGTCGGTCCCTGTGGTCTAGTGGCAAGAGCTTTGTCCTAGCGATCAGGGGAGCCGAGTTCAATTCTCGGCAAGGTTGGACTTTTTCTATTGAAAAAAGAGATCTTGGGCTGTGGGTGTATGTTATTTATCGTAGATTTTGTGCACAACTGATTCATTACTTACCATCAAGTTAATCTCGTATGACTTTCACAATTAAGAATATTTGGCGCATTGGCGTAAGCTGTAATGCCAAATATTTTTTTTTATATTTATAAAAAAAAAAAAATACATTGTTATTTTCCTACCGTATTATAATGGAGTTCTACCAAGTAAATGCTTACTCGATCAATAAATAGGAAACGTAGGAAACAAACGTGACGAAATTAAAGTTTTTTTAGTCGGAGTCGTGTTTTTTTGACAATTCTTGGAGTCGGAGTCTTAATTTTGCTTCCGATTACACAGCCCTGATTCCAACTACGGTCAAAAAACCGTGAATACACGACACTGACTCCATTTACACTTCACCACGCAGCCACATTATATAGCACCTACATAAGTATATCGATGATTTTTTTCATTATCAATTGGGTACATTTAATGAAAATACATAAATATATTGATTGAGTAGGCATTTACTTGGTAGAACTCGATTATAATACGGAAAGAAAAATAACAATGTATTTTAATTCTACATAAATTATTTTATATATTTGTTGATAGCTATTTCGGCTTACGCCTTCGTCAGTTCGCTTCGTCAGTTCGCCTTCGTAGTTCTGACGAAGGCGTAAGCCGAAATAGCTATCAACAAATATATAAAATAATTTATGTAGAATTAAAATACATTGTTATTTTTCTTTCCGTATCATAAATTATATTAAAAAAAACAATACTTCATTGCTTTTTAAATCATTTTTTTTAAGTATGTTTATATTACATGAAATTATGGCAAATTCGTAAAAAATCTTTAATATATATTTGAATATTAAATGCACCAATCCAAAACAGATGTGATTATATTCAAAGATTAAAAAAATTGAATTTACTTTACACAGAGAGAAGCTACGTGTTCGAGTGGTCGACGTCCATTGCCTTGTGTTTCTAGCAGGGTTGTGGAGTCGGTAAAAAAAAGTTCAACTCCGACTCCAGCATTTAACAAAACCGCGACTCTGACCCCTCACTAAAAAATAGTCACTTTTCTGTCCTAATTTTCCTATTTATGTGTATTCAATTAAATATCAACCCTACCAATCCGGCCAATAGCCAAATTTGACATACATAATATATGCAAAAATAAAAATTTCAAAATTTCCTACTCCCGGCTAAAACGCCATGACGAATACGATTCCGACTCCGAATCCAAAGACCTGGGTTATAGATTTTTTTACCATGTCTATTCGAATGCATATAGATTTTTTTAATCTCAAAATTTGTTTTTTTCAGGGCTGTGGAGATGGATTCGTCGTTATTTTAAATGTTATATTAATAAATTGACAGCCAATTGTGTTATTTCACTGGTTGTGTAACGAGGTGAATCATTTACGAAGGCATAATAAGTTGATAACCCTGACATCCTTGAAAATTTAAATTTGCATGCTCCCAGCTTTTACCTACGTGGTCGTAACAAAGACAACGTTTGTCACGTAAGGTCTTTTGAATCTCCAGTTGCAAGGGCTATTCGGCTGATAAATGCGCTGCCTGTTGATGTGGACATCTTCGGCAGTGAACTTGATGCTTTGTTTAAAAATTATGTTTTCTTATGTAAATAATATGTTTCTGTTCTGTTTCTTATTTTTGTGTAATATTTTATGTAATCTTTATTAATTTCTCAAATGCATGGCGCATTGGCGCTTGCTGTAATGCCATGTATTTTATATAGTTTTTTGCCAGTAAATAAATACATAATACGTCGAAATTTGATGTCGCTTTCAACTTATTTGAATAATTTATATGGTCGGTTATTTTAAGTTTTATATTCAAATGAACTTACACAAAGTTACCGCCGAATCCATCGAAAGTGTCAATTTGATATGCAAAAAACTTGGCTGTGGAGTCGGAGTCGGAGTCGTCGCGGATTTTTGGCCGGAGTCGTACTCGGAATTGGAATTCAATCTTTACAAAATTTCCGAATCAACCCTACCAATCCGGCCAATACTCAAACCTCTTAATGTGCGATTTAAAAGTTTATCAGATTGAATCGCCCAAAAATAGTCGCACAAAAAGATTTTTGAAGATACTCCCAAAGATGTCTCTCCATTGAATAATTGCAGTGATGAGAGTGATTTTTCGCCTTCAAAAATAGCTGTAAACCAGAACGTTTATTATCAAGTAGCGACACTGAACTAATTTATTTCTCTATGATTAATTTTATTTAAATAGCAAACAATGTAAATTTATTACTTCTTTAATCTTAATTTTTTTTTTTATGTATACATAATAAAAATTGATTCGATTTATTTTTTTAGTTCAAGAATTTCGTATTTTGAGTCGATTTTAAGAAATGGATAACTTTGGTGAAGAGGTGAAGTGAGCTAAGTCTTAATATGGTCAAACTTTCTTTTTGGCTTTTTAAGTTCAATCACGTTTTTTGTTGAAGAAACTTTTTTTTTTTGTATATCTAAACATATGTTTTTCTACGAGAACTGCTTGTTACTCAGTTGCTAAGCCTCTCTTTTTCGAAGAGAGTAGGGATGGAAGGGATAAGAGAACTAGGACAGGACTTGTGATTAGCTAATCGCTGTCACTATGCGGGATTTTCAACAACACAAACACCCATGCCTTTGAACAGATTTATCGACTGAAAAAATCCGCTCGTACCGGGAATCGAACCCGGGTGGTCCGGCACGCAAGCCAACAACGTTGACACTGCGCCACGGACCGGACGGAAGTAGCTTACTACATTAAAAAACAGTTTTGTAAAAGAGGTGAGATTAATACTTTCGATGGATTCGGCGGTAACTTTGTGGAAGTTCATTTTAATATAAAATCACTAAGATTATTGCACGTATTGTGTTACTAATTGTGACACGTGTTTCGCCTCTTTCAGAGGCATCTTCGGACTTACTATCGCAAAGATTGCTTAACTTATAAAGCAAGATTGATTCTAATATTTTAAAATGATAAAATTACAAAATGCAGTTTGGTATTTTTCCTTTTTACGGGAAGCGAGGAGGGGGCTATAGAATCAAATCAATGGTCAATTATTTTTTCCGCTTCTTTTCAACATTTATTTTCAATGAAAAATTCCAAACTACATTTTGTAATTTTTTATCATAATAAAATATTAGAATCGACGTAAAAATTAATTGTAAATTTTATGTTTAAATGAACTTCCACAAAGTTACCGCCGAATCCATCGAAAGTAACCAAAATAATTATATGAGGTCGTTAAATTTTATTTAATATTACAGTGCG
The DNA here is from genome assembly GCA_028554975.1 of Himalopsyche kuldschensis. Classification (NCBI taxonomy): domain Eukaryota; kingdom Metazoa; phylum Arthropoda; class Insecta; order Trichoptera; family Rhyacophilidae; genus Himalopsyche; species Himalopsyche kuldschensis. The sequence continues at coordinate 117,160 of JAHFWI010000123.1, read as the reverse complement.
CGCTAGCCCGGGAATAGTGCGCGGAGTTTTCTAACGGCCGCGATAAAATCAGGGCTGTGGAGTCGGTAAAAAAAAGTTCGACTCCGACTCCAACATTGACCAAAAACACGACTCCGATTCCGACTAAAAAAGTTTAAAATCGTCACTTTTTTGCCTAATTTTACTATTGATGTGTATTCAATTAAATATCAACCCTACCAATCCGGCCAATAGCCAAATTTTACAAATTACTAGTATTGCTACCCGGCGTCGCTCGGAGTAAGCGACCAATAATTATTTAATGTTATATCATTCGACATAATTATATCACAAAATCTAACATTCAAATCACAAACTTTATTTAATTTGATGACAGCCCCATTCTCGCCCATTAAAATGTCCAAGTTCAAGGAAAAAATCTAAGTTTGCTGTCAAAGAAATGTCAAATAATACCTTCACGTAAATAATAAACATTATTATTAATAATAAAAGCCGGGAAAAAGTTAAAACTAATTTATTACATTTTGACTAAATGTTTTAAATTCAAACATATTTTCTTTTATATTCGTTTTTATGGCAACTTGCAACAACAATGCAAAAGGGAATTACAGACCCACATACATACATACGCCGTTTCGGTTTTATATATGAGATAAGATATGCACAAATAAAAAGTTCAAACTTTTAAAAATTTCCGACTCCGAGTACGACTCCGACTCCACAGCCCTGGAAAAAATGCTGCTTTTACTAGGACTTGAAACCGTCACTGGAAGCCAACGACGTTCACCACTGCGCCACGGACCTGAATAAAAATATAATAAATACATATTTTATATGCGTGCATTGAAAAAATGCGACACGCGCGTTTGTTGGCGAAACTAAATTCAAAGTCATTTTATTCACATACAAATTGGAATAAACTTTGAATTGCTAATTTCGAACAATTCAAAACGTACAATTGAAGAACCTTACCTAAAATTTGGCACGTGTGATTAGCAGAGCTGTGGAATCGTTAAAAGAAAAGACGACTCCGACTCCAGCATTGACCAAAAACACGACTCCGACTAAACACAGTATAATTTCGTCACTTTTTTTTTCATACTTTTTCAACAGGGCTGTGGGGTCAATAAAAAAAAGTCCGACTCCGACTTCAGCATTTACCAAAAACATGACTCCGATTCCGACTAAAAAATGTTTAATACCGTCACCTTTTTCCTCTAATTTTCCTATTTATGTGTATTCAATTAAATATCAACCCTATCAATGCGGTCAAAAGCCAAATTTGACATATTCAATGCAAAAGTAAAAAGTTTAAACTTTTCAAAATTACCGACTCCGAGTACGACTCCGGCCAATTCGCCGCGACGACTCCGACTCTGACTCCACAGCCCTGATATAAACGATACAAACTGTTTACTGCGCGTCAGTTCAAGGGTTTTATCCGACCTATTATTAATGAGTTGATTGATTTCAAGTCTTTGAATTAATACTTAATGATAGCAAGTGCTTGAATTATTAATGAATGACAATTATATATAAGGGTGCAACAATAGTGAACTTGGTTAGTGAAGTCTCTCGTTCAAAATTTGCAAACTGTTAAGCTGAGCTCGATTAATTTCCAAGATTTCTTGGTAAAATAATTTAAATTAGCTCCTGTTAGCAACCCGAGAAACTTCATTTACCAAGTTTACTATGCGTCAGTTTTAGTACACTTGAAATGCCTGAAGATGCCGAAAGGCGAAACCCGGGTCGTTAGCGACAAAACTCATGGAAAAGAACAAAATTCAATCGATTCAAATTTGATATTGAAATTACATCAAGCACCCTCAGCCAAAATCCTTAATTATAAAAAGTTATGATTTGAGAATACCAAAAGTTAGCACATTATCATCTCTAATATTGAGTAGATGTTTAAGATGAAGTTAGCAGTGGTGGTCGACTGTTTCACCCTCAGCATGGCAAAAGTTAAAAGGTGACATTGACACGTGTGTCCTTTTTTGTTTTTGTCTCAAGTTTTTTTTTTGGTAAGCAAATTCAAATGGATTTTGCACCACCGAAAATTATCATACAGTTACTTAATACACCCAATCCTCTTTTTGCACGTTTGATACACTCCAAAGAATACCGTGTAAAAGAAAAATAAGGTGCCCATTAAGAAATGGTAGATGAGTTCTTTTTTTTTGTTTTAAACCCAGGGCTGTGGAGTCGTACTCGGAGTCTCGGAAATATCGAAAAGTTTAAACTTTTAATTTTTGCATTTAATATGTCAAATTTGGCTTTTGGCCGCATTGATAGGGTTGATATTTAATTGAATACACATAAATAGGAAAGTTTGGGGAAAAAAGTGAAGATATTAACCTTTTTTTAGTCGGAGTCGGAGTCGGAGTTGTGGTTTTGGTAAATACTGGAGTCAGACTTTTTTTTACCGTCTCCACAGCCATGTATTAAAACATGTCCGCTCCCATCTAAGAGCATATGAACTCCTCACGGAGTTTACCTCAACATTTGTTTTTTCTACGAAAACTGCTTATTATTCAGTTGCTCAACTTACCATTTTCGAAGAGATTGGAGATGGAAAGGATACGATGATTAGGACAGGACTAGTGATTAGCTAATCGCTGTCACTATGCGTCGCTCTTTGGGATCGGAAAAGTGGGAAGGGATTTTCAATAACACAAACACCCATGCCTTTGAACAGATTTATAGACCGGGAATCGAACCCGGGCGGTCTGGCACGCAAGCCAACAACGTTGACAATGCGCCACGGACCGAACTACTAGGGTTGTATGACTGAAAATCAACTCCATATAGAATTTAATTAAGGATTTCTACTGAGGGATGGAATTTCATCATCACAACTGTTTGAATTTTGTACTTTTCCATGAGTTTTGTCGCTAACGACCCGTGCAGTTGAAATGCCTGAAGATGCCGAAAAGCGAAACCCGGGTCGTTTGCGACAAAACCAGGGCTGTAGAGTGAGAGTCGGAGCTTTTTGGCCCGAGTCGTACTCGGAGTCTCGGAAATTTTCAAAAGTTTTAACATTTTATTTTTGATACGGAAAGAAAAATAACAATGTATTTTAATTCTACATAAATTATTTTTAAATATTTGTTGATAGCTATTTCGGCTTACGCCTTCGTCAGAACTAGTTCTGACAAAAAAACAACAAAAAAGACTGTTATTTTATGCTTTTGTGTTTCTTGACTTTTTTATGCGATTCTGTTATGAAAAATAGTAAGACAATTTTTGTACTTATTCCACATTAGATTAACAAGGATTATAACCGGTTTCGCTCATCGTGAGAATTTTCAGCTCTATTCATTTATTAATTTTAATTACTTAATCCAATATTAGATTTTTCATGATCAGGACTGGTTTCGCTAATCGCGAGCATTTTCAGCTGCATTCATTTTTTAATTTTCATCTGAATTGAAAATGCTCCCGTTGAGTGTAACCGGTTCTGATACCAATAAATGTAATGCGGAATAAATACAATTATTAATTTTATTACTGTTTTTTAATATAATTTAATTCCACCAAGTACAGTGAAACCCCGATTCTACGATTTTCAAGGGACCGTAGAAAACAAACGAGTAATGCAGGAAAGTTTTGTATATGAACTAAATGCCGGGACTATAGAAAATGAACGCACCATGCGGGAAAACGTATAATGCGAGAACGTAAGATCGGGGTTCCACTGTATTGACAATGAGAAGTGAGTTATTATTAGACCAATCATCAAATCAATTAAAAGGAATCATTTCATTTTCTTATTAATCGCTTTTTATAAATTATAATTACTGAAACTTATAACAATAGTATTTTCAACTTTTTTTAATTGAGACTTTTTTTATGCGATATTTTTTGCGCTCAAAAAATATCGCATAAAAAAGGTTTTTTTTCGAAATTTAAAAAAGGCAGGCCCTGGTCTCCACGGCATCTGATGATGATGAGATGTCACCGTGCCCTGATTGACAGAATCGATACTGATGAATAATGGGTAGTCTTGTTACATAAATGAACCTCGATTAAGTTATTCTTAGGTTTGTCTAGAAATCGATACGTAATTTATACACTCCTTTAGGCCCAGGTGCTTCCTATGCATTTCTACAGCGGCGTGCTAATCGCTGTCATTACTTTAAGTCGTGAAACTGTCAACTCTAAAAAATAATGAAAAACAATTTAAAATGTTAAATTGAATGTTCCTGATAATTTTTTGAGTTATCGTGAGCATGAGTTGTTTGTTCTTCCAATGAATAGAACCAGTCTGCCAATGGGAATGCCTATGGGAAGAGCTTTAACAATTTTAAACGGCATTGCTTCGGATGTCGACATATTTCATATTGACGTGAGTGAGTTCAGACGAATACTATATTTTATGAATAAATGTTGATTTTGTCAGAACTCACTCGGTAGTTTTTTAACCTCTCTTTATCAATGAGAGCAGGGAGTGGTTAGCTCATTACACTCGCTTCGTATCGGAAAGGTAGGGAAGGGATTGTTAACAACACAACACCCTTCATACGGAATCTGAAAAAATCTCCTCGTACAGGGAATTGAACCCGGGCCTTCCGTCACGAAAGCCAACGACGTTGACCACTGCATAGAGACTCCAATTACTCGACATCTCAGCTACTCGAGTACCGAGTAGTAAAAGTTTAAAATACTCGAGTGCTCGAGTATACTCGAGTAGTTACAGATGTACCAAAATATATATATATTATTAATTTGAATTTGTGTATATCAATAGAAGATAAATACAGTGGAACCCCGATCTTACGTTTTCCCGCGTGGTGCGTTCATTTTCTATAGTCCCGGCATTTAGTTCATATATAAAACGTTCTCGAATTATACGTTTTCCCGCATTTAACGTTTGTTTTATAAGGTCCCTTGAAAAACGTAGAATCGGGGTTTCACTGTACATAAGGATGGTTATTTAATTTCATAAATACATATATTTCAACAAAAATGGAGAATGAAACGTCACAAATATTAAATTGGTTAAGTTTTGTTTTTATAATTCCCGCAGTAGAATAACTCTGGATGATTATTACTTAAACGAGTATTACTCGAGTATTTTTTAAAATACTCGAGTATCGAGTACTGAAAAAATAGACGAGTATACTCGAGTATCGAGTACTCGATACTCGAATTGGATTCTCTACCACTGCACCGCTAGCAGAGTCATTCATTTCATAAGTTTTTTTACAGAGCTGTTGAGTCATTAAAAAATACACGACTCCGACTCCAGCATTTACCAAAAACACGACTCCGACTCCGACTACAAAACGTTCATTGCCTGACAAAATCTACTCGTATCGGGCCTCAATCCCGGGCGGTCCGTCACCAAAGACGTTGACCACTGCATTGTTGAAATATATTGCCATATTATAAAATAATACGACAAGACTAGTGGTTAGCTAATCGCTGTCACTATGCGTCGCTTTTTGGCATCGAAAACGTTGGCAGCGATTTTTACACACAAACACCCATTGCCTCCGAGAAGAATCGATTTATCGGCTGAAAAAATCTGCACGTACAGGAACTCGAACCCGGGCGGTCCGACATGGTAGCTTACGACGTCGACCACTCCAAAACTCCGCGAGGAGTCCATATGCTCCAAGTGAGAGTCCATATGCTCTAATGAGAGTGGACATGGTAAAACAAACAGGGCTTTGAGACAAAATTTTAATTGGGCAGCGATTTTTACAACACAAACATCCATTGCCTCTGAGAAGAATCGATTTATCGGGTTGTCCGACACGGTAGCCAACGACGTTGACCACTGCACCGGGCTGGTCCTTAGCATTAAGAGGCCAAAAAAGATCTGAAAGAGTGATATTTTTTGTATTTTTAAGATGTTATGATATTTAGTGGGTTTTTAATATTCCCCCTTTGAACGTCACTGCTGGTAATATGTGTGCATACAAGATCATAGACGACAATTTTTGGATCAGGTTGTTCTATTTTAGATAGACAGTGTGGTCCAATAACAGGTAATCCTAACGTGATCATGATTTTTACAAACCAGAATACTTCAAAAAATTATTAGATTAGGTCCGGTTTCACTCATGGCAGGCATTGTCAACTGATAAGGAATACAATGAAACAGTGATATTTATACAAAAGTTAAGTAAGAAATACAAGGCATGCCAAACAATTGGTATTATAACTAAGCAAATAAATTGTAGCAAAATGTAAGAACAATAGACTGTAAATAAAATGTTAAAGGCCTCTCAGCAATGCAAACTAATACATCAAAAATCAATTAATTATGAATTATCATTATCAAAGTAAAAGCCCCAAAAATGAGTGCATTTAATAAATAAATAAATCTTCATGTCTGTCAACCATAATTTTTTTTCTCTTCATATCCGCTCACTATTCGGAGCATATGGCCGCCACACGGTGTCTCAAAGATTCTCAGTCTCCCGCCAACCTCCTCGCATCTTTCCATGTCATCCCGGCGTCCCTTAGCTCCCCTGAGTACATTCTTATGGATGGTCATCAGAGGCCTTCCGCGGCGTCGGGATCCGTCAGGTTGATAAAAGAGACAGGCAGGATTCAGGCTCCCCTGGGGAATCCGCAGCACATGTCCAAGCCAGGTCCATCGACGGATCAACCATAATTCGATGTGGAATTACCGGTAATGAGTTCAAACAAACGAAATTGTTTCCTGCGAAAAGAATAAAGGCCATATCAATTTTTACAATTAAAAACAAACAAAGGAAAATAAAATTTTACAGAAATAAAAATGTACAAGAAATAAATATAATAAGCTAGAATTAGGTTAATGAAACTGATATAATAAAGGTGAAGAAATGAAGACTAATTGATCGTTTAATAAATTGGAATCAGGTTAGAATTTATGTCGATTTATTTCAAGGATTTTTAATTTATCGAGATTTAAAGATTTATTGATAACATGCAGGATTTTAAAGTTTTTAGTAGGGCTGTGGAGTCGGAGTCGTCGCGGCGTTTTGGCCGGTGTCACACTCGGAGTCGGAAATTTTGAAAAGTTTGAACTTTTTATTTTTGCATTTAATTTGTCAAATTTGGCTTTTGGACGCATTGATAGGGTTGATATTTAATTGAATACACATAAATAGGAAAATTAGGAGAAAAAAGTGACGATATCAACCATTTTTTAGTCGGAGTCGTAGTCGTGGTTTTAGTAAATGCTGGAGTCGGACTTTTTTTACCGACTCCACAGCCCTGGTTTTTAGCGATATATTGAAAACTACCTCCTGAGATAAAGAAACCGTATGCAAACTTTTGGGTCACCCTATACTTTCCATTCGATACAGATTGCTTGTGCAATAGGGAATAAGCACATGCAAGTATCCATATACAATTGCGTACATAAGAAAACCATATTAATTCTTGGATTATACTGAAACCAGAAATAACGTAACATGAATAGGAAATTAGAAGGAAATTTTCCGAAACGACTTTGCAATTCGAACCCAGTTAGTGTAAGTTATTTAACAGTACAGCTGGTATGGTGAAAAAAATGTCAATGTATTTAAGATCTACGGAAATAGTTTTATGCATTGTTGATAGCTATTTCGGCTCACGCCACCGTCAGGACTATACTTAAACTTACATCTTATATATAAAACCGAAACGGCGTATGTATGTCTGTGGGTCTGTAATTCCCTTTTGCATTGTTGGTCATTAAGTTGCCATAAAAAACGCATATGAAAGAGAATATGTTTGAATTTTTATCGGCGAAGACATTTAGTCAAAATGTAATAAATTAGTCTTCTACTGAACTTTTCCCGGCTTTTATTAATATAATAATGTTTATTATTTACGTGAAGGTATTATTTGACATTTCTTTGACAGCAAATTAGATTTTTTCTTTGAATTTGGACATTTTAAGGGGCGAGAATGGGGCTGTCATCAAATTAAATAAAGTTTGTGATTTTATTTTAACTCTATTTTGGATGTTAGATTTTGTGATATAATTATGTCGAATGATATAACATTAAATAATTATTGGTCGCTTAGTCCGAGCGACGCCGGGTAGCAATACTTGTAATATATATGTTACAGTGCAAATTTATCAAGCAGGGCTTGTGGAGTCGGAGCTTTTTGACCGGAATCGTACTCGGAGTCGGAAATTTGTAATAGTTTTTATTTTTGCATTTAATATGTCAAATTTGACTTTTGGCCGCATTGATAAAGTTGATATTTAATTGAATACACATAAATAGGAAAATTAGGAAAAAAAAGAGACGATATTAAAACATTTTAGTCGGAGTGTTTTTAGTCAATGTTGGAGTCGGAGTCGGAGTTGGTTGGTTTTGGTAAATGCTGGAGTCGGAGTCCAACTTTCGAATTCCGAATTGTTTGAATTTTTAACTATTTTTTGCTAACGACCCGGGTTTCACTTCCGGCATCTTCAGGCATTTCATGTGCACGGATGGGTAAATTATAAAGGGTATTTCAATAGGGACGCTCAAAATATGTTACTTTGTCCTGCTGAGTAGATTATTCATTGTTTAGTGGCCAAATTTGAGTCAACCAGTTTGGTAAATAATCGGCCAACACCTACCTGTACGTCATCAAAATACAATATCAGGTGAAAACATTGCTGCTGTGTGTGAAAGTGTACAGGAAAACCCAAGGCAGCTAATTTCTCGTTGTTCACAATAACTTGGCTTTTCTGCGACTTCAACTTGGCGAATTTTGAATCGGGCCTTATGTCTGCACCCGTATAAAATCCAACTAACCGAGGAACTTCAGGTAAACGACCGCAGACAACGCCTGATTGGGTTCTGGAGCAGTCGGAAGTTTACCCAAATTTGTCAAAAAAGTCAACTTTAGCGACATGGCCCATTTTATAATGAATGGATATTGGCAGACATTTGATGCTATATTCCATATTTAATGCCGTAAAATATACTTACAAATGAAATTAAAATTTAGTCGAAATCTCACAAACAACTTGTTTTATTTACATTTCAAAACTAAGCGTCCTTATAAAAAGACCCTTTATATATATATGGTCACGGGACAGAATTTTTGTAAAGGTTTATGAAAAATAAGCACATTAAATGAAATGAATGTTAGGCTTACGATATCTTTTTTGAAATGATTCGTTTTTAATTTTTAAATTTATTATAATAGAAGATCCTAAAGAATACTTCGCAATAAGTATGAAATCGAGTTGTTTTAATTTACAGGAGCAAAAATGCAACCACAAACTACACAAATAATAATATTATACAGATAGAGACAGTCACATAAGTTTATTATTTGTAATAAATAAAAAAAATAATTTTATTATAGGCTAATATTAATATCTTCTTTCTGAACTCATACAATAATCAGTAATATTCTCTTACTCTGACTCTACACCCTGGTCGGACCCTGTGGTCATAAGCTTAGTCTTACCGATCAGGGGGCCCGGGTTCAATTCCCGGTAAGGTCAGATTTTTTCAATTGAAAAAAAAAGAGATCTTGGGCTGGGTCTATGTTATTTATCTCTGATTTTTTTTACCACTCGTATTTAGCTCATGAAGATAAACCGCTCAAAGTTGTTTTGAAAAAAATTCCGGTTTGCTTTTCTGTAGAGGAAATTTTAAATGAGCTTAAAATTCTCAAGTTTCCCATCAAGAAAGTTCAGAGGATGAGACGCGGTGCAGATAAAACAGCGATGCGTCTTGTCCTTTTAGACGTTGAGAGAAGTGACAGAGGGAAAGAAATTTTTAATCTTTCTTCACTCTTCAACATAAACATAGGCGTTGAGTCACTAAACAGAAAAACTTCAGTGGGGCAATGCCACAATTGCCAAGAGTTTGGACACTCAGCATCATGCTGTCGTGCACAGCCACGCTGTGTGAGATGTGCGGGAGATCATTCCGCAAGAGAATGCACTCACACCAAGGCGTGTGGCCCAGCAAAATGCGCCAACTGCGGTGGACCGCACCCGGCTAACTACCGAGGATGTCCGGAATTTCCTAGAAATAAATCTAGCCCACCTAGAGGGCGGCCGCTAGCTCACACAAAAAGTTCGAGCTTGGAAAATACTCGAACTAGTCCCGATCCCAATTTGGAAAAACCTTCCGCCTCTATTGGCAACCACCAAAGCGAGAGTGGCATTCCAGGCCCGCAAGCTACCGAAGCGAACGTCCAGCTGGAATACAAAACCATGCTCGACGATTGGCGTAAGTTGCTTAGTGCCGGAAATTCGTTTCTGAGTAAATTTTCCGCCCACGTGGCGCCTATTGACCCCAACAATGTCTAAAAATTTCAACCCGCATCCTTACAGGTTCTCTATTGGAACAGTGGAGGTACACTCAGACATGATAAGCTGGAGATAATTGATGTTCTATCAAGATACGACATTGATATTTTTCTTGTTAACGAGACTTTTCTCAAGCCATCTCATCGTCCTACAATACCCAACTATTCCTTATATAGATTTGACCGCACTCGAACCTCAGGTGGAGGAACTGCGATTTACATTAAAAAACATATTGACCACTGTGCAATCCCGTTGCCAGCACTTGCAGGTCAACTAGAAGCAAACGCGATAGTTGTAAATACGAAGCATTTGGGCCTTATTAGATTTGTTTCTATTTATAGCCCACCTAATGGTCAGATAACAACTGAAGATCTCGAGGCCATTATTCCTCTTGGTGTACCCACTATTGCCGCCGGCGATTTTAACGCAAAACACGTTGACTGGAATAGTAGGCTGACAAACTCACGGGGCCGTCAACTTAAATCTTATATCACAAAGATTGGCGCTATTGTAGCGGCTCCTTCAGACCCAACGACCCTACCAAGGAACGGAGGTATTCCGGATGTTATAGACATTGCTTTAATGTGTGGAGTGAGCCTTCAATACGAAACTCATATTGTACACGAACTTAACTCTGATCACCAACCTGTTATTCTTCGGTTGAGAGATCCGTCTGACTCAAAATTAAATAGTTGTAATCAAACGCGAAACATAATCCAATGGAACGAGTTTGAGAGCTTTCTTGACGACACGTTAATTCCCCATGTGACTTGACAGATAGTGGAAGCATTGATTTTGAGATAAGTAATCTAACAACCCAAATTCACATAGCTGCTTCATATGCCACGAAAACGGTAAAAACTTCACCACATAGTAAAGCCCTTCCGGTAGACATCAGAAATCTTATAAACGAGAGGCGTCGTGCACGAAAAGAATGGAAAAAAATACTGCAATCCTTTAGTCAGGCAGCGTGTTAACCGGCTGACGGCCGAAATCCGACTTGCACTGAAAGACTATCGTAATAAGGCTTCTGATGATTATTTAAGCGAGCTTGTTAAGGGGCCGACCCCTACTGGGCTCTTTTCAAGGTTCTCCGCGCAGAAAAGCACCCCTTAATGCCACTTAATGGAGCAAAGGGGCCTGTATTTACCATCACAGACAAAGTCGAGGAGTTTGCGGATAGCCTCGAAAGACAATTTACACCCAACATGATTGACCCAAGAAATGTAGACTTGAAAAAGAACGCGTTAAACATAGAAGCCGCCGCAAAATTAATAATAGAAAAGCGTATAGATGTTAACTGCCAACCAATAACTCCCACCTCATTTGACGAGGTGGAAAGTCTAATAAAAAACCTTCCTGACAGGAAAGCTCTGGGTAACGACAAAATCGGCAACAAGGCTCTCAAGCAGTTACCGCAAAAGGGTATTACCTCATTAGTAAATATTATAAATGCGTGTTTGAGGTTACAATATTTTCCCTCCCGATGGAAGGAAGCGGATATTATCTTGATTCCAAAACCAGGAAAAGATCACACTCTTCCAGTGAACCACCGGCCAATAAGTCTGCTTCCTGCAATGAGCAAAGTCTTAGAGCGAGTGATTAAAACCAGACTACAAGAAGTGGTTGATGAGAAAAAGATCATCCCCGACACCCAACACGGGTTTCGGGCGGATCACTCTGACCAACCATCAACTTCTTCGAGTGGTGGAATTTATCACGAGCGGATTCATTCAAAAAAGAAGTCACAGCTGGCCTCTTCTTAGATATTGCAAAAGCCTTCGACAGGGTGTGGGTTGAAGGGCTTGTATTCAAAATGTCGAAGGCTGGAATTGGATTACCACTAATTAAGATCCTTAACTCATTTGTGACAGGTAGACGTTTTCAGGTAAAAATGAATGGAATCCGGTCCTCAACGAGGTCAACACTTGCGGGGGTTCCACAAGGCTCTGTCTTAGGACCCATACTGTATAATATATACACCTATGACATTCCCACCGGTGGGGAAAGTGATAGAATTATAGCCCAGTACGCAGATGATACATCCATCTTGGCTAAATCTCGTAATCGGCAAAGCGCAGTTGCACACGTCCAAACAGTTGTCGATACCATTGCGGACTGGTGTGACAACTGGAGAATTAAAATCAACGCAGAAAAGAGCGCAGCAATAATGTTTTCTAAGGGCTTCATTAGAAAACATAACTTCAATTGCATTAGAATGCACAATACAGAGATCAAATGGTCTAACACAGTCAAGTATCTTGGACTAACCTTAGATAAGAGACTGAAGTTTAACGAACACACCGCGATTAAAAGCGCCAAGCTAATGCTACTAAAGCGAAATTGTACTTTATGCTTAATGCTAGGAGCAAACTATCCATAAAGAGTAAACTTCTCCTATATACAGCAATAACTCGTCCAATTATGGTGTACGCCACACCAGTGTGGGCTTTTGCTCACCAAAAGCATCTGAAGACTCTCCAGGTTGTTCAGAATAAGTCATTAAGGCAAATATGTGATGCTCCATGGTTCGTGCGTGGTTCGCTGTTACACAGAGATTTGAGTGTGCCAACTATTCGCGAATTCGTTCGTGAAACCTCTAAAAAGTTTCATAAGGCTGTGGGCCTTCACGGTAACCCAACAATCTCTTGCTTGCAGAATTATGACGAGAAGGCCTCAGAGAATCGATATAGGCCCAGAGCTATTCTTCTCGATGACCCTCCCTAGATAGAGACGCAATATTAAACTGACTTCTCAACTGTAGCGATCGCGCCCTCCTGTCGGAAGCGATAGGAAGGGTATGTCAACAAATAAAATTCAAGAATTAAAACATTTAGAGACGAGGAGACTGGAAGAACTTTGGCGCTGACACGCCTTAGAACTTGATGCTCCGTCAAGCAGATATCCAAAAAAAAAAAAAAAAAATCTCTGATTTTGTGCACAACTGATTCATTATTTATCATCGAGTTAATCTCGTATGAATTTCACAATTACGAATATTTGGCGCATTGGCGTAAGCTGTAATGCCAATTATTTTTTTTTCACATAAAATAAAAAAAAATTTACCCTTGGTTTTTCATTCAAGATCGAAATCAATGAATATGAATCTATTATTTGGGGTCCAACGTCATTGGCTTGCGTACCAGACCACCCGGGTTCGATTACCGGTACGAACGGATTTCATTCGATAAATCTGTAAAAGGCATGGGTGTTTGTGTTGTTAATCCCTTCCTACCTTCCCGATCCCAAAGAGCGACGCATAGTGGCATCGATTAGCTAATCACTAGCCCTGTCCTAGTCCTCGTACCCTCTCCATCCCTTCTCTCCTCGAGAATGAGAGGTTGAGCAACTGAGTAACAAGCAGGTCAAGTAAAAAAACATATATTTTCGATGGTTTCGGCGGTAACTTTGTGGAAGTTCATTTTAATATAAAATTTAAAATAACTTTGATTATTCCACGTATTGTGTAACTAACTGTGACACGTGTTTCGCCTCTTTCAGAGGCATCTTCAGACTTACTATCGCAAAGTTTGCTTAAGTAATGAAGCAAGATAAATTCTAACATTTTAACATTTTAAATTATGAAATTACAAAATGGATTACGGGTTTTTTTCCTTCTAAAGGAAACAAGGAAGGGGGTGATAGAATCAAAACAATGCAATAACATAATGATACTAATAAGGTGCAATCACTCAATCAATTAGATTGGGATTTTTCCTTTTTAAGGGACGCAAGAGAGGGTTATAGAATTGAAACAAAGCAAACAAATATATTTCTAATGACGTTAAACATTACAAACTAATAAACTGAAATAAATAAAGATGCCTCTGAAAGAGGCGAAACACGTGTCACCGTTAGTTACACAATACGTGGAATAATCAAAGTTATTTTAAATTTTATATTAAAAAAACATATGTTGAGATAAACTCCGTGCGAAGTCCATATGCTCCATATCAGTGGTTCTCACGTAAAATTTGGCTGTGGTCGCATTAGGAACATCAGCGATACTACGGAAATGTCTGGTGGCCGCACCAAATTTTTGTGATGAGTCTTTTTTGCCAAAAAGACCTAATCATGTATGTGGTGAGTTATTTCTTACTAGCAATTGTTGATGCACAATGCAATGCAAACAAACTATTTAATTTTCAGTGTCTTTGTTGACAAATTAACTTGTAAAAACCCACTTTTATTAAATATCAATATAAACTATAACGCATGCATACTGACTGTGCTGCTTTACGGTTGTGAGTCATGGCATATCACAAAAGCACAGGGTAACCGTATACTGTGCTTCGAAAGCAGATGCTTGCGGCGAATATTAGGAGTACGGTGGTTTGACTTTGTCAGGAACACGGAGGTAAGAGAGCGGACAAACCAGCCCCTAATTACGTCCAAAATTAAAAGGCGACGATGGACCTGGCTTGGACATGTGCTGCGGATGCCCCAGGGGAGCCTGAATCCGGCCTGCCTCTTCTATCAACCTGATGGATCCCGACGCCGCGGAAGGCCACTGATGACTCAGGGGAGCTAAGGGACGCCGGATGACCTGGGAAGATGCGAGGAAGTTGGCGGGATATAGAGAATCTTGGTGTGGCGGCCATATGCTCCGGATAGGGAGCGGATATGAATATATATATATATTGAGAAGTGCAAGTGTATATTACCTGAAGATCTATTTCACCAGACCTTAAACTGGCCTCATTGTCTATGACATCTTCTTGTTGCTCGATTTCATTTTTTATTTGTACTTCTGGATCAACCACGACATTCTTCATAAAAAGAAAACATATATATATTAATAAATAATGATGATTTTGACTGAAGATGATTGATGGAATTTCAATATCAAAATTTAATCGATTGAATTTTGTAATTGTCCATGACTTGTCGCTAACGACCCTGATTTCTTCTTTCGGCATCTGTGGCGGCCATATGCTCCGAATAGGGAAAAAATTAACTATGAAGCTTCTGGTGGCCGCACATGAGAACCACTGCTCCATATGCTGGGAGCGGACATGGTTAAAAAAAAAATATATGATCTATAATAAAAATAATAATACATTTTTAGTACTTTTTCCACATAAAATTTAGTAGATCAGGACCGGTTTCGCTCATGGCGAGCATTCTCAACAGATGAAAGTGAAATACCTTCTAAGTCGCAACTGGAGCGAGTTCATAAAAAAATTCTGCTTTATTTTTAATTTAAAAAAATTCATCTATTTTCCATACTCTGAAAAGTCACGTTCTGTTTTGTCATGGAACCATTTTCCATATGACAATTCTTCAATGTAGAACTATTCAACGAAGTTTATTTTAGGAATGGTGTCCTTTCACTTTCTTCAACCTCGAAGATCGGTTTCAACAATTCAAGCACTCAAGCTACTATCATAAAATAAAAATAATAAAACATTTTTAGTACTTTTTCCACATGAGATTTATTTCATCAGGATCTTGTTCACGTAAAGGGAATGAAGTATCTTCATTTGGAAACCACCAGTTCCTAAATAAGCATACTTTTGATATCACTAAAAACTTTAAAATCCTGCATGTTATTGGTAAATCTTTAAAACTAGATAAAAAAGAAATCCTTGAAATAAACCGTTATAAATTTATTCAAAATTCTAACCTTTTAAATGATCAATAAGTCTTCGTTTCTTCGCCATTGCTATACCCAATTCATTAAACCTAAGCTTATTGTATTTCTTCCAACTTTTATCTCTGATAATTTTTATTTTCCTTTGCTTGATTTTAATTTGTAAGAATTGATATGGCTTTTATTCTGTTACAGGAACTGACTCATTTGAACTCATTGCCGGAATTTCTATCTAATTATGGTTGACAGACATGTAGATTTATTTATTTTTATTAAATGCACTTAATTTTGGGCTTTTACTTTGTTAATGTTAATTCATACTGAATTGATTTTTGATGTGTAAGTTTTGCATTGCTAAGAGGTCTAGAAAATTTTATTTTTAGTCTATTTTTCTTGTAATTTGCTTTAATTTATTTGCTTAGTTGATTTACCAATTGTTTGTCATACCTTGTTTTCATACTTAACTTTTGCATAAATACCACTGTTTTATTGTATTCCTTATCAGTTGATAATGCTCGACATGAGCGAAACCGGTCCTGATGAAATAAATCTCATGTGGAAAAAGTACTAAAAATGTTTTATTATAATGCCATTCCACCAAGTATTGACAGTGAACACCTTAAAAAAAAGTGATCACTTATTATCATTAATATTAGTTCAAAGGCTTGAAATCAATCAATTCATTAACGGATAGGACCCTAGATTTATTTTAAATATTCTTATGTTATCATCTGGTCATTAATATTTTCAAAAAATCCCCATAATTATAACAAACCCACTTAAATCATTGAAACTTGTATTCATTCAAATTTCGCTAATTTACATTTTAATAACCTTTTAACTTAGTGATCTTTTTATATTTTTGTATATAAACGATACAAACTGTTTACTACGCGTCAGTTCAAGTACATCCGTGCACTTGGAATGCCTGAAGATGCAGAAAGGTGAAACCCGGGTCATTAGCGACAAAACTCATAGAAAAGTATTGAAATTTGATATTGAAATTCCAACAAGCACCCGCAGTCGAAATACTTAATCATATCGATTTCAATATTTAAACATTTTTGTCTTCTTCTTTGGGGCCGAGCTGATAACCCTGACATCATTAAGACTTTCAGTTTACATGCTCCCAGTTTCTACCAACGTGATCTTACTGTTACGTCCTCTTCATATCAAGTGTTTGATAAATGATTAGAATGAGTATGATCTTTCTTTCAAAGCCTTTGTTGATAGCTATTTCGGCTTACGCCCTCGTCAGAACTATGTTTTAAACGTGCATTAGAACAAGCTTATATACCTCGGCTAGACAGGGTACACTATACATCTTCTTCTCTGTTCCACCATCTTAATTTTATACGAAGAAAATTAGTTATTGTTTTCTTTTACTAAGTGGGAATAAACGTAAATTTATTTTAAATTGCATTACTATTTATTAATGGCTTAAGGAGTGGTGATGTGTTGAATGTTATCTGTTCATTGAGAATGTCATCGGATTGATTATACATATTAATTTCTAGCTGTTCCAATGCATTTAGCTTAAGGCCTTTATTACAAGAATGTAAACAAATCGGTACTGAATTTAGGTCATGTGATTCCTCTATGAGGTGGTTTGCATATTGCGAATCAGTTTAAAATGATAAAATGTTGCTTAGACAACATACTGATAATTTATTGATTGAGTAGGCATTTACTTGGTAGAACTCCATTATAATACGGTAAGAAAAATAACAATGTATTTTAGTTCTACATATTTTTTTTTATATATTTGTTGATAGCTATTTCGGCTAACGCCTTCGTCAGAACTATGTTTTAAACGTTTTCTTTTTTTTGAAACTATATGTGGAGTCCGCTAGGCGGGCTCTTAGTTTCCTGGCTATTTTTTTTGCTAGGGTGGATACAGACTAAGTCTTTGTTTCCCTTTCCCGCATGTAAGCTAGCTAAGTATTGACTTTCTTAAAGATTCTGTCAGCTGAGGGCTTTGTGTGGGGAAAACACTTGAGAAAAACCCCTTACGAGAATGATTGTCTTGGAATCATTAAAAATATTCAATTCTTACTAGGAATTGCTCGTAATTTGTACGTAAACTTGAGAAGTTTACTTGTTATAGTAGACATGCCCAGTCCCTAACTGTTAGTACTGTTAGTAGTACCCATATGTCCTCAAATAGAGAATTCAAAAAAATTCTTCTGAACCCTCTCCACCATAAGAACACATTTCGCACCCCTCGGTGCCCAAACAATCGATCCACTCTCAAGTCGGCTTCGAGCCAAAGAATTATACATTACACACTA
Organism: Himalopsyche kuldschensis; assembly: GCA_028554975.1. NCBI lineage: Eukaryota > Metazoa > Arthropoda > Insecta > Trichoptera > Rhyacophilidae > Himalopsyche > Himalopsyche kuldschensis. The sequence continues at coordinate 99,042 of JAHFWI010000123.1, read as the reverse complement.
ATGACGTTAAACATTACAAACTATTAAACTAATGAGCTGCAATCAATCAGATAGGTTAGTGATTACTCTAAGCCAGTGGTTCTCACGAAAAATTGCACTGTGGCCGCATCGTCAACACAAATGGTCTTAAGGAATTGTCTGGTGGCCGCATCAAATTTTGGTATTGAGTTTGTTGTATGTGAGGCATGTCAAATGGATCTAAACATGTTTTTCAATTTACTTTTGGTATTAATCAGGGCTGTGGAGTCGGAGTCGGACTCTTGGATTCAGAAATTTTGGTAAAAGATTGAGCCTTTTATTTTTGCATATTGTGTGTCAAATTTGGCTATTGGGCGGATTGCTAGGGTTGATATTTAATTGAATACACATCAATAGGAAAATTAGGCAAAAAAAGTGTTTTTTGTCGGAGTTGGAGTCGTGTTTTTGGTCAATGTCGGAGTAGGAGTCGTGGTTTTGGTTAATGATAGAGTTTGAATTTTTTTACCGATTCCACAGTCCTGGTATTAATTGCTTCCGAAATATAAAAAATTCAGAATCATTGTTGACAAATTAACTTGTAAAACCACATTTTTTTCAATATCAATATATTCTTAGAAGCTGTCGGTGGCCGCAGTATAGTCCTCGGGTGGCCGCACATGAGAACCACTTCTCTAAACTTCTGCTAATGTCTTCTTTCCGTGTTCTAGAATCTTCGATAACAGCCGGTTGTCACCCCATAATGTGAATCGGACCGCTCGAATGAATGTATGTAAATCGATTCCCCTCACATTGACATGCAATTTACACGCACCGGGCCATCCGTATAATACCAGAATGGGGCCAAAAAAATGCACAATTTATTTACCCTAAGTGTAGTCGGCTCACATCCATAATGCAAAATGCGTTTATGAACACAGATCGCCGTTGGTAGGTACCTGGATCGAATAAATTCACGAACAGGGCATGTGTTGTCTGGCAAAGTGATACAGATTCTATCATGCCAAATCTCGCCTTTTTTTATAAACGTAATATGTGGGCTGTGGAGTCTGTGGAGTCTGTATAAAAAAGTTCGACTATGACTCCAGCATTTACCAAAACCACGACTCCGACTCTTTGCTTTTGTTTGCTTTGTTTCGATTCTATAACCCCTCTCTTGCGTCCCTTATAAAGGAAAAATCTCAATTTGATTGATTGATTGATTGCACCTTATTAGTATCATTATGTTATTGCATTGTTTTGATTCTATCACCCCCTTCCTTGTTTCCTTTAGAAGGAAAAAAACCCGTAATCCATTTTGTAATTTCACAATTTAAAATGTTAGAATCAATCTTGCTTCATTACTCAAGCGAAATTTGCGATAGTAAGTCTGAAGATGCCTCTGAAAGAGGCGAAACACGTGTCACAGTTAGTTACACAATACGTGGGCTTTTGGCCGGATTAGTACGGTTGATATTCAATTGAATACACATGATGCTTCATTTATTTGCTTAGTTTTTCTACTAATTGTTTGTCATACCATACTTAACTTTTGTATAAATATCACTGTTGTATTATATTTCTCATCGGTTGACAATGCCCGCCGTGAGCGAAACCGGTCCTGATCAAATAAATTTTATGTGGAAAAAGTACTAAAAATGTATTATTATATTTTCGATGGTTTCGGCGGTAACTTTGTGGAAGTTCATTTTAGTATAAAATTTGAAATAACTTTGATTATTACACGTATTGTGCCACTTCTTCAGACTAACTTTTTTTTTTTTTTTTCCTACCTTTACTTTCCTACTGAAACTATATGTGGAGTCCGCTAGGCGGGCTCCTAGTTTCCTGGCTATTTTTGTTGCTAGGGTGGATACAGACTAAGTCTTTGTTTCCCTTTCCCGCATGTAAGCTAGCTAAGTATTGACTTTCTAAAAGATTCTGTCAGCTGAGGGCTTTGTGTGGGGAAAACACTTAAGAAAAACCCCTTACGAGAATGATTGTCTTGGAATCATTAAAAAAAATTTCAATTCTTACTAGGAATTGCTCGTAATGTTTACGTAAACTTGAGGAGTTTACTTGTTCTTATAGTAGACATGCCCAGTCCCTAACTGTTACTAAATCGACGAGCCTAGCTCGTAGCTTAAAATGTATCTCTTAGGGCGTTAGTTTAGAAGCTGGCAGTGCTGCTGGCTTCTTCCACGCTTGCCTCCACTGTTAAAGAAATTGCTGTAGGAGAAAGGTGGGTGGAGCATAAGGTTTTCAGACTAACTATCGCAAAGTTTGCTTAAGTAATGAGTCTGAGGTTGCCTCTGAAAGAGGCGAAGAGGTGTCACAGTTAGTAGCAGAATACGTGGAATAATCAAAGTTATTTTAAATTCTATGTTGTTTTATTCTACTTTGAATTCTAATAACATTGACAAATACATAAACAACATTAAATTCTTTACGTGCTGTCAAATTTATGAAGAATCGTGGCAAATGACGTCAACAATGGATTACTTAATTGCGGAAAAGGCGCCTCTAGATTTGTTTACCCTTCAAAGGAATCAAATTGACACGCAATTTGTTAGACAATACGACACCTTACTTTAAAAAGGTTCCAAGGGCTGTGGAGTCTGTAAAAAAATATCGGTAAATTATGGATATACGGTCACGAGACAAAATTGTTGTAAAGATTTATGAAATACTAGTATTGCTACCCGGCGTCGCTCGGACTAGGCGACCAATAATTATTTAATGTTATATCATTCGACATAATTATATCACAAAATCTAACATCCAAAATAGAGTTAAAATAAAATCACAAACTTTATTTAATTTGATGAATTTGACATGTGTCGACGTGCCATGTGCTGACTTGATTTGTGCCGATTGGTGAATGAAGTATTTGCTATTTTGGGCCGCAAAAAAATGCTTTTCGGACCGCGTTTGTGCATCACTGATCTATAGGGATCGTTATCAATTTGTGTATTTATAAACTTACTTACATCTGGTTGTCTTCAAAAGGGTCTTTCATGTCGCATGAAGGAATAAATTTCGATTTACATAATTGATAAAAGGTGAACTCACTCAATTGACTTCTTTGAAAATTTCTAATGTGATATCATTATTTTTTTCACTCTGTTCTTAATACGACAATGTTTTCATCTTTTTTTAAAAAAAAAATTGATTTGTATTTTGTACTAGCAATGCCACTCAAAAAAGAAAGTGTTTTAATTGTGTATGGCTGTACAAGTTCAAATACCGAGAATACAGTTTCACTGTAACATATATATTTACTAGTATTCGAACCCGGCTTCGCTCAGACCAGTTTGGGGTTATGTTCAGCTCGGCGCGTAAATTCAGACGGGCCAAGTTGAAACAACTTTTTTTCAAAATTCAAAAGTCTAGGTCAATTAAAATGAACATTTCAGACTGGCATTGACATTTCACAGCCCCTTTCATATATTGACAGCCCCATTCTCGCCCATTAAAATGTCCAAATTCAAGAAAAAAATCGAATTTGCTGTCAAAGAAATGTCAAATAATACCTTCACGTAAATAAAAACATTTTTATATTAATAAAAGCCGGGAAAAGTTCAGTAGAAGACTAATTTATTACATTTTGACTAAATGTCTTCGCCGATAAAAATTCAACATATTTTCTTTCATATTCGTTTTTATGGCAACTTAATGACCAACAATGCAAAAGGGAATTACAGACCCACAGACATACATACGCCGTTACGGTTTTATATATAAGATTTGCCAAATCCGTTTTTGTCAATTGTTCAGGAGAGGGTAAAATCTGATTATTTTGGTATTTTCAAACCGATCGGGAAAATTTCAAATAGGACTTTCAAACGATTTTTTTGTACCACCGCTGAAAAACAACGAAAGAATGACATAATTAAGGATTTCGACTGAGGGTGCTTGATGGAATTTGAATTGTTTGAATTTTGTACTTTCCATGAGTTTTGTCGCTAACGACCCGTGTCCTTGAAATGCCTGAAGATGCCGAAAGGTGAAACCCGGGTCGTTAGTGATAAAACTCATGGAAAAGTACAAAATTCAAACAATTCAAATTTGAATGACTGATAAGTGACAATACAAAATGGTGAATTTTTATCGGCGAAGACATTTAGTCAAAATGTAGTAAATTAGTCTTCTACTGAACTTTTCCCGGCTTTTATTAATATAATAATGTTTATTATTTACGTGAAGGTATTATTTGACAGCAAATAAGATTTTTTTCTTGAATTTGGACATTTTAATGGGCGAGAATGGGGCGGGGCTGTCATCAAATTAAATAAAGTTTGTGATTTTATTTTAACTCTATTTTGGATGTTAGATTTTGTGATATAATTATGTCGAATGATATAACATTAAATAATTATTGGTCGCTTAGTCTGAGCGACGCCGGGTAGCAATACTAGTTTACTATAAAATTTAAAACAACTTTGATTATTCTAAGTATTGTGCTACTAACTGTGACACGTGTTTCACTTGTTTCAGAGGCATCTTCAGACTTACTATCACAAAGTTTGCTTAAGTAATGAAGCAAGATTGATTCTAACATTTTTAATTACGAAACACGTGTCACAGCTAGTAGCACAATACGTGGAATAATCAAAGTTATTTTAAATTTTATATTAAAATGAACTTCTACAAAGTTATCGCCGAAACCATTGAAAGTAAGCGAATTTACTCTTTAAGCCATCGATATATACATATGATAGAATGCAGTAAATACAAACTTTTCCGACCAAAATGTCATTTTTGGCAAAAATTACAATTAGAACTTATTCAAAGTAAGGTAACGAATAGTTGATTAAATGTGTATGTCCTCTTGATAACATGTGATTTACAATAGTTTAACTCCGCCAGCGGCTTCGTAACTTTTTCATATGCGAGATCTACACAATTTAAGAGTACAAATCAGTGCTGTGGAGTCGGAGTCGGAGTCGGAAATTTTGAAAAGATTGAACTTTTTATCTTTGCATTTAATATGTCAAATTTGGCTTTTGACCGCATTGATAGGGTTGATATTTAATTGAATACACATAAATAGGAAAATAAGGCAAAAAAAAGTGAAGATATTAAACTTTTTTAGTCGGAGTCGGAGTCGTGTTTTTGGTCAATGCTGGAGTCTGAGTGGAACTTTTTTACCGACTCCACACCGGGAGTTAGCTAACCCGGGTCGTTAGCTACAAAAATCATGGAAAAGTACAAATTTAATTGACACAGTACATTTGACATACTTTAAGCACAACAGACTCGAAACAAGAAATTTGGCACGGCCACTGTGCATTCTTCCATGAGAACGACTGCTCTAAAATCATATACTACTGAATAACGGAGTTATCAGAATTCCGGAGTTCATCTGCACACTTTTTTTACTAAATGTATACAAAATGTAAGTACAAAATTTTACCAATTCAAATTCGAGTTATTAACAATTTTAGCTCGTAAGGAATGACAGCTTGCAGGAGGTGGGTCCAACGTGAAGTACTAAATCAGGGCTGCAGTACATTAAAAAAACTACCAGAACTAAGTAACCTAAAGTTATTTTCACTTTTTGAAAACACTTTCGACATAACTTGACGTTATAATGGCGCGGGAATTTCGAATATCGAACGAAGCACCTGTTTATGTTCCAATTTCGCGCTAATAGCCATTACGGAAACGTCCGCCATTTTGATACCGGGAACGTGCAATAATTGCCAGTGTGCAATTTCGTGTCCCGATTTTGCATTTTTCCAGTGAAATAAGTAATCGGCTTTTTTGTTGAAAGTTTTAATGATAAAATCAAACCTTTGAATGATTATATAACAAAATCACTATCTATTGATTGAGTAGACATTTACTTGGTAGAACTCCATTATAATACGGTAAGAAAAATAACAATGTATTTTAGTTCTACATTAATTTATTTTATATATTTGTTGATAGCTATTCCGGCTTACGCGTTCGTCAGAACTATATATTCTGACGAAGATTAGATAGTTCTGACGAAGGCGTAAGCCGAAATAGCTATCAACAAATATATAAAATAATTTATGTAGAACTAAAATACATTGTTATTTTTCTTACCGTAAAATCACCATCTTCTAAAATAATTCGTTTTGAGACGACCTCGATCTAGGCTCTCTAGTAAATCGAGAGGGAGCCTCCGGTCCGACACTCGGGAAAAAGAATTTAGGGATCGGAGTAGGAGAAACAGTTCTTTAGTGAAACACAGTCTCAAGAGTTAAGATGGTGGAATTAGCACACACTATTATAATGAATTTACAATTATACATGTTGAATACACTGAAGTTAAGAATAATACCAAGATTACGATTCAATAATTGCGTTTTCGAAGGGGATATCAGTTAGCCAGGATGCTGAACTTAGGGGGAGGATAGGAGATTGAGAGCTTCTTTTCGTGGCTTACGTTTTGAATGTTACTCGACCAACACGAAGACTTATCCATGCACTTTAAATGCCTGAAGTTGCCGAAAGGCGAATCCCGGTTTCTCGTCAGCGACAAGGCACATTGAAAAGTACAAAATTTAAACAATTCAAATTTCAATAATAGTCGATAGTAAAGTTTGACAATCCGGTAGCGTTGCGGTCAAAAGACCTACGTGACCAAACGTACAAGTCACCCGGGCAAAATATCTCGTATCGCGGAGGTTTTACATAAACACATCCCGGTGGAAATCTAATCCATAAGCGCCCTGGTTTCGATTCCAGCCGTTATCCAACGTTCCAGAAATAGCACCGAACAGACTGGCGCGAGTTCCAGGGCTATGGAGACGGGGTCGGAGCCGTAGAGTTAAAAAAATTTGACAAAATGTAAAGGATTTATTATTAATATAACTTTGATTATTCCACGTATTGTGTTAGTAATTGTGACATTTCTTCCATAAAACACTCCCTTCATGCAGTATTTGACGGAGATCGAATAAAAATAGGAGCGGTTTGTCAAGTTGTCTAGGTGCTGAAGTATCTATGTGCCAACTTGTCATGTGCCGACTTGACATGTGTCGACGTGCCATGTGCTGACTTGATTTGTGCCGATTGGTGAATGAAGTATTTGCTATTTTGGGCCGCAAAAAAATGTTTTTCGGGCCGCGTTTGTGCATCACTGATCTATAGGGATCGTTATCAATTTGTGTATTTATAAACTTACTTACATCTGGTTGTCTTCAAAAGGGTCTTTCATGTCGCGAACTCAGGTGAACTCACTCAATTGACTTCTTTGAAAATTTCTAATGTGATATCATTATTTTTTTCACTCTGTTCTTAATACGACAATGTTTTCATCTTTTTTTAAAAAAAAAATTGATTTGTATTTTGTACTAGCAATGCCACTCAAAAAAGAAAGTGTTTTAATTGTGTATGGCTGTACAAGTTCAAATACCGAGAATACAGTTTCACTGTAACATATATATTTACTAGTATTCGAACCCGGCTTCGCTCGGACCAGTTTGGGGTTATGTTCAGCTCGGCGCGTAAATTCAGACGGGCCAAGTTGAAACAACTTTTTTTCAAAATTCAAAAGTCTAGGTGAATTAAAATGGAATTAAAATGAACATTTCAGACTGGCATTGACATTTTACAGCCCCTTTCATATATTGACAGCCCCATTCTCGCCCATTAAAATGTTCAAATTCAAGGAAAAAATCTAATTTGCTGTCAAAGAAATGTCAAATAATACCTTCACGTAAATAAAAACATTATTATATTAATAAAAGCCGGGAAAAGTTCAGTAGAAGACTAATTTATTACATTTTGACTAAATGTCTTCGCCCATAAAAAAATCAAACATATTTTCTTTCATATTCGTTTTTATGGCAATTAATGACCAACAATGCAAAAGGGAATTACAGACCCGCAGACATACATACGCTGTTTCGGTTTTATATATGTACTACTCGATACTCGAGTAATTGGAGTCTCTACACACACATTGATAACGAAACAAATTTACCGTCGAAACTTTCGCGAGCGAAATCAATTCGTTTGTTTGAACTTGCAACAAAAATGCAAAAGGGAATTACAGACATACATCCCCCGTTTTGGTTTTATATATAAGATATCAGGGCTGTGGAGTCGGTAAAAAAAGTCTGACTCCGACATTGACCAAAAACACGACTCCGACTAAAAAAAGGTTAATATCGTCACTTTTTTTTACCCTTATTTTCACATTTATGTGTATTCAATTAAATATCAACCCTACCAATTCGGCCAATAGTAAAATTTTAAATATTATGTGCAAAAATAAAAAGTTCAAACTTTTCAAAATTTCCGACTCCGGGTACGACTCCGACCAAAAAGCCCCGACTCCACGACTCCAACTCCGACACCACAGCCCTAATATTTATATATAACGAGTATTACCCGAGTATTTTTCAAATTACTCGAGTTTCGAGTATTAGAAAAGTGGACGAGTATACTCGAATTGGAGTCTCCACTCCACAGCCCTGGGTCAAATTCAGAAATGAGGTAAAAAAACATTCACTTTTTTTTGTAAAACAATTGTTACGTCATTTGATTTGATTTTGTCGTGACCCCTTTTCGAAGGAAAGTGGAATGAACTTCTGAAAATTTCCAACCACTCGATTTGAATTTAACCTGTCGTTTCTACATTTAGCGACATCCGCTTCCTTATTGAAGCAGATATATACAATTATATTTAGACGCACGTTTACCTTTTCCCGGTGCGTATAGTAATTAAATCAGTCGGCTCCTGTGGTCTAGTGGCAAGAGCTTTGTCCTAGCGATCGGGGGCCCCGGTTCAATTCCCGGCAATCAAGAGATCTTGGGCTGGGTGTATATGGGCGTCAAAAAATGATATTTCTCAAATTATCACATCGAATATGTACCTGAGATCTCTTAAGGCTCACAACATTTCGTTTTAAAAGTTTTCTTAAAAGATATTCAAAAAAAAGTACGGTAAGAAAAATAACAATGTATTTTAGTTCTACATAAATTATTTTATATATTTGTTGATAGCTATTTCGGCTTACGCCTTCGTCAGAACTATAGTTCAATAGAACAATCGGTCCCTGTGGTCTAGTGGCAAGAGCTTTGTCCTAGCGATCAGGGGACCCGCGTTCAATTCTCGGCAAGGTTAGATTTTTTCAATTGAAAACAGAGACCTTGGGCTGGGTGTATGTTATTTATCGTTGATTTTGTGCACAACTGATTTATTATTTATCATCGAGTTAATCTCGTATGACTTTCACAATTAAGAATATTTGGCGCATTGGCGTAAGCTGTAATGCCAAATATATATATATATTTTTTTAAATATATAAAAATATAAAATGGAGTTCTACCAAGTAAATGCCTACTCAATCAATACAATCAAAAAAAAGTGTTGGGCTGTCAAAACTTTTGATAAAATATTCACAATATTAACGTAAATATTATTTTGCATGTATATATGTTCTAAAACAATTGAATAAATACAAATTTTTCATAAATCAAAAAACAATCATTTTATGATAGCCAATCGGGGCGCAAAATGACATAATATTATAAACTGTGTGTGACAACCCCTATCGAGGATTCGTAAATACGCTCTAAAGGCCATGTGGTATGGTAATTAACATGGGATTGCTTTCATAAGGGATCAAAGACATCTAAGCCCTTAATTGACGTAAGTAGTTTTAAGGTATTGTCCTTTTTTAATTTTTGGAAAAGTCGTAGCGTACAGGGCAAAAATTGGGGAATTCTTCTAGCTGGTAACAGATTAAGCCCAGAACTAAATATTCGCCAATCCATTGTCGTCATTGTGCTGTCGCATCCGGGATACGTCAGTGTTTTATTATGTATGTTATTTATACAGTTAAATTGAGTACTATAGAAGAGGTTCTCAATTAAAGGGCACATATAACTACGGCCCCCCTGAATAAAACAAACGTATCTCGATGTTTGCTGGCTTAGAGGTTTTTTTTTTTTTTTTTAAATATTTTGCATTACAGCTTACGCCAATGCGCCAAATATTCTTAATTGTGAAAGTCATACGAGTTTAACTCGATGATAAGTAATCAATCAGCTGTGCACAAAATCAACGATAAATAACATACACCCAGCCCAAGATCTCTTTTTTTTTCAATTGAAAAAATCTGACTTTGCCGGGAATTGAACCCGGGTCTCCAGATCGCTAGGACAAAGCTCTTGCCACTAGACCACAGGGACCGACAAGTTATGAATGCTACTAGACCAGTGGTTATCTTGTGCGGCCACCAGAGGATTTGGCTGCGGCCACCAAAAGCTTCATAGAAAATATTGATATTTAAAAAAAAAATGATATCTTACAAGTTAATTTCTCAACAAATAATAGTAAATTGCGAGGCTGTGAAGTCAGTGAAAAAAAGTTCGACTCCGACTCCAGCATTTACCATAGCCACGACTCCGACTCCGACTAAAAAAGTTGAATATCGTCACTTTTTTTAATCTAATTTTCCTATTTATGTGTATTCAATTAAATATCAACCCTACCAATCGGGCCAAAAGCCAAATTAGACATATTATATGCAAATTTAAAAAGTTCAAACGTTTCAAAATTTCAGACTCCGAGTGCGACTCCAGCCAAATCGCCGCGATGACTCAGACTCCAACTCCGGCCAAAAAGCCCCGACTCCACGACTCCGACTCTGACTCCGACTCCACAGCCCTGGTAAATTGTCAAGCATGCTTAGGACCATTTGACATAGATCAAACACAACAGATTCAAAACAAAAATTTGGTGCGGCCATCAGGCATTTCCATATAACCACTTATGTGTACGATGCGGCCACATGACGATTTTACACTAGATGCAATTAATATGTTACGTTATATGCCAAAGGGATGGAAATTTGACTCCATTGTCGTTCTAAAACCTACACTGCTAATTATCCAACTCCGCCATTTTGTATTGTCACCTGTCATTCATTAGTTGTTTTTCAGCGGCCGTACAAATAAATCGTTTAAAAACAGTTTTTTTTGTTGTTTATAGCACACAATTGTAAATTCTCCAAATAATCAGTTTTTACCCTCTCCTGCACATTTGACAAAAACGGAGATATCAAATTTACTATTCAAGCCATCGATATGCCTTTTCACCAAGTATAGACTGTTCGTGGCGCAGTGTCAACGTCGTTGGCTTGCGTGCCGTACCGCCCTGGTTCGATTCCCGGTACGAGCGGATTTTTTTCAGTCGATAAATCTGTTCAAAGGCATGGGTGTTTGTGTTGTTGAAAATCCCTTACCACCTTTCCGATCCCAAAGAGCGACGCATAGTGATAGCGATTAGCTAATCACTAGTCCTGTCCTAGTTCTCGTATGCTTTACATCCCTACTCTCTTCGAAAAAGAGAGGTTGAGCAACTGAGTAACAAGCGGATCTCGTAGAAAAATATATATTGAGATAAACTCCGCGAAGAGTCCATATGCTCCAAGTTGGGAGCGGACATGGTTAAAAAAAATAACACACAATTGTAAATTCTCCAAATAATCAGTATTAACCCTCTCCTGCACAATTGACAAAAACGGTGATGGCAAATTTACACTTCAAGCCACCAAGCGTTGACTGCGAACAGTGACAGCTGGTGACGGGGTGTCGGGGGGTGCAAAGGAAGATTCAACGTTTTTTGCAAGAGTTCTTTCCTATTCATTGGATTTTAAAACACTTCTATAGCATGGACTTTCAATTCAGATGTTCGCAATACCAACTGTTTCTCTTCCGTAGTAAGGAAAAATAGTTGAATCTTCCTTTTGCACCCCCCAGCACCCCGTCACCAGCCGTCACTGACTGCGAACATCTAACTTCATCTGCGTCGATTTTGCGGGGCACGGCTTGAGGGCCGCTGGTATGTGCCAAAAATAGAATTGAGATCTAAATTGACGTCACCGGAACAAATTCTGTGCTGTGAAATAATTAACATGAATAAAATAAACATATTTTAATATCAAGTCATCGAGACGAAGTCTAAATGTGTTGATTTTTAAATACATTCGATTAACTAAATAATATACCTGCAATGTCTTTGAAATTGAATCATTTCTTGGAAAATCGTTGGAAATGTTATTTGAAAATAAGCGTGTGTGTGGAGCTGTGGAGTCGGAGTCGTTGAGGTGTTTTGGCCGGAGTCGTAGTTGGAGTTGGAGTCGTGAAAAACTTGTTATTTATGGATAAATTTTGGCTTTTATTTATAAATATGTACATTGACGCCATCCTTGTCGCAAAATATGCTGACTCTCTCTAAATAGAACCCGCATTTTATACAGTAAACAATTTAGGTAAAATAATAAAAAAAAACAGTAAAGATTGCGTAGAATCATCGTCACAGAGTGGTATCTATCGACTCTCTTGTGGAGACTGCCAAGCTTTTTATGTTGGGCAGACAGATAGAAACTTTAATATGTAAAGGGTATTTCAATAGGGACGCTCAAAATATGTTACTTTGTCCTGCTGAGTAGATTATTCATTGTATAGTGGCCAAATTTGAGTCAACCAGTTTAGTAAATAATCGGCCATCACCTACCTGTACGTCATCAAAATACAATGTCTGGTTAAAACATTGCTGCTGTGTGTGAAAGTGTACAGGAAAACCCAAGGCAGCTTATTTCTCGTTGTTCACGAGAACTTGGCTTTTTTGCGACTTCAACTTGGCGAATTTTGAATCGGGCCTTATGTCTGCACCCGTATAAAATCCAACTAACCGAGGAACTTCAGGTAAACGACCGCAGACAACGCCTGATTGGGCTCCGGAGCAGTTGGAAGTTTACCCAAATTTGTCAAAAAAATCAACTTTAGCGACATGGCCCATTTTATAATGAATGGATATTGGCAGACATTTGATGCTATATTCCATATTTAATGCCGTAAAATATACTTACAAATGACATTAAAATTTAGTCGAAATCTCACAAACAACTTGTTTTATTTACATTTCAAAACTAAGCGTCCTTATAAAAAGACCCTTTATTTAGAACCCGCATTTTATACACTAAACAATTTAGGTAAAATAATAAAAAAAAAACAGTAAAGAATGCGTAGAATCATCGTCACAGAGTGATATCTATCGACTCTCTTGTGGAGACTGCCAAGCTTTTTATGTTAGGCAGACAGGTAGAAACTTTAACATGTAAATATTAGAATGTGTGGGGCTAAGGAGTCGGAGTCGTAGTTGGAGTTGGAGTCGTGAAAACTTGTTATTGATGCATAAACTTTGGCTTTTATTTATAAATACGCACATTGACGCCACCCTTGTCGTAAAATATACCTGAACATCATACTCTCTCTATATAGAACCCTTATTTTATACAGTAAACAATTTAGGTAAAATAAAATAAAAAAAACTGTAACATATGCTTTATGTTGGGAGCGGAGATGGTAATTTAAAAAAAAAAAAAACCACACTACTTTGAAATCGCAAAAAAAATCGAATATATTTCATTGATTGCTTGGCGTATAATGCAGAGAGAGACGCATAGTGACAGCGAATAGCTAACCACTAGTCCTCGTATTAATTCATCCCCACTCTCTTCGAAAAAGAGAGGTGGAGCAACTGAGTGACAAGCGGTTCTCGTAGAAAAGCAAATGTTGAGGTAAGCTTCGCAAGGAGTCTATATGATCAAAAAAAAACGCATAAATTTGAAATTTGAGTGTGTTTCATTGATTGATTCGCGTGTAGTGCAGAGAGCGACGCATAGTGACAGCGAATAGCTAACCACTAGTTCTCGTATTAATCCATCCCTGCTCTCTTCGAAAAAGTGAGGTAGAGCAACTGAATGACAAGCAGTTCTCGTAGGAAAAAACATATGTTGTAGAAAGCTCTTATTTTTCTACGAGACTGCTTATTACTCCTCACTTTTTTAAGGAGAGTAAGGATGGAAATGATACGAGGACTAGGACAGGATGAGTGGTCCATAAGCTCAAAGTTAGGAGTGGACACGGTAAAAAATTAAATAATCGCATAACTTTGAAATCGCACAAAAAAAGTCGCTTGAATGTATTTCATTGATTGATTCGCGTGTAATGCATCCCGTGCGTCATGAAATGATTACATTTATTACAAGCATGTAATCGATTCTTCTATCGATGTGACTTTGAGAGTTATTTCTTGGCTGTCAGCGGGGAATTATACGAACTAATGGCCGGCTCCCGCCCAAATCTGACAGATGGCCGTCCTCTTTTTACCGATTTTCATAATTTTATTTGCGGCCCGATGAATAAAACATGCTTCCCGCCGGCCATGCACAAAGTCAGCGGACGCCAACCGTTGGCTGACGTCATACATTTTTTCAGCGATTTAAACCAGGGCTGTGGAGTCGGTGAAAAAAAGTCCGACTCCGACTCCAGCATTGACCAAAACAACGACTCCGACTCCAACATTGACCAAAAACACAACTCCGACCAAAAAAAGTTCAATATTGTCACTTTTTTCCCCTAATTTTCCTATTTATGTGTATTCAATTAAATATCAACCCTATCAATGCGACCAAAAGCCAAATTTGACATATTAAATGCAAAAATAAAAAAGTTCAATCTTTACAAAATTTCCGACTCCGATCAAGAAGCTCCAACTCCACGACTCCGACTCCAACTCCACAGCCCTGATTTAAACTAAAAAATCGCAGAAAGAATTATGACAAACAAATGAGCAGGCGGTCAGGATTCAGGATCCCTTGGAGCATCCGCAGCATATGTCCAAGCCAGGTCCATCGTCGGATTTTTATTTCAGACGTAATACGGGGTTGGTTTGTCCGCTCTCTTACCTCCGTGTTCCTGACAAAGTCAAACCACCGCTCTCCTAATATTCGCTGTTTTTATTTACTGTTATTCAATTTCTAAGTCTTTAATTTTCGAAGAGGGTAAGTTTTTGGTATAACTCCATTAAAACGTGGTAAAAAGTATTTTAGATTCACGGAAATTATATGATATACATATGATTGATAGCTATGTCGACTTACGCCATCGTTAGAACTATTTGACGATTTAGAACGAGTTTTGTCGCTTACGCTTTGAATTCTGCTTCTATTTTTTATTAAAAAAATATATATTTGGCATTACAGCTTCCGCCAATGCGCCAAATATTCTGAGTTGTGAAAGTCATACGAGATTAACTCGATGGTAAATAATGTATCAGTTGTGCACAAAATCAACGATAAATAACATACACCCACCCCAAGATCTCTTTTTTTTCAATTGAAAAAATCTGACCTAGCCGGGGATTAAACCCGGCCCCCCTGATTGCTCGGACAAAGCTCTTGCCACTAGATCACAGGGACCGACTATTAACCTGATGTATCCCGACGCCCTGGAAGGCCTTTGATGACCATCCGTAGGATGTACTCAGGGGAGCTACGGGACGCCGGGATGATCTGGGAAGAAGCGAAAAAGTTGGCGAGTGAGAATCCTCGAGGCACCGTGTGCCGGCCATATGCTCCGAAAAGTGAGCGGATATGGAAAAAATGATCTCTTGAGATGTTTTTATTTACACATATAGTCAGGGCTGTGGAATCAAAGTTGGGAGTCGGAGCTTTTTGGCCGCAGTCTTTTTATTTTTGCACATAATATGTCAAATTTGGCTATTGGCCGGATTGGTAGGGTTGATATTTAATTGAATACACATAAATAAGAAAATTAGGACAAGAATGTGTCAATATTGAACCTTTTTTAGTCGGAGTCGTGTTTTTGGTAAATGTTGGAGTCGGAGCCCTGCTTATTTTAATCATTTTAAATTAAATTAAAATGTTGTGCACAACCTTTTTCCTCCACTGCTTAAAATCGGGTTGAAAAATTACTATGCAATAATATACGGCTCGAGCTTCACACAATCTTGTATGGAGATATTTTTTTTTTTGCTTCTCTCGTGTTATACATAATCTGTTTTTTTTATTTGGAGGCCCTTCCTGTCACAGGAACCAGTTTTCTCTGGATGCTAAACTGAATAGAAAAACAAATAACCATGACTGGTGACTTCAAGAATGGTATTCAAAATAAGTTGCCATTTGATTTGAATTAAATTTATCCAGATTACGATGCAATGCTTTGACATAGTTTTCAAGTATTTTATTTATTAATTTAATATGTAAATAATAAAAAATTAAGTTCATTGCTTTTGCAATGTGATGGTCCTGTCAGTTCCGTGGCGCCAGTGTCAACGTCGTTGGCTGGCGTGCTGGACCGCCCGGGATCGATTCGGATTTTTTCAGTCAATAAATCTCTTCAAAGGCATGGGTGTTTGTGTTGTTGAAAATCCCTTCCCGCCTGTCCGATCCCAAAGAGCGACGCATAGTGACAGCGATTAGCTAATCACTAGTCCTGCTCTGGTCCTCGTATCCTTTCCATCCCTACTCTCTTCGGAAAAGAGAGGTTGAGCAACTGAATAACAAGCAGTTTCGTAGAAAATATATAGAGTCCATATGCTCTAAGGGAGTAGACATGGTTAAAAAAAAAAGATTAAAACATAGGTGTTAGCTATTTCCAGGGCTGTGGAGTTGTTAAAAAAATCACGGCTCTGATTCCGGCTCCAGCTAAGCACGACTCCGACTCTATATATCAGGATTAGCCAAAGCGTCGATCGCGTAGCTATTCCTAGTCGCCCGCCTATCTGATTCTTATCAACCTTTGAAAGACTGTCATTGAAAAATAGTTCGTAGGCCGAAGAGGTGTCTAAAAAAGACCCCAGTAGTACGGCCTTATTGGCATAGACTGAAATAAAAAAATGTGTGATTATACTTTGACGTATCTTAATTAAATATAATATAAAAAAAATATGTGAAAATCAATAATTCTCCCATAATTATTCATATTTTAAGTCGCGCATGAATGAGACAACCTGTTCTTGTTTATTCTAGACTGGCGATATCAAAACTGTGAATGCTTATTATCTATGACTTATTATCTACATCTTTTAATAAAAAGTGCATCTGTTTGATTTGGAATGTTCGTTAAAAGAGGATAAGATGAATAAAGATACGCTAAAGCATAATATGACATTTTTTTAATGCAATCTATGCCAATAAAGCAAGGCTGTGGTGTCGCCGCTGGTGACGGCGTGCTGGGGGGTGCAAAAGGAAGATTCAACTATTTTTCCGTACTACGGAAGAGAAACAGTTGGTATTGCGAACATCTGAATTGAAAGTCCATGTGTTTAAAAATCCAATGAATAGGAAAGAACTCTTGCAAAAATGGTTGAATCTTCCATTGCACCCCCCAACACCCCGTCACCAGCCGTCACTAGGTGTCGGAGTCGGAGTCGTGGAGTCGGGGCTTTTTGGCCGGAGTCGGAGTCGGAGTTGTCGTGGCGATTTTGCCGGAGTCGTACTCGGAGTCGGAAATTTTGAAAAGTTTAAACATTTTATTTTCGCATATGATATGTAAAATTTGGCTATTGGCCGGATAAGTAAGGTTGATATTTAATTGAATACACATAAATTAGGAAAATAAGGAAAAAAAAGTGACGATATTAAACTTTTTTTAGTCGGAGTCGGAGTCGTGGTTTTGGGAAATGCTGGAGTCGGAGTTGAACTTTTTTTTATCGACTCCACAGCCCTGCAATAAAGCAATACCACCGCGGTTTTTTTAGACCCCCCTTTGAACTGCGCGTTATTTTTCATGTGGCCCTAAATCTGTCTAATTTACTATCGGGCCCTTCACCCAAAACGGTTGGGCATCAATGCTTTATATGAATTATTTTATAAGATAGTGATGTTGTTATTTAAGCATTAAAAAAAATTGATTTTATGATTATAATAAGTCGATTACGTATTTCGTTGGAAAAATGCAAAATCGGGATTCAAAATTGCACACTGGCAATAATTGCTCGTTACCGGAATCAAAATGGCCGACGTTTCCGTAATGGCTTTTAGCGCGAAATTGAATTTCGATTCGAAATTGGAACATAAACAAGTGCTTCGTTCGATATTCGAAATTCCCGCGCCATTATTACGTCAAGTTATATCGAAAGTGTTTTCAAAAAGTGAAAATGACTTCGTGGAATTTAGGTTTCTTAGTTTGGGCAGGTTTTTTAATGTACTGCAGCCCCGATTTAGTACTTCACGTTGGACCCACCCGCTGCAAGGTATCATTCTTTACGAGATAATAATAACACTAATTAAAGTGTTACAAAAAGGCTCGTAATTCATGAAAACTGTGAGTCAAAAGTTGCGACTATTAATTATTATGAGTTGATTGAATTGATGGCATTTACTTGGTAGAACTCCATTATTGCACGACGAAAAAAATATCAAGATATAATATTATAGCCCCGTCCGTGGTACAGTGTCAACGGTGTTGGCTTGCGTGCCGGACCGCCCGGGCTCGATTCCTGGTACGAGCAGACTTTTTTCAGTCAACAAATTGATTCTGTTTTTATGCATGTGTGTTTGTCTCGTTGAAAATCCTTTTCCACCATTCCTATCTTAAGAAGCGATGCACAACGAGAGCGATTAGCTAAACACTTGTCTCGTAACCTTTCTATCCCTACTCTCTCCAAGAGGTTGAACAATTGAGTAACAAGCAAAAAAAACTGTTTATTCCTCAGTTGCTCAACCTTTCTTTTTTGAAGAGAAAAAGGATTGAAAGGAAAAGAGGATGAGGAGAGAACTAGTGGTAAGCCAATCCCTCTCGCTATGCGCCGCTTGTTGAATCGATGTAAATGAGATTAACAACACAAGCACCCATGCCTTCGAACAAGATCGATAAATCGATTAATCGATTTCGCAACACAACCCATTGCCTTCGAACAGAATCGATTTGTTTACTGAACTCGAACCCATGAGGTCCTTCACGGAAGCCAACGACGTCTACCACTGCGCCACGGACCCGGCAATAATAATATCCCACGAAAGTGTTTTGACTTCTAAAGTTTTACAAAACCAACAAACTGTGTTAATGTTTAAAAAAAAATAACAAATGTTGAATTTAAACAAAATATTTAAACTGAATATAGATCGATTTTAATCTCCTCAGCTGCTTGCCAAAGGTATGATGGCATTGAAAGTTGTAAAACTCGTAAATCCTCTAAGCCATTTTATAATAAACGTTTTATAATATTTTATAATAGAAGTTTTGTCTCTAACGACCCGGGTTTCGGCTCTCGCCATCTTCAGGCATTTCAAGTGCGTGGATGTATTATACTTGAACTGACGCGCAGTAAACAGTTTGTATCGTTTATAAAAAATTGATATTTATTTCAATAAAAATAACAAAACATTTTTAGTACTTTTTCCACTTGAATTTTTTATCAGATCAGGACCGGTTTCGCTCGTGGCGAGCATTATCAGTTGAAAATGCTCGCCATGAGCGAAACCGGTCCTGATATAATATATTTTATGTAGAAAAAGTACTATAAATGTTTTATTATAATGCCATTCCACCAAATATTGACAGTGAACACCTTAAAAATGATTTATTTTAATATAACATTTAAAATAATTTTGATTATTCCGCGTATTGTGCTACTAAACGTGTTTCGCCTCTTTCAGATGCATCTTCGGACTTACTATTGCCAAGCTTTCTTATGTAATAAAGCAAACAAAATTGAGTTTGGGATTTTTCCTTTTTACGGAAAGAAAGGAGGAGGTTATAGAATCAAAGCAAACAAATAATTATACAACTAAGGATTTCGTCTCAGAGTGCTTGATGGATTTGCAAAATCAAATTTAAATTGCTTGAATTTTGTACATTTCCATGAGTTTTGTCGCTAACAACCCGGGTTTTGGCTCTCGGCATCTTCAGGCATTTCAAGTGCACGGATGTACTTGAACTGACGCGTAGTAAACAGTTTGTATCGTAGATCACTAAGTTAAATTGTTATTCAAATGTAAATTAGCGAAAATTTTAAGCAAACAAGTTTCAATGAATTAAGTGGATTTTTGAAAACACTCATGACCAGATAAGATTATTTTACAAAGAAATTCTGGAAATTAATAGAGCTCAACTGAACTGTTTGCCAATTTTACACGAGCAACTTCATTTACCATGTTCGCCACTGTTGTACCCTTTTAAATCAAACTTTTTAATGCTGATATAACAATATCGCTATTTTGAAAATAAATTTATATAAAGCAGTTATGCGCAACCTTTTTTAGAGAAGGGCCAGATAAAAATATTGGTAAATTATGGATATATGGTCATGGGACAGAATGCCAATCCTCATGACCTAAGCTCAAAAAATTTATACATAGAGGCTTAAAATTTTATGTTTTGACTTTACTCTTTCGAATTCTTGTGGATTATTATAAAATGTGGAATCAAAATGATTAAATCTGAAGAATATTACTGATTATTGTATGAGTTCTGAATAATAAACTTATGTGACTGTCTCTATCTGTATAATATTATTATTTGTGTAGTTTGTGGTTGCATTTTTGCTCCCGTAAATTAAGACAGTATTCTTAAGGATCTTCTTTTATTGATTGAGTAGGCATTTACTTGGTAGAACTCCATTATAATACGGTAAGAAAAATAACAATGTATTTCAATTCTACATAAAATATTTTATATATTTGTTCGTCAGAACTTCTTACCGCACTATAATGGAGTTCTACCAAGTAAATGCATACTCAATCAATAAAATAACAATGTATTTTAATTCTACATAAATTCTTAATTATAATAAATCAAAAATTTAAAAAAAAAAAAGAAACATTTCAAATCAAAAATCGTTAGCCTTACATTCATTTCATTTAATGTGTTTATTTTTCATAAATCTTTACAAAAATTCTGTCCCGTGATCATATATCCATAATTTACTTTGCTTTCTTCTCTCTTGTAAAAATTTTGTTTTATATTTCAATAAGATGAATTCAAAAATCAACAGTGGGACAATCTGAAAATGTGGAATTTGAATCAAAATCAGGATTTACGAGTTTTGCCAGCTCGCTCGTCGATGCATTATGCGAAATAGTTAATTCAGTTTTTTTTTTAATGCCAGAAACTGTCAAACTGTTTTTTTTGCAGCGTGTTTTTTTTTTGTCATCCGCTGGCGGGATATGTATTCAAAATTATTCCATAAGGAAGGATTTTTGTTCATCAAAATTTGGCCCGAAAATTTTATGCGGCGACCACATTTGAGTGTGATTTCTTCGCTTTTAAGGTGTTCACTGTCAATGCTTGGTGGATTGGCATTATAATAAAAATAATAAAACATTTTTAGTACTTATTCCACATAATATTGAGAAGACCTTTATTCCGGCTCCCTCGTAAATCGAGAAGGAGCTTCCTATCCGACACTCAGGGAGAGGGATTTTGGGGACGGAGTAGGAGAAACATGGTACTCTTATAAAGAAAAGACGATCTCAAAGCGTTATGTGGGTGTGGTTAGCATCCATTATTTAATTGTTTATAGTTTACACAGACTTTACACACGGATTTAGCACAGATAGACTACCTTAATTATGGCTCCCTCGTAAATCGAGAAGGAGCCTCCTATCCGACACTCAGGAGAGGGATTTTAGGGACGGAGTAGGAGAAACATGGTACTCTTATAAAGAAAAGATGATCTCAAAGCGTTATGTGGGTGCGGTTAGCATCCATTATTTAATTGTTTAGGATTAACACAGACGTTATACAACACAAAAATATTACGATAGCGAAGAAGATATCAGGAATTTGACTCGAATTTAATTCTTATTGAGAGGATTAGGCGCGTGCATTCTCAATGCAGTCCAATCTCTCACTGCTGTATTAAAACAAACGGTTACTTTAGAAAGAAAAAACAATGGTCGTTTCAAAAATCGTTAACACGTGCACCCGCCGATAAGGGATTATTTATCGCCTAACGAACTTTTTATGAATCAAATGCACTGTCGGGCGTCGGGATTATTATAAGAATGAATTTATTTCCTGATATCGACTTAAACTCATTGACTGAGGTGAAAAATAGATCGTTCGAGAGAGTTCTGATGACCTACCACATAAGGCGGTGTCAATATATACAAAAATAAAAAAAAAATCAAAATTTTCAAAATTTCCGACTCCGACTCCACAGCCCTGGTTTTTGGTAAAAACTGGAGTCGGAGTCGTATTTTTTTTAACGACTCCACAACCTTGGCCAAAAAACTCCATGACTCCAACAGCTGGTTCTTATCGATTCGTGCCCTTGAATAGCCAGTTATAAAATATTTATGAATTTATTGATAAATATTATCTTGAATCCTCAGAAAACAGTTTGATAAAGGCTACTGAATATAATAAATCTGACACACCTTTTGAAAATATTATATTTACTTATGTATCTGCAGTGCTGTGGAGTCGGAGTCGGGGTTTTAACCAGTGTCGAAATTTTGAAAAGTTTGAACTTTTTATTTTTAGGAAAATTACGAAAAAATGTGACGATATTAAACTTTTTTTAGTCGCAGTCGTGTAAAAAAGTTTAATTTCATATTTATGTGTATTCAATTATATATTGAGACGACCAGGGTTTCTTCCCAATCTGACTGCGTCAGACAGCATCATTCCAAGGCGTTCGTCGACGGAACTTAGGGATAGAATGGGAGGAAAGGTATCTCTCGCAAAGATTTCAAACGGTATTCAATTGACCGCACTCTATCTGAGAGTGGGCTAGTTTATTGTTCAAACTATTATATTGTCGGTTACAAAATACAGATACAGTTGCCGTTGAGACTATATTTCAAAGCGTAAGACCAGAACGATTAGAAGTTAGGTACTTCCTGCCTGTCCGAGACAGAAGGGCTATATGCAGATTACGGCTGACAACTATGACTCTAATTGCGACTAATAAGGACTACTGACTTGGCGGTTTTTTGACAGCCATATTTTTCCCCCGTGATTCTAGTATGAAAAAGTGCTCGACCAATCGACGCAAAGCATTCTGGCCTGAACTGAATTCAACCAATCACAGCGAAGCCGTCGCGAATGAGTCGGTTACATGATTTTATAACATTTTTAATGCATTTATTCGCGTGATATTAATCGTTTAGGTCTTATTATCATTGATTGAGGTGATAAATAAGATCGTCCGAGAGAGTTCTGATACCTTACAACATCATGCGGTATCAATATCAACCAACCAATTCGGCCAGCAATAACCAAATTTGACATATAATATTCAAAAGTAAAAAATTCTTACTCTGAGTACGACTCCGGCCAAAACCCCGTGACGACTCCAAGTCCGACTCCACAGCCCTGGTTTAAATCCTTAATCTCGTATCCAAACGTCTCCTCTGGATAGTTGAATAAAATATTACAACGTGTGGACGCCCTATCAATAAAGATACCTTATTGTATAGTCTTTTTTTTGTTGATTCCGACTACATTAAGTGTTGCTAGAAGATTGTGTATGTGTTAAAATTCAGTTTTGATCTGATATTACATTTTTAGAGGTCAAATTTAAACGCAACCCTCGAATGACCAAAGAGAAACATATCATATAAAAAATGATACCTCCACCTTCGCCAACCATTTAATTCTTGAAAACCACACGTTTAATTTTGACTCAGGCATTGAATTGTTACATACTAACAGGGGTGTGTTTAAACTTTTTTATCAAGAAATCTTAGAGATTAATCGAGCTCAGCTCAACGGTCTGCCAATTTTGAACGAGCAACTTTATTTGCCTAGTTCGCCATTGTTGTACCCTTTTAAACAACTGTTATTTTTAATTTAATGTCATTTATTTACAATTCAAGCACTTGCTATTATTAAATATCAATTCACTTACAATCATTAATATTAGTTAAAAGGCTTGAAATCAATCAACTCATTAACGAGAGGTCGGTTAGGACCCTAGATTTATTTTAAATATTCTTATGTTATCATCTGGTCATTAATATTTTCAAAAATCCCCGTAATTATAACAAACCCACTTAATTCATTGAAACTTTCGCTAATTTACATTGTAATAACCTTTTAACTTAGAGATCTACTTATATTTTTGTATATAAACGATACAAACTGTTTACTACGCGTCAGTTCAAGTACATCCGTGCACTTGGAATGCCTGAAGATTCCGAAAGGCGAAACCTGGGTCGTAAGCGACAAAACTCATGGAAAAGTACAAAATTCAAAAAATTCAAAAAATTTAGAAACATATCCATTTAAATAATAAAAAAAAATATTTTGAGCTGTGGAGGCGTTAAATAAAAACACGACTTCGATTCGTGCATTGACCAGAAATCAGGGGACATTTTTGCATATAATATGTCAAATTTGTCTATTGCCCGAATTGGTAGGGTTGATATTGAGACGATCTGGTATTTTGTCTCGATCTGACTGTGACAGACAGCATCCTCCATAGCGTTCGGTGACGGGACTTAGGGACAGGATGGGAAGACAGGTATCTCTTATAAAGATTTCAATCGGTATTCTCTTGACCGTACTCGATCGGAGAGTCGGCTAGCTTATTTTCAAATCAGATTACATTGTCGATTACAAACACAGATACATTGCAGTTACAACCACATTTTAAAAGCGTAAGACCAAACGATTATATTGCGAATTCCTGCCATCCGGTGGGCAGGAGCGACTGTGACTGTCGACTTTGACTGTGCGAGGATAACTGAGATAATTTTTCCTTTAAACAGGCGTATTAATACAGTACGATTCAAGGGTACGAGCGGCTTTTCCGACAAACGCGAAATGGCTGCTCCAGCACCGACTGGGAGACCTCGTTTTTAGATGTCGGTTACAAGTTTTTATAACATTTTAGTGAATTTATTCGCGACTCCACAGCCCTGGTTTATTGAAATTAGGACCGGTTTCGCTCATCGCGTACAATCTTATACCAAGCCTCTATTACTTAAATCTTATACTTCCTTTGTCATGTGGAAAAAAAACACAAGTTTTATTATATTATACCCAGTTCGTGGTGCAGTGGTCAACATCGTTGGCTGATGTGACGGACCACCCGTGTTCGATTCACGGTACGAGCGGATTTTTTCACTCGATTTATCGATCCTGTTCGAAGGCATGGGTTCCAAAAACCGACGCAAAGCGAGAGCGAATAGCTAACCACTTGTCCTGTCCTAAGCTTAGTGTACTTTCAGTCCCTACCTTAATCGAGAGGTGTCCATATGCTTCATGTTGGGAACGGACATGTTTAAAAAAATAAATATACTATTTAGATCACTGCGAAGGTATTCAATACTTGATGGAGTGCCATGATATTAAAAAAATAATTAAACATTTGTATGTACTTATTTCAGAATACATTTATTTGTAACGGTTTCGCTTATCAGTTGATAATGCTTTTGTCCTATTCCTAAAAGTTCAATCTAAAACTGGCAGTTGAAAAAAAATATTTTGGAATTTTGACAATTTTTTAAAATTACCTCTTGATATATGGATAGAATGTGGTAAATACAAGCTTTTCCGAGGTGTTTAATATCAATTCGAACCTTTTCAATGTAAGGTAACGATTGGTCTTAAGCCTTATTCGGTAATATTGTTGAATTTAAATGATTTGGCCGGGCCTTTCAGGGTTGCCATGTAAAATATTCGTCACTTCACCCTCGTTTTAAATGGATGGATTTAAATAATTTGACCATCTTATGATCCATTTTCCATTCATATAGGAAAAGAAAAAAAAAAGCCACGAGACTGAACCTACCTATGTAATTCTAAGCCAGACAGTAGATTTCCTATCCCACTATTTTTTATATAATCTAAATGCCGGGACTATAGAAAATGAACGCACCACGAGGGAAAACGTATAATGCGAAAACGTAAGATCGGAGTGAAACCCCGATTCTACCTTTTTCAAGGGACCGTTTAAAATTTTATATGTGAACTAAATGCCGGGAATATAGAAAATGAACGCACCACGCGGGAAAACGTATTATGCGAAAACGTAAGATCGGAGTGAAACCCCGATTCTACCTTTTTCAAGGGACCGTTTAAAATTTTATAAGTGAACTAAATACCGGGAATATAGAAAATGAACGCACCACGCGGGAAAACGTATAATGCGAGAACGTAAGATCGGAGTGAAACCCCGATTCTACGTTTTTCAAGGGATCGTTTAAAATTTTATATGTGAACTAAATGCCGGGAATATAGAAAATGAACGCACCACGTGGGAAAACGTATAATGCGAGGACGTAAGATCGGGGTTCCACTGTATGTGTTTCAAGTGATATAAATTAAATAATTATAAAAAAAATATTCAATGATAATTCATACATAATTGATGTAATAGCTTGCATTGCTAAGAGGTAGAGACTTCAATTCGAGTATCGAGTACTCGAAAGTCGAGTATACTCGTCCATTTTCCAAGTACTCGAGTAATTTAAAAAATACTCGAGTAATACTCGTAAATGTATAAATGAAGATTTATTTACGAATTGTGACAAAAAAACTAGATGGCACTATTTAATTCATTGATAACTATTAAGCCGACGTCCACAGCAACAGAGAGAGTTTTTTCTACTGCGGGAATAAAAAAACAAAACTTTGAAGCAAATAAAAATTTGAGACGTTTAATTCTCTATGGTTAAGTACAGCGTTGTCCAACGGAAATCGTTTGGTGGGCCAAATAAAATATTACCGGTAAATGGTGTGCCGCATAAAAAAACAAAAAGAACGTAATAAAAACATTTTATTTACTTAATAATTAATGTGACACTTGTTTTTTATACTACTTGATATTTTTTTTAAACCGACTGGTAATTTATTCGATGCACATCGCAGTTGATTGATCAAGTTTTTATCGGCCAGCCTGTTGTGACATTTCGTTTTTACTTTTTAAGGCTCCAAACTACAATAGATCGGCAGAAAATCTTAAATTAGGGTGCTTGCGGCCCGTGGGCCGCGTGTTGGACAACGCTGGTTTAGTATATTTGGAAATAATAAGTTATTGATTGTGAATCTGATCCATAAAATTAAGATGGCGGAACAGAGAAGAAGATGTATTGTTTACCCTGTCTAAGCGGGCTATATATACACTTGTTCTAATACACGTTTAAAACATAGTTCTGACGAGGGCGTAAGCCGAAATAGCTATCAACAAATAAATAAAATAATTTCTGTAGAATTAAAATACATTGTTATTTTTCTTACCGTATTGTAATGGAGTTCTACCAAGTAAATGCCTTTTTTTTCCCATATCCGCTCCCTATTCGGAGCATATGGCCGCCACACGGTGCCTCCGAGATTCTCTGTCTCCCGCCAACCTCCTCGCATCTTCCCAGGACATCCCGGCGTCACTTAGCTCCCCTGAGTACATCCTATGGATGGTCATCAGAGGCCTTCCGCGGCGTCGGGATCCATCAGGTTGATAGAAGAGGCAGGCAGGATTCAGGCTCCCCTGGGGCATCCGCAGCACATGTCCAAGCCAGGTCCATCGTCGCCTTTTTAATTTTGGACGTAATAAGGGGCTGGTTTGGTCCGCTCTCTACCTCCGTATTCCTGACAAAGTCAAACCACTGTACTCCTAGTATTCGCCGCAGGCATCTGTTTTCAAAGCACAGTATACGGTTACCCTGTGCTTTTGTGATGTGCCATGACTCGCAACCGTAAAGAAGCACAGTCAGTATGCATGCGTTGAACAAGTGGCACTTGGTTCTGACCGAGTACAGCCGTGAGTCCCAGACTTTCCGCATTGCAATCAACTCAAACAATAATCTATTGTTCATACATTTTGCTTCAATTTATTTGCTTAGTTTTTAATACCAATTGTTTGTCATACCTTGTAATTATTACTCAACTTTTGTATAAATATCACTGTTACGTTGTATTCCTAACCAGCTGAAAATGCTCACAATGAGCGTAACCGGTCATGATCCAATAAATTTTATGTGGAATAAGTACTAAAAATGTTTTATTATTTTTATCACATTGCCATTCCACCAAGTATTGACAGTGAACACCTTAAAAGTGATACAAAAACAAATCATACTTTTTCCATGTCCGCTCCCGAATTGGAGAATATGTACTCCTCACGTTTTAATGACAATTTAAAGTAGCGGTCGACTAAGGTTACTGCACGGCTGATACTAAATTTTTTAGTGTGGTGCGATGCGGGTGAAAATAGCTCTCAAATCCGTTATCAAAAATATTTAATTTTCTTAATAAACTGATTTTTATTAAATTCTTTTTAATTCCTATGTAACAAAGGAACATTAAAATATACCTGAAGCATATTTGCATTCATATCTGATATTTAATCAATTTTTTTTAAGTGCATGAGGTGTCTAAAAGCAAACACCACTTTCAAATTTTAATGAGAACGCCATTCGACTCCATCCTTGCTACAAGTAAAAAGGAAAAATACCAAACTCCATTTTAGTTCTGACGAAGGCGTAAGCCGAAATACCTATTGACTATATCGACTATTATTGAAATTTGAATTGTTTGAATTTTGTACTTTTCAATGTGCTTTGTCGCTAACGACCCGGGATTCGCCTTTCGGCAACTTCAGGCATTTTAAGTGCATGGATAAGTCTTCGTGTTGGTCGAGTAACGTCCCAAACGTAAGCCACGGAAGAAGCTCTCAAACTCCTTATCCTCTCCCTAAGTTCAGCATCCTGGCTAACTGATATCCCCTTCGAAAACGCAATCATTAGATCGTAATGTTGGTATTGTTCTTATAACTAACTTCAGTGTATTCAACGTGTATAATTGTAAATTCATTACAATAATGTGTGCTAATCGCACCATCTTAACGCTTGAGACCGTGTTTCACTTAAGAGCATCCTGTTTCTCCTACTCCGATCCCTAAATTCTTCTTCCCGAGTGTCTAATCTCCGTCAGAATATATGACGAAGGCGTAAGCCGAAATAGCTATCAACAAATATTAAAAATAATTTATGTAGAACTAAAATACATTGTTATTTTTCTTACCGTATTATAATGGAGTTCTACCAAGTAAATGCCTACTCAATCAATCCATCTTTGTAATTTTTCAACTCAAAATATTAGAATCAATTTGGTTGTTTTGTTAGGCAACCTTTGTGAAAGTAAGTCCGCGAGCATTGTCAAACAGATCAGTTGACAATGCTCGCCACGAGAGAGACCGGTCCTGATCCAATAAAATTTATGTGGAATAAGTACTAAAAATGTTTTAGTTTAATATTCAAAATAACTTTGATTATTCCACGTATTGTGTAACTAATTCTGAGACGTGTTTACCAACCTTACAAGATTGATTGCATCTCATTAGTTAATATTTTGTAATGCCAACGTCATTGTTTGCTTTGTTTTGATTCTATAGCCCCCTCCTTGCTACCCGTAAAAAGTTAAAATCCCAAACTCCATTTTTGTAATTTTTCAATTCAAAATATTAGAATCAATCTTGCTTCATTACTTGAGCAAACTTTGCGATAGTTAGTCCGAAGATGCCCCTGGAAGGGGCGTAACACGTGTAACAATTAGCATGACAAAACGTGGATCAACCAATGCTATTGTACTGATTGAATTGGCATTTACTTGGTAGAACTCTGCGATGAGAATAATACCAATGCGTTTTTCCTACAGAAATTAGATTATAAAGGGTCTTTTTATAAGGACGCTTAGTTTTGAAATGTAAATAAAACAAGTTCTTTGTGAGATTTCGACTAAATTTTAATTTCATTTGTAAGTATATTTTACGGCATTAAATATGGAATACAGCATCAAATGTCTGCCAATATCCATTCATTATAAAATGGGCCATGTCGCTAAAGTTGACTTTTTTGACAAATTTGGGTAAACTTCCAAATGCTCCAGAACCCAATCAGGCGTTGTCTGTGGTCGTTTACCTGACGTTCCTTGGTTAGTTGGATTTTATACGGGTGCAGACATAAGGCCCGATTCAAAATTCGCCAAGTTGAAGTCGCAGAAAAGCCAAGTTCTTGTGAACAACGAGAAATAAGCTGCCTTGGGTTTTCCTGTACACTTTCACACACAGCAGCAATGCTTTCACCAGATATTGTATTTTGATGACGTACAGGTAGGTGTTGGCCGATTATTTACCAAACTGGTTGACTCAAATTTGACCACTAAACAATGAATAATCTACTCAGCAGGACAAAGTAACATATTTTGAGCGTCCCTATTGAAATACCCTTTATATGGTTGATGGCTATTGTCGAAACATATATTCACTTATCTGTATATACTGGTGTAGACAGGGTACACAATGCATCTTCTCTTCTGTTCTAGCATCCTATTTTTGTGAAAGATTAATATAATATATGTATATTTAAATAAATCTACAAAAATAATTTAAGAGCTTTAACAATTTTAAGCGTCATTGCTTCGAATGTCGACATATTTCATATTGACGTGAGTGAGTTCAGACGAATACTATATTTTATGAATAAAAGTTGATTTTGCCAGAACTCACTCGGTTGACATCTTTAATAATTTCTAATATGATTTTATAATTTTTTTCTCTCTGTTTTTATGACTACAGTGAAACCGCTAAATTTTAATGACTAATGGCCGTCAAATTGTGTTCGACAAAATGGCGGCGTTGACCAGCTGATCGGAAGTGTCAAAGATGGATGAAGACAGGAGCAAACTTTTTTGAGTAAACACAGGGCTTTATTTCCATTTAATGCGGTGGAACGGCGTTCCGGCACCTTTTTTCACTGATTTCAAAATCAATTACAGTGAAACCCCGATTCTACGCTTATCAAGGGACCGTATGAAACAAACGATTAATGCGGGAAACGATGAATGCGGGAAATTTTTATGTATGAACTAAATGCCCGGACTATAGAAGAACAGCGCACCACGCGGGAAAACGTATAATGCGAAAACGTAAGATCGGGGTTCCACTGTACAGTGAAACCCCGATTCTACGTTTTTCAAGGGACCGTATAAAACAAACGATAAATGCGGGAAACGATGAATGCGGGAAAGTTTTATATTTGAACTAAATGCCAAGACTATAGAAAATGAACGCACCACGCGGGAAAACGTATAATGCGAGAACGTAAGATCGGGGTTCCACTGTACAGTGAAACCCCGATTCTACGTTTTTCAAGGGACCGTATAAAACAAACGATAAATGCGGGAAACGATGAATGCGGGAAAGTTTTATATTTGAACTAAATGCCAAGACTATAGAAAATGAACGCATCACGCGGGAAAACGTATAATGCGAGAACGTTAGATCGGGGTTCCACTGTACAGTGTAACCCCGATTCTGTGAACGATGACAGTTGGCAAACTCATGTTATGGAAATGAGCCGCCTTAAATAATTTATAGTAAAAATAATAATACATTTTTAGTACTGGCGAGCATTGTCAACTGTTATTTTTATAATAATGCCTTTCCACCAAGTATTGACAGTGAACACCTTAAAAGTGAATAATGTATAAGCCCATAGACAAGGACTGGACAAAAGCATAGCGAAACAAAGCGATTTCGTTTGTAAATGGAACATGCTCCAAATGCCCGCCATTTTGATTCGACGCCTGACACCATTTGACACCAAATGTCCCGTTTTTTTGCTCTAAACAGCGTGTCTAGATCAGTGGTTTTCATGTGTGGCCACCAGAAGATTTTCCTGCGGCCACCAACAGAGTTCGCCAATCATTTAATAGAAAACGATCGTAATTTGAATGAAAGTATTAATTTAGAAATACCTCAGCGAGTAAATAAAAAGTGTTTAAAGATGAATAAATTAGAATTTTTAGAAAAAAATAAAACTCTTAACAAAAGAGAATTATTATTAAATAATAATCTTAATATGACACGTTGCTCGCCACTGCTTACATTATTTCCAATTAATAGGGTAATCACAAACATATCTGATTGATTGCAGCATATTAGTATAATAGTTTGTAATTTTAACGTCATTAGTAGTATAATTATTTGTTTGCTTTGTTTCGTTTCTATAGCGCCCTCCTTGATTCCCATTAAAAGGAAAAATCCCAAACTTCATTTTGTAATTTTATCATTTTCAAAATGTTAGAATCAATCTTGCTTCATTACTTAAGCAAAATTTGTGGTAAATTATGGATATATGGTCACGGGACAGAATCCCAATCCTCTCGGGCTAAGCTCAAAAAATTTATACATACTGGCTTATAATTTGATGTTTTGACTTAACTCTTTGAGTTCTTGTGGATTATTATAAAATGTGCAATCAAAATGATTAAATCTGAAGAATTTTATTGATTATTGTATGTGTTCTGAAAGAAGAATTTGTTTTTTAATATTAGCCTATAATAAAATTATTCTTTTTATTTTAAGCAAATAATAAACCTATGTGACTGTCTCTATCTGTATAATATTATTATTTGTGTAGTTTGTGGTTGCATTTTTGCTCCTGTAAATTAAAACAACTCGATTTCATACTAATTGCAAAGTATTCTTTAGGATCTTCTATTATAATAAATTTAAAAATTAAGAACGAATCATTTCAAAAAAAAAAAATCATTTCATTTAATGTGCTTATTTTTCATAAACCTTTACAAAAATTCTGTCCCGTGACCATATATCCATAATTTACCAAATTTGCGATAGTAAGTCCGAAGATGCCTCTGAAAGAGGCGAAACACGCGTCACAGTTAGTAGCACAATACGTGGAATAATCAAAGTTATTTTAAATTTTATATCATATTGAAATCACTTTTAAGGTGTTCACTGTCAATACTTGGTGGAAAGGCATTATAATAAAAATAATAAAACATTTTTAGTACTTTTTCCACATGAGATTTATTTCATCAGGACCGGTTTCGCTCATGGCGAGCATTATCAACTGATAAGGAATACAATTAAATAGTGGTATTTATGCAAAAGTTAAGTATGACAAACAATTGGTAAATCAACTAAGCAAATAAATTAAAGCAAATTACAAGAAAAATAGACTAAAAATAAAATGTTCAAGACCTCCAAGTTGGTTGACAGACATGTAGATTTATTTATTTTTATTAAATGCACTTAATTTTGGGCTTTTACTTTGTTAATGTTAATTCACACTTAATTGATTTTTGATGTGTAAGTTTTGCATTGCTAAGAGGTCTAGAAAATTTTATTTTTAGTCTATTTTGCTTGTTAGTTGCTTTAATTTATTTGCTTAGTTGATTTACCAATTGTTTGTCATACCTTGTTTTCATACTTAACTTTTGCATAAATACCACTGTTTTATTGTATTCCTTATCAGTTGATAATGCTCGCCATTAGCGAAACCGGTCCTGATGAAATAAATCTCACGTGGAAAGAGTACTAAAAATGTTTTATTATTTTTATCATATTGAAATATTTTCCGATTCGCCTTGAGTCTTCGCTTTATGCACCGTAAATATTTTCCGGCCTCCTCAAAACAAGGAAGTGAATTTGTGGCACATTTTAAATCGATGCAGGCAATGTGTCAAAATGAAATAAATAAAGAAAAAAAAAACAAGAAAAAATCCTTGAGATTTGAATTGATAGTATGACACCTTGCTTTGAAAAGGTTAAAACTTCTCTTTGCCCCTTTTTTGAGATATCTCCATAGAGTCGTT
Organism: Himalopsyche kuldschensis; assembly: GCA_028554975.1. Lineage (NCBI taxonomy): Eukaryota > Metazoa > Arthropoda > Insecta > Trichoptera > Rhyacophilidae > Himalopsyche > Himalopsyche kuldschensis. Next base: position 65,718 of record JAHFWI010000123.1, on the reverse strand, counting down.
AAAAAAATACGACTCAGACTTAAATATTAACCAAAAACACGGCTCCGACTAAAAATAGTTTAATTTAGGCACTTTTTTGCCTAATCTTCCTATTAATCTAGAGGTAATTTTCAATAGTTGTCAATTCCAAAATATAATTTTTCTCCAGTTTTAGTTTCTCCCATGGCAAGCATTATCAACTAATTATAAGTTGAGCTAACTATTATTTTTTATTATAATGCCATTCCACCAAGTTTTGACGGTAAAAAAAGTCCGACTCCAGCATTTACCAAAACCACGACTCCGACTCCGACTAAAAAAAGTTTAATATCATCACTTTTTTTTCCTAATTTTCCTATGTATGTGTATTCAATTAAATATCAACCCTACCAATCCGGCCAATAGCCAAATTCGACATATTATATGTAAAATAAAAAGTTCAAATTTCCGACTCCGGTTACGACTCCGGCCAAATCGCCGCGACGACTCCGACTCCGACTCCACAGCCCTGCTTAAAAGTGAAGTAAAAATGTCAATGTCAAATAACTTAATAAAAATAATAAAAATATTTTTAGTACTTTTTCCACATGAGATTTATTTCATCAGGACCGGTTTCGCTCATGGCGAGCATTATCAACTGATAAGGAATACAATAAAACAGTGGTATTTATGCAAAAGTTAGGTATGAAAACAAGGTATGACAAACAATTGGTAAAACAACTAAGCAAATAAATTAAAGCAACTAACAAGAAAAATAGACTAAAAATAAAATGTTCAAGACCTCTTAGCAATGCAAAACTAACACATAAAAAATCAATTAAGTATGAATTAACATTAACCAAGTAAAAGCCCAAAATTAAGTGCATTCAATAAAAATAAATAAATTTACATGTCTGTCAACCAACTTGGAGGTCTTGAAAAATTTATTTTTAGTCAACTTTTCTTGTAATTTGCTTTAATTTATTTGCTTAGTTGATTTACCAATTGTTTGTCATACATTGTTTTCATACTTAACTTTTGCATAAATACCACTGTTTTATTGTATTCCTTATCAGTTGATAATGCTCGCCATGAGCGAAACCGGTCCTGATGAAATAAATCTCATGTGGAAAAAGTACTAAAAATGTGTTTTTTATTTTTAGAAAAAGTTTATCTTCCAAATTTGCCATTTGCTGCACTCATTTATTAATCATTCAAACACTTCAATTCAGCTAATTTTATATATTCCTATGTTATTATCTTGTCATTACTATTTACAAGATGGTTTTTCCCACCACCACCCGTTGTGTAAATGTAGCCAATGTTTCATAGCCGCCTTTCACAACGCTCTCGACTTAGAAAAAGGAATTTACCCCTCACATTCATGGCCCGAGCAGATTTGTCAATTAACTTATTTAAACATATTTTATAGTTATTCAATAATATACATACATATGATTCTGAAATTATCATATAATATGCTAGAATGTTTTTGCCAAATTTTCACTTAGAACCTTTTTAAAGTAAGGCGACGTCATTATTCAAATTACTTCATCTGTTATCACATTCACACATATATTTATTTATCTCTGCCGTTATTTCCAAGCAATCAATAAATTAGTCTCCAAGTCGTACAGTAAAATTTCAATATAAAGGACCTTGATACAAATGGAAAAAATGAGCAAAAAAGTCCAGTGCCTGATCATTACTTATGACGCGAAAGCTTTTGAGAATAGTAACACACTAAAAGCCATTCTTCTCGATGACCGTCCATAGGTAGATACGAAAAGGTGAGCTGACTCCTTGAACTGTAGCGATCGCGCCCTCCCGTCAGTAACGATGGAAAGGGAATGCAAACAAATAAAAGAAACAATTCTTTCGATGGTTTCGGCGGTAACTTTGATTATTCTACGATTTCTACGTATTGTGCTACTAACTGTGACACGTGTTTCGCCCCTTTCAGAGACGTCTTCGGAATTACTATTGCAAAGTTATTTATTTTATATATTGATAGTAGTGGCGCACCTAAGTGCGGTCTTTGCTTGACGAAGAAAGTTTAATGAACAATGTGAACGAGGGCGATCAATTTGGTGCTATCGTAATCTATTTTATTTAAGAGGACAGGGTGATTAACCCTGCGCCTCCGAGGCCTGAGTCACGAGGGCTCTCCAGGTTGGCTCAACCCGGTTTTTCTGTCGGGGATTTCCTTCCCTTAGCCAGAAGACCGGTTTTGAGGTGCCGGATCGTTCGCCTTTCGCACCCTGCTGTTAGCTACAGCTAAGCTGCATTGCCCGATGGTCGCCGCGGGGAGGCCAGCAGATGGACTTGCTGGGTTCAATCCCATCATTTTCTATGCGCACATCAATTTGACTGGTGTTCAATTTGACAAACGATCAATTTACTGGCGATCAATTTGACATACGATCAATTTGACTGGCGTTAAATTTGACAAACAATCAATTTGACTAGCGATCAATTTGAGAAATAGTCAATTCGACTGGTGATCAATTTGACAAAAAACCAATTTGACAAACGATCAATTTGACATACGATCAATTATACTGACGATCAATTTGAAAAACGATTAACTTTCTGGCGATCAATTTGACTGGTGATCGATTTGACTGGTGATCAATTTGACAAACGATTAATTTGACATATGACCAATTTGACAATCGACCAATTTGACTGGCGATTAATTTTCTGAAGATCAATTTGACACAAGAAAAATTTGACAAACGATCAATTTTCTGGCGGTCAATTAAAAAAAACGACCAATTTGACTGGCGATCAATTTGACAAACGATTAATTTGACATATGACCAATTTGACAATTGACCAATTTGACTGGCGATCAATTTGACAAACGATTAATTTGACATATGACCAATTTGACAATTGACCAATTTGACTGGCGATTAATTTTCTGAAGATCAATTTGACACAAGAAAAATTTGACAACGATCAATTTTCTGGCGGTCAATTAAAAAAAACGACCAATTTGACTGGCGATCAATTTGATAGACGTCCAATTTGACAAACGATCAATTTGACTGGCGATCAATTTTCTGGCGATCAATTACAAAAACGACCAATTTGACTGGCGATCAATTTGACACAAGACAAATTTGACAAACGATCAATTTTCTGGCGGTCAATTAAAAAAAACGACCAATTTGACTGGCGATCAATTACAAAAACGACCAATTTGACAAAAGACCAATTTGACAAACGACCAATTTGACTGGCGATTAATTTTCTGAGATCAATTTGACTGACTCGACTTTTGACACATACCTGAAAATGGGACCGTATGTTTTTTTTACGCTGCCAATATGCGTAGTAAATAAACACAATATAAATTTATGCCCGTGTATACTTATGGACACAATAATGCTCGATTATTCAGGGCAAAACCGTATATGTCTGAAATATTAAAATTCAAGCGATATGTTTACAAACTCAATAGTAAATACATTCTAATGTGTTTTTACCGTTATGGGGCAATCGTATTCTGGCAAATCTGCGCGGCAGGGGCGCTACACGCGAAAACCGCGAGCGAAAAACAATTATTATACTTTCGATGGATTCGGCGGTAACTTTGTGGAAGTTATTTTCAGGGCTAAAGAGTCGTTCAAAAAAATTAAGACTCCGAATCCAGTATTTACCAAGGACACAACTCCGACTCCAACTCCAACATTGACCAAAAACACGTCTCCGACTCCGACTGATATGTTTTAAACGTGTATTAGAGATAGCTTATATACCTAGGCTAGACAGGGTAACCCATACATCCCCTCTCTGCTCAACCATCCCAACGCCACATGGAAAAAAATTAAATAAGTTGTTGATCTGGCGTAATCCTGATAACGTTTATCTGGGTATTTTTGCGTTATATTGCGGATTTTGAGTTGTTTCACACAGTAAAAATAACCCAAAAATACCCAAATTAACACTCAGGATTACGCCGGATCAATGCCTTATTTAAATTTTTCCATATGGCGCTGGGATGGTTGAGCAGAGAGGGGATGTATGGGGTACCCTGTCTAGCCTAGGTATATAAGCTATCTCTAATACACGTTTAAAACATAGTTCTGACGAAGGCGTAAGCCGAAAAAGCTATCAACAAATATATAAAATAATTTATGTAGAACTAAAATACATTGTTATTTTTCTTACCGCATTATAATGGAGTTCTACCAAGTAAATGCCTACCCAATCAATATATGTTTTAATTGTGTTCAATGAAGCGCTTTTTTAAACACTATAGTTTCTTTTTCCTTGTGCGAATACGCAAAAATCAGAAGGTTTTCTCCAACGCGTGAGGCCTACAGCTATCCATGCGAGACGCATGTATTTTTTTTAACCATGTCCCCTGCCAACTTGGAGCATATGGACTCTTCACTGATTTTATCTCAACATATGTATGTTTTTCTACGAGCAAACTCCGTTTTTGGCTGAAAATGACTTAGTAATGCCATCTTGTTGTATCATGCAATGTGCATGTCTCGTAAATTTTTCATAACCGCAACTTATTTAAGTGCATCGGGAAAACGTTACCAGAAAATTTGATAACTCCTTTGTCGTTCAAAATCTACACTGCTAATTATCCAACCCCGCCATTTTGTATTGTCACCTGTCATTTATTCGTTGTTTTTCAGCGCGGTGTTACAAATAAATCGTTTGAAATGGTTTTTTTTTTGTTTATAACACACGATTTTACAATCTCAAAATATTCAGTTTTTACCCTCTCCTGCACGATAGACAAAAACGGAGATAGCAAATTTTGGTTAATTATGGATATACGGTCACGGGCAGTGACGGCTGGTGACGGGGTGCTGGGGGTGCAAAAGGAAGATTCAACTATTTTTCCGTACTACAGAAGAGAAACGGTTGGTATTGCGAACATCTGAATTGAAAGTCCATGCTATAGAAGTGTTTTAAAATCCAATGATTAGGAAAGAACTCTTGCAAAAATGGTTGAATCTTCCATTGCACCCCCCAACACCCCGTCACCAGCCGTCGCTGGTCGCGGGCCAGAATTTTTGTAAAGATTTATGAAAAAAAGCACATCAAATGAAATAAATGAAGGCTTACGATTTTTTTGTTGAAATGTTACATCTTTAATTTTTAAATTTATTATAATAGAAGATCCTAAAGAATACTTGGCAATAAGTATGAAATCGAGTTGTTTTAATTTACAGGAGCAAAAATGCAACCGCAAACTACACAAATAATAATATTATACAGATAGAGACAGTCACATATTTTTATTATTTGTAATAAATACAATAATCAGTAATATTCTTCAGATTTAATCATTATGATTCCACATTTTTTAATCATCCACAAGAACTCAAAGAGTAAAGTCAAAACATCAAATTATAAGCCAGTATGTATAAATTTTTTTGAGTCAAGCTCGAGAGGATTGGGATTCTGTCCCGTGACCATATATCCATAATTTACCACAGAATCTTCCCGGCCAGACGCATTGGCCTTAAGAATGGTAATGGTTAATGAAATATTGACTTACAGTTTTGCCTATCGTCTGCGAAGAGTTTGTGAAATCTGATGAAGTCTGGTCTGCCTCCGAAGAATTTGCCATTCTGCATGAGAACAATCTTTATAACCCTGACGCTACTGACGACAACACATTTAGTGGATCCAAGAGTAATGGCGTATACCTCACCGTAGAGATCGGCCAAACTAAGTTTATTATTTGTTTAAAATAAAAAGAATATTTTTATTATAGGCTAATATTAAAAAACAAATTCTTCTTTCTGAACTCATACAATAATCAGTAATATTCTTCAGATTTAATCATTTTGATGTCACATTTTATAATAATCCACAATAACTCAAAGAGTAAAGTCAAAACATAAAATTATAAGCCAGTATGTATAAATTTTTTTGAGCCTAGCTCGAGAGGATTTGTATTCTGTCCCGTGACCATATATCCATAATTTACCCAAATTTTCTCCTTAAGCCATCAATATGTTATTTTCTTCACACTGCATTGTACATTTTAGTTATCTACTTCTGCAATGTTTATAGAATAATAAATGTATATTGAGGAAAATGCCAATAAGTAAGTATATGCCATGTGTTTACCGAAGTAGGTAAGTTTTGCATTCGAACAGGGCGCCCTAAAAACTGACAACAATCCACTGGGACTTTTAAAAAGTAACAAATAATTAAAAAATAAAATACAAAAAAAGAAACAAAATACAGAACGTAAGTTGGTTTGTCAAATTTTAATGATTTTTCAATGCACCCCAATTTGTGAATTAATTTTTTAATGTACTAAGAACAGGACCGGTTTGAATCTTCCCAAGCATTTTCAACTGATGAATATACCTGAAGCAACCTTTGCGATAGTAATTATGAAGATTCATCCGAAAGAGGCGAAACCGGTGTCACCATTAGAAGCACAATGCGTGGAATAATCATAGTTATTTTATTTATTTGTTTTTTTAAATTATCTTCCCAAGCATTTTCAACTGATGAATATACCTGAAGTAACCTTTGCGATAGTTATTATGAAGACTCATCTGAAAGAGGCGAAACCGGTGTCGCGGTTAGAAGCACAATGCGTGGAATAATCAGTTATTTTATATTTGTTTTTTTAAATTATATTTAAAAATGAACTCCCTCAAAGTTACCGCCGAGTCCATCTTAAGTGATAACAGGGTCTAAATACGGATATCATTGATAACCTCGTTTTATTCGATTGTAAATAAATTGAAACTGGTACTGATCATCGTATAAAATATAAATATGTAGTCTTGAAAGAAATAGGGTTATATTCAGGGATGTGGAGTCGATCTAAAAAAGTCCAAATCCGACTTCAGCATTTACCAAAACCACGACTCCGACTCCGACTAAAAAAAGGTTAATATCGTCACTTTTTTTCGCTAATTTTCTTATTTATGTGTATTCAATTAAATATCAACCCTATCAATGCGGCCAAAAGTCAAATTTGACATATTAAATGCAAAAATAAAAAGTTCAAACTTTTCAACATTTTTGACTCCGAGTACGACTCCACAGCCGTGGTTATATTGATTAAATGCATCTACTTGTATCAAAAAAAAAATTTTGGACTCCTGTCGGAGTTTATTTCAACATGTTTTTTTATACGAGAACTGCTTGTCGCTAAGTTTCTCAACCTCTCGTTTTTCGTAGAGTTTAAGGATTGGAATGATACAAGGACAGTGGTTGGCTAATCGCTATTTTGTATAAATAACGGAAACGTGAGATGGTATTTTTAACAATTTTTCAATTTGGATTAGAAAACTGGTTTCGCTCTTCCCAAACATCTTGAAAGTGGTTGATGTCATTTAATTTAATAGTTCAATAAATTTAGCCTGATGATTCCGGAGGGCGAAACCAGGGTCGTTAGCGACAGAACTCATGGAAAAGTACAAAATTGAGACCATTCAAGTTTAATGACATTTAAATAAAAACATTGCTATTAATCGTTTGAATTTTGTATCAGTTGAAAATGTCCATGAAACCGGTCCTGATCTCAACAAAATATATTTTTTAATTTTACAAAAATATACATAATCAAAACAAGAATGCCACGACTGTTGTAAAATACAATAATTCTGTTTTATTAAAAAAAAAAAAAAAAAAAAAACAAACTGATAATCTGAACCGCCCAATCTCTCTCTACATCATTTTTGATGACGATGAATTTTTCGGGAATTTTTGACCGAGGAGAGAATTTATTTAAAACATTCACAAATTTCTGACCCACGAATTTTTTTTACATGGAAAGGTATGCATACATAATTTATTTTCGTATTTTTTGTGACGATTCTAAAGTAGCTCACGTAGAAATAATTTCTTGGCTGTGCAATATTTAATGACACCTTATACATCCAGAAGTCATATTTTGCCTATTTTTCATTGTAAAATTTCCTTCCCGCTTCCAATTCGGAGCAAATGTCCGCCACGCGGTGCCTCTAGTACAGTGGTTCTCACGTGAAATTTGGCTGTGGCCGCATCAGAAACATCAGCGATCCTAGGGAAATGTCTGGTGGCCGCACCAAATTTTTAAGTTGAGTCCTTTTTGCCAAAAAGACCTCAACATGTATGTGTTGAGTTTTTGCTAACTAGCAATTCTTGATGCACAATGAAATGCATACAAAATATTTTATTTTCAGTGTCTATGTTGACAAATTAACTTGTAAAATCCCATTTTTATTCAATATCAATATTAACTATGAATCTGTTGGTGGCCGCAGCAAAATCCTCTGGTGGCCGCACATGAGAACCACTGCTCTAGTATACTCTATGACTCGCCAACGTCCTCGAATCTTTCCAGGTCATTACATAGCTCTAGTCATCAAAAGCCTTCAGGGACTACCTCTTGATATATGATAACTAATTTCGACTGAGGGTGCTTCATGTAATTTTAGTACTACGACCGGTTTCGCTCATGGCGAGGATTCCGCTCCATTTTCAGATGATATGGCCGCCACGCAGGGCCCAGGATTCTGTATCCCCCGCGAACTACCTCGCTTCTTTCCAGGTCATCCCGGCGTCCCGTAGCTCCCCTAAGTACATCCTATGGATGGATGGTCATCAAAGGTCTTACAGGGCGTCGGGATTCATCAGGTTGATCCAGAAGAGACAGGCAGTATTCAAGCTCCACTGGGGCATCCGCAGCACATGGACATCGCCACCTTTTTTTATTTTTGACGAAACAAGTGGTTGGTTTGTCCGCTCTCTTACCTCCGTATTCCTGACAAAGTCATAACACGGTCGGTCCCTGTGGTCAATTGGCAAGAGCTTTGTCCTAGCGATCAGGAGGGCTGGGTTCGATATTTTTATTAAAATATATTTTTTCTACGACATCTGTTGGTTTCTGTCAGTTTTTAAACTTCTCATATCGAAGAGAGATGTGATTGAAAGCAAGGATCTGGAGCGGAGTGTGGTTACAATTAACTTTCAGTATGTGGCGCATGTGTCGTACCATAGACAATCGGCAAAAAATAAACAGTAAACGTCAAACGGCAAATGTCATCGATGCCGATCAATTTTAGTGAAATTAAATCGATTATTTATCTAAAATATAGTGCATCGTCAAAGCACTTCAATAAACATAAACATTTTCTTTCTTTGAGTGGCATTGCAACGCTTGCCGGGTAACGACTAGTATATATATATATATGTTACAGTGAAACTCTATTCTCTGTGAAAATGTATCAAGTAATAGATTTGTATGACAACATGATTTCACTGGTCATGATCATTCAAATTATTGGCCCAAGTCGACGATTTGCCGGCCTAAAATTTTGGTTTGCTTCAATGAAACAAAATTGGCAAGTTGTCCCTTTCATAAAAAGAGAACCAAAGACAAACATAAGGCAGTCAAATTTAATTTCAATGACAGCTTGGAGATGAATATATTTTCACTGAGAATACAGTTTCACTGTAACATATATACAAGATCTAATGCACGCTTAAAACATAGTTCTGAAGAGGGCGTAAGCCGAAATATCTATCAACAAATATATAAAATGTATATTTAAATAAATCTACAAAACTAATTTAAGAGCTTTAACAATTTTAAGCGTCATTGCTTCGGATGTCGACATATTTCATATTGACGTGAGCCCGAGCCCGGCCCGGGCCTGAATTCAAACCATTGTTACCAGAGCCCATGCAGACCTTTAGTGGGAAGGGATTTTTAACAACTCAAACACCCATTGCATCTGAGTAGAATCGGTTTACCGATCTTAAAAATCTGATATTTTATTATAAATAACTCACTGCTTTTCAAGTCGTTAAATGGATTCCTTCCAAAAACAACTTGACGACTTGTCACAAAACATTGCGTGGAAAGATTTCACGTGTTAATTTTTGCTGATGTAGAAAATAGTCAGAAAATTTATGACTGGTAAGTGTTTTTGACACTGAGGTGACCTTCAAAATAGCCCACCATTTTGCACTTGCGAAACACGGGCTCCTCTCCAGGGGTATTCAATCAGTTTCCAATGCAACTTTAAATCACAATTTTGCGTCTGGCATAAAAAGAGGCGGTGACTCGAATCCCATTACAGATGATTTCATAAACAGTCAGTTCTCGACTTACGACGGGGTTCCGTTCTAACCAGGGCTGTGGAGTTGGTAAAAAAAGACTCCGACTCCGAATCCAGCATTTACTAAAACCACAACTCCGACTAAAAAAAGTTTAAAGCGTCACTTTTACTTATTTTCCTATTTATGTGTATTCAATTAAATATCAACCCCACCGATTGGTGGGGTTGATATATAATTGAATATATTATACCGGCCAATAGTCACTTTTTTTCCCTAATTTTTCTATTTATGTGTATTCAATTAAATATCAACCCTATCAATGCGGCCAAAAGCCATATTTGACATATTAAATGCAAAAATAAAAAGTTCAAACTTTTCAAAATTTCCGACTCCGACTCCACAGCTCTGATTCTAACACCTAGGACGTACATTAGTCTAATTTCATACTTAAAAATAATGAAATGATAGACAAAAAAGTGATACGTTAGTGGTATTTGTTTGAGAATATGTGTGTTTGGTCCGTGGCGCAGTGTCAACGTTGTAGGCTTGCGTGCCGGACCGCCCGGGTTCGATTCCCGGTACGATCGGATTTTTTCAGTCGATTAATCTGTTCAAAGCAGGGCTGTGGAGTCGGAGCTTTTTGGCCGGAGTCGGAGTCGGAGACGGCGCCTTGGTTTGGCCGGAGTCGTACTCGGAGTCGGAAATCTTGGAAAGTTTGAATTTTTTATTTTTGAATTTAAATATGTCAAATTTGGAAAATTAGTGGAAAAAAGTGACGATATGAACCTTTTTTTAGTCGGAGTCAGAGTCGTGTTTTTGGTAAATGATGGAGTCGGAGTCGGAGTCGTACTTTTTTTCACTGACTCTACAGCCCTGGTTTAAAGGCATGGGTGTTTGTGTTTGTGAAAATCCCTTCCCACCTTTCCGATCCCAAAGAGCGACGCATAGTGACAGCGATTAGCTAATCACTAGTCCTGTCCTAGTCATTGAATCCTTTTCATACCTTCTTTTTTCGAAAAAGAGAGGTTGAGCAACTGAATAACAAGCAGTTCTCTTTAGTAAACTGTTTTTAGTCGGATTTGTGTTTTTGGTCAATGCTGGAGTCGGAGTCGAGTGGGAGTCAAACTTTTTTTTCTACTGACTCCACAGCCCTGGTTAGAACGGAACCTCGTCGTAAGTCGAGAACTGACTGTATATGAAATCATCTGCAATGGGATTCGAGTCAGAGACCATCGCTTATTTTTATGCCAGATGCATACTTGTGATTAAAGTTTCATTGCATTGTAAACTGATTGAATACCCCTGGAGAAGAGCCCGTGTTTCGCAAGTGCAAAACGGTGGGCTATTTTGAAGGTCACCTCAGTGTCAAAAACACTAAGCAGTCAAAAGGCCAAAGTCGGAGGCGAAATCAATTTTTTTTTAACGACTCCACAGGCCTGTGAATAGTATTATTTGCCCTCTGTTTTGATACACCTGGAACACAATTAAAATAATTAAGATCGCCAAAAAAAATCGATAAAATCAATTCATACAGACGTCAACATTGTAGCGAATTAAAAATATTGTTTATTTTTCAGTCAGCAATTCGGCAATTTGAGGTGAAATTCGAGAGACCGGTGTCGAATTTCATTTTACCTATATTCAAAAACAAAATTCAATAATTTTTCGTCGACTTTGCATTCCAGCATGCTTTTTGGGTAATAATTTTTATTGATTGAGTAGGCATTTACTTGGTAGAACTCCATTATAATACGGTAAGAAAAATAACAATGTATTTTAGTTCAACATAACTTATTTTATATATTTGTTGATTTTTACTTTTTTATTTCGGCTCACGCCTTCGTCAGAACTATATAGTAAAATAATTTATGTAGAACTAAAATACATTGCTATTTTTGCTTACCGTACATTTTTAGTACTTATTCGATATTAAATTTAATGGATCAGAACCGGTTTCGCTCATGGCGTGCAGTTCAGTTCAGTTTAGTTTCCGTTGATAATGCTCTTCATGAGCGAAACCGGTCGTGGTCCGATACATAAACGAGGAAAAAGTTTTTGTCTGGTCCGTTGTGGAGTGGTCAACTTCATTGGCTACGGCGTCCGACCAGCCGGGTTCGATTCCGGGTACGAGCAGATTTTTTCAGCCGATAAATCGATTCGATTGTTAAATCCCAATCCCACCTTGTGGACGCCTTAAAAGTGAAATTAACTATTCAAACTGGCCCGGTCCGTGGTGCAGTGGTCAACGTCGTTAGCCACCGTGTCGGACCGCCCGGGCTCAATTCCCGGTACGAGCAGTCGATAAATCGAATCCACTCAGAGGCAATAAGTTGTTAAATCCAGGGATGTCGGAGTCGTGGAGTCGGAGCTTTTTGGGCGGAGTCGTCGCGGCGATTTGGCCGGAGTCTTAGTCGGATTCGGAAATTTTGAATAGTTTGAACTTTTTATTTTTGCATATAATATGTCGTCAAATTTGGCCATCGGCTGGATTGGTAGGGTTGATATTTAATTGAATACACATCAAGTTGAAAATAAGGCAAAAAAGTGACGATATTTAACATTTTTAGCCGGAGTCGGAGTCGTGGTTTTGGTAAATGCTGGAGTCGGAGTCGGAGACGAACTTTTTTTTACCGAATCCACAGCCCTGGTTAAATCCCTTCCCACCTTTCCGATCCCAAAGTAGCAACGATTAGCTAAACTATATATGTATGTATAGGGTATTTCAATAGGGACGCTCAAAATATGTTACTTTATCCTGCTGAGTAGATTATTCATTGTTTAGTGGCCAAATTTGAGTCAACCAGTTTGGTAAATAATCGGCCAACACCTACCTGTACGTCATCAAAATACAATATCTGGTGAAAACATTGCTGCTGTGTGTGAAAGTGTACAGGAAAACCCAAGGCAGCTTATTTCTCGTCGTTCACAAGAACTTGGCTTTTCTGCGACTTCAACTTGGCGAATTTTGAATCGGGCCTTATGTCTGCACCCGTATAAAATCCAACTAACCAAGGAACTTCAGGTAAACGACCGCAGACAACGCCCGATCGGGCTCTGGAGCAGTTGGAAGTTTACCCAAATTTGTCAAAAAAGTCAACATTAGCGACATGGCCCATTTTATAATGAATGGATATTGGCAGACATTTGATGCTATATTCCATATTTAATGCCGTAAAATATACTTACAGATGAAATTAAAATTTAGTCGAAATCTCACAAACAACTTGTCTTTATTTACATTTCAAAACTAAGCGTCCTTATAAAAAGACCCTTTATTATGAATATTACGAGTTCAATTTTTTTTTCTACCATGTCCGCTCTCAAAATGGTGCATATGGACTCCTCACGGAGTTTTGTAAGTGGTCAAATAGTATTAATTGACGTAAAACACAATATGGGAAGAAGATTTTATGAAGATGCAATAATAAGCAGGTTCGGTCGAATTTAATATTGATGTCAAATTTGTATTGGCAGAAGACGTTAACATACTGCAACTCTGTGGCTTCATGGATTCGCTGAACTGTAGTTTGCATCGATGTTACAGTGAAACTGTATTCTCAGTGAAAATGTATTCTTCTACAAGCTGTCATTGAAATTAAATTTAACCGCCCTATCTTCAGCTCTATGTTTGTCTGTGTTTTTCTTTGGTTCTCTTTTTATGAAAGGGACTACTTGCTGATTTTGTATCATTGAAGCAAATCAAAATTTCAGGCCGGCAAATCATCGACTTGGGCCAATAATTTCAATGATCGTGACCAGTAAAATAATGTTGTCATACAAATCTATTACTTGATACATTTTCACTGAGAATACAATTTCACTGTAACATATACACAAAGAGTTTCTGCACTCTGTTCTTTCAAACCTTTCAGCACCGCAATGAAAACCAAACGATTTTAGCAGGGCTGTGAGTTGGAGTCGGAGTCATAGAGTCGGGGCTTTTTGGCCGGAGTCGGAGTCGTCGCGGCGTTTTGGCCAGCGGTGTCAAAAACTAAAGTCTAAAATTTGACTATTGGCCGGATTGTTTAGGTTGATATTTAATTGAATACACATAAATAGGAAAATTAGAGAAAAAGAGTGACGATTTTAACCTTTTTTTAGTCGGAGTCGGTGTCGTGTTTTTGTCAATGTTGGAGTCGTGGATTAGGTAAATGCTTGAGACGGAGTCGAAATATTTTTTACCGACTCCACATCCCTGAATAAATAAATAAATAGGATTTATTTTTCTATTCCTACCTTTACTTTCCTGCTGAAACTAAATGCGGAGTCCGCTAGGCGGGCTCCTAGTTTCCAAGCTATTTTTATTGCTAGGGTGGATACAGACTAAGTGGTTTTAGTAAATGCTGGAGTCATAGTCGAACCTTGTTTACCTAATCTACAGCCCTGGTAGGAAGGTATTATAGATAAAACATTTATCAATATTTCCAAACAGTGATTTATAATTCGATTGAATAATGAAACTGCCCAGACTTCGACTTGAACCAGTTAACTCGGCGATTAAATCCAATGACGTCAACACTCGACCACGGTATGTATATGATAGATTATAATTTCTGTAAACTCATCAATAATTATATATTTTATTTGTGCTTTATTGGCTCAAAATAAACTATGACAAAATAACATGTTTTTCTTTTGATCGGAATTTTTGGTTACGCAATATTTGTCATGACGAATTTAAAGAAGTGTTTTTTTTCTTTGTTTTTGACTTAAAATTCAAATGATATAGGTTGTTTGTTTGGCATCACAGCGATGGTGGACCTCCCAAGTGGTTTCAGCCGCAAATCGAAGAAATCAAAAACAATAGATGCACAGTACATGGGAAGAATCGACTTCTTGATCTCATGCCATATACGTGAGATGTCTATATTTATCTTTTTTTTTTTTTTTTAATATATTTGGCATTACAGCTTACGCCAATGCGCCAAATATTCTGAGTTGTGAAAGTCATACGAGATTAACTCGATGGTAAATAATGTATCAGTTGTGCACAAAATCAACGATAAATAACATACACCCAAGCCCAAGATCTTTATTTTTTCAATTGAAAAAATCTGACCTTGCCGGGGATCGAACCCGGGCCACCCGATTGCTAGTACAAAGCTCTTGCCACTAGACCACAGGGACGACAACGTCTACGAGGGTGTAGGGACATACGGGCGAAACTACAAAATTTAAAATAACTTTGTTTATTACACGTATTGTGGCACGTGTTTCGCCTCTTTCAGAGGCATCTTCGGACTCACTATCGCAACTTTTGCTTAAGTAATGAAACAAGATTGATTCTAACATTTTAAAATGATAAAATTACAAAATTGAGTTTGGGATTTTTCCCTTTTAAGGGAAACAATGAGGGGGTTATAGAATCAAAACAAAGCAATCAAATAATTATACTACCAATGAGGTAAGCATAACAAAATATTAACTAATGAGATGCAATCAATCAGATAGGTTTGGGGTAAACCGTTTAATTGGAAATAATGTAAGCAGTGGCGAGCAAACTATTCTAGATTTAGGTTGTGCTTAGTCACACAGTTCAAGGGGTCATGTCCCAGTCCGGAAAATTTCCGCTCCCAGCTTGGAACAAATGGGGTTTTTTTTTCGACTAAAATTTAAATGATTTAATTAAGGATTTCGACTGAGGGTGCTTGATGGAATTCCAATATCAAATTTGAATCGTTTGAATTTTGTAGTTTTCCATGAGTTTTGTCGCTAACGAAACGGGTTTCGCCTTTCAGCATTTTCAGGCATTTCTCAAGTGCACGGATTTACTTGAACTGACCCGCACTAAACAGTGTGTCACATTGAATTGCTTCGAATGTACAATTAATATTAAATGCTTTCGATGGATTCGGCGGTAATTTTGTGGAGGTTTATCTATATATACATAAAATGAATGTTTGTCTGTCTGTATTTCCGCTATGGACTACTAAACCGCTCGACCGATCGATGTGAAACTTTACAAATTTCTCGAGTACACTTCCGCGAAACTTCCTGGCGTACATTTTTAATCATAAAATATAGTATTCGTTTGAACTCACTCACGTCAATATGAAATATGTCGACATAGGAAGCAATGCTGTTTAAAATTGTTAATGATACCAATAATAACACATGTAGGTTTAAAAAATATATAAATAATGTTTAACCATTGCGTTTAACCGAGTTTTACGCGTGGCTTCGGCCGAAGTCGTACTCGGAGTCGGAAATTTTTAAAAGTTTGAACTTCAATTTTTGCATATAATATGTCAAATTTGGTTATTGACCCGATTGGTAGGGATGATATTTAATTGATGAGACATAATTAGGAAAATTAGGAAAAAAAGTGACGATATTAATCTTTTTTGTCAAACTTTTTTTTACCGACTCCACAGCCCTGGTTTTTGCCGTTGAGTATACTATGCGAGTATTTCTTTGTGCCTTTTGCTTTGGGTTCTGCTGACTTTTCTTATCAATGTCAAGTTTATGATAACGAAAGTCTGTGATGACAAGAGACAAAATAATTTACACAAATTAAAATTAATAATGTTTGTTTTGGTGCGTCTGAAAATACTCGGGTAAATTATGGATATATGGTCACTGGACAGAATTTTTGTAAAGATTTATTTATTTATTTATTTAAGAAAAAGCAAATCATGGCATTACAGCTGATGCCAATGCGCCATGTATTTGACAAATATAAATACGTGTATGTATTTATATATATACATACATGTAAATACATAATATTAATCATTAATTAATTAAAACAAGATGAAAACATTGTAGTCATAAAAACAGAGAGAAAAAAAATTATAAAATCACATTAGAAATTTTCAAAGATGTCAACCGAGTGAGTTCTGACAAAATCAACTTTTATTCATAAAATATAGTATTCGCCTGAACTCACTCACGTCAATATGAAATATGTCGACATCCGAAGCAATGCCGTTTAAAATTGTTAAAGCTCTTCCCAGAGGCATTCCCATTGGCAGACTGGTTCTACCCCTTGGAAGAACAAACAACTCATGCTCACGATTCCTCAAAAAATTATCAGGAACATTCAATTTAACATTTTCAAGAATGGTGGAATTCTCATTTTGGCCTCGGATAAGCCGAAAGAAATATAATGCCAAATACATTTCTCTTCGAGCATTCAAACTATTGAAAGTGAGCATCCCTAAGAGAAAGTCTGTTGGATAAAGCCATGGGTAGTACCCATATGTCCTCAAATAGAGAATTCTCAAAAATTTCTTCTGAACCCTCTCCACCATAAGAACACATTTCGCACTCCTCGGCGCCCAAACAATCGATCCACTTATGAAATACATACATTAAATAATTTGGAAATGAATAGGGCTCAGCTTAATAGATTGTCAATTTTAAATAAGCAACTTAATCGTCCAACCTCACTATTTATATATCTCTTTAATTAAAAAATCTAACACTTGAAATAAAACAATAATTTAATATAAGGTCGCATAAAACCCACGAATTGCATTCGTCGGCATTTCCATGTTATAATCTGGCAATTAGTATTTACGACACTACATTGAACATAGGTACACGATAATTATATCCAAACCTTTTAATTTATTGAAAGTATTAACAACCACAATTTTTTTTTTCAACGTAACAAAAAAAAATATTTAATTTTTTTTTTGAATTAAGACTGGAGGTGATTAATAGACTTCCAATATGAAATTTATGTAAAATATGGATATATGGTCACGGGACAGAATTTTTGTAAAGATTTATGAAAAATAAGCACAAAGAATTAAATGAATGTATTTCAATCATTATAATAGAAGATCCTAAAGAATACTTGGCAATAAGTATGAAATCGAGTTGTTTTAATTTACAGGAGCAAAAATGCAACCGCAAACTACACAAATAATAATATTATACAGATAGAGACAGTCACATAGGTTTATTATTCAGTACTCATACAATAATCAGTAATATTCTTCAGATTTAATCATTTCGATTCCACATTTTATAATAATCCACAAGAACTCAAAGAGTAAAGTCAAAACATAAAATTATTAGCCAGTATGTATACATTTTTTGAGCTTAGCTCGAGAGGATTGGTATTCTGTCCCGTGACCATATATTCATAATTTACCACAGAATATTCCCGGCCAGACGCATTGGCCTTAGGAATTGTAAGAGTTAATGAAATATTGACTTACAGTTTTGCCTATCGTCTGCGAAGAGTTTGTGGAATCTGATGAAGTCTGGTCTGCCTCCGAAGAATTGAAGAAGGTGAAGTTGATTATTTGGAGTCTTTGGTTGGGATCCATCAGGTTGATAGAAGAGACAGGCAGGATTCAGGATACCCTGGGCATCCGCAGCACATGTCCAAGCCAGGTCCATCGTTGCTTTTTTTTCTTTTGAACGTAATAAGAAGTTGGTTTGTCCGCTCTCTTACCTCCATGTTCCTGACAAAGTCAAACCACCGTACTCCTAATATTCGCTGTTTTTACAATATCGCTTGGTAGAACTCCATTATGACGCAGTAAAAAAATGCATACTATTTTTTTTTCACGGAAATTATATGGTATATGGTTGATAGCTATGTCGGCTTCTGCCATCGTCATAACTATTTGAAGATATACAGCTAGTTCTGATGATGGCGTAAGCCGAAATAGCTATCGACCATGTATCATATAATTTCTGTAGAACTAAAATTCTTTGCTATTTTTACACCGTATCACGAAAGTTGTTTTATCATAATCGTTTGAACTTTGTACTTATCCGTGATTTTTGTCGCTAACGACCCGAGTTTCGGCTTTCGGCATCTTTAATCATCTCAAATGCACGAATTCATTTGAACTGACGCGTTGAACAGTTTGTATCGTTTCAAACTGTTTACTGCGCGTCAGTTCAATTACATCCGTGCACTTGAAATGCCTGAAGATGCCGAAAGGCGGAACCCGGGTCGTTAGCGATAAAACTCATGGAAAAGTACAAAATTCAAACAATTCAAATTTGTTCATTTATTAATTTACCATTTATGTATTTATATACACAAATTTTAATTAACAATATATATTTTGGTACTATTTTGGAAACTACTCAAGTACTCGAGTATTTAATTTTCAGATCTGGAGTGATTGGAAGCTCTCTAGTAGGTATAGAATGGTTAGGATAGAGATATCCATGTTTTATAACGTAAATTCGATTAAAATCGTAGTTATTTTATTATTAGTCTGTTCCCGCTTGATTCTTCATCATGTTTTTAGATACCGGACCAAACCCGTGAGGTGTAACTTTCCTATGGGCCGTGTGAAAAATATATTCCAAACACACAGCGAAAATGGTTTCGATACGTATGTATGAAAAACGCTTCCAACGTGACGCCTATAAAAGGCAAAATTCTCGCTGGATCTGGCAGTAGATATTCGTAAGTCGACGAAGGTAGAAGAGGGTATCTGGTCTAAAAAGGCAAAACCAGATACGTACATTATATATATATAATATTCGTATATATATATGTAAAAGAACCTCTCAATACATCGCGATTTCTACGAAATCTTCGACGAAACAACACAATACTTCACATTTAAAAATCGAATCACTTAAAGTCAGTGCGCTATTCTTTTTTTTTTAAATAAAATTTACGGCGATTAATATAAAAAAATAAGTTGCCAGCCGAATCGAATTAATAAATAAAAAAAAGTGTATTTAAAATATTAAAAAAAAAAATTGTAGAATTATTACGTATTTTTTTTACTATATATCGAAATAAATAGTGAGGTGAACTCACACATTTTAAACGAATTCAATTACGAAAAACTGTGAATAAACACACATTTAAAAATGTTTATCGCGTTGTTTGTATCGGCACTGGCCCTGCTTTCTATATTGTACGTCGTCAGTCAGAGGGCGAGGAAGATACCCGGTCTGAAAGCTCCGGGGCCCAGCCCTCTGCCGATTATCGGCAGCGCACATTTACTGCGCGGCCCCGGTAGTCCATTTGTCAAGTTCACCAGTTTGGCCGATCTCTACGGTGAGGTATACGCCATTACTCTTGGATCCACTAAATGCGTTGTCGTCAGTAGCGTCAGGGTTATAAGGAGTGTTCTCATGCAGAACGGCAAATTCTTCGGAGGCAGACCAGACTTCATCAGATTCCACAAACTCTTCGCAGACGATAGGCAAAACTGTAAGTCAATATTTCATTAACTCTTACCATTCTTAAGGCCAATGCGTCTGGCCGGGAATATTCTGTGGTAAATTATGGATATATGGTCACGGGACAGAATCCCAATCCTCTCGAGCTAAGCACAAAAAAATTTATACATACTGGCTTATAATTTGATGTTTTGACTTTACTCTTTGAGTTCTTGTGGATGATTAAAAAATGTTGAATCAAAATGATTAAATTTGAAGAATATTACTGATTATTGTATTTATTACAAATAATAAATATATGTGACTGTCTCTATCTGTATAATATTATTATTTGTGTAGGAGCAAAAATGCAACCGCAAAGGTTGCATTTTTGCTCCTGTAAATTAAAACAACTCGATTTCATATTTATTGCCAAGTATTCTTTAGGATCTTCTATTATAATAAATTACTAAATTAAAGACGAAACATTACAAAGAAATCGTAAGCCTTACATTAATTTCATTTAGTGTGCTTTTTTTCATAAACCTTTACAAAACTTCTGTCCCGTGAAGTCAGTGCAATGGAAGATTCAACCATTTTTGTAAGAGTTCTTTCCTATTCATTGGATTTTAAAACACTTCTATAGCATGGACTTTCAATTCAGATGTTCGCAATACCAACTGTTTCTCTTCCGTAGTACGGAAAAATAGTTGCATCTTCCTTTTGCACCCCCCAGCACCCCGTCACCAGCCGTCACTGCTCGTGAACATATATTCATAATTGACCATACAAATATCTCAGCTTTTCAATAAATGGATTTGACACTTTTGAAAACTACCTCCTCCTGATATATGGGGTAAATAATACTAGAAGCGCCTATGTCAAATCAATAACATACTTTAAAAAGGGCTTAATTGACATTTTGGTAGGTAGAGTTTTTTAACCGCATTCTAGCATATTTGATATTTTGAAAGTAGTATTGCAAATACCTATTGCCATATAGCAACATAGAAATATCGATAAATAAATCTAGGGTTTTATCCAACCTATTATCATTGAATTGATTGATTTCAAGTGTTTGAGATTATAATTATATTGATTGATTGAGTAGGCATTTACATTTACAATTTATATTCTCTGAGTGGTCTCAGTAAATTGTTAACTGAATTGGCATTTACTTGGAAGAATTTCACTATAATCAAGGTAAAAAGATACCATTGCGTTTTAGTTCTACAAAATTATATCTACATAGTTCTGACGAGGGCGTAATTTTTACTATAGTTTTTCGTGGAACTAATATATATCAAAAAAAGTACTGATTGGAAGGATGCAAGGACTGGAATTGGACTAGTGGTTAGTTAATAACTTTTGCTCTCATACACATGCCCTCGAACAGGATCGATCAATCGACTGCTCTCGCAGGGACTCGAACCCGTTAGGTCCATCGCTCCGAAACTGTCGAGCAATTGAGTAACAGACAGTAAAACATATATTGATTGAGTAGGCATTTACTTGGTAGAACTCCATTATAATACGGTTAGAAAAATAACAATGTATTTTAATTCTACATAAATTATTTTAAATATTTGTTGATATATATACATAGTTAGTATAATATATATATATACATAGTTCTGACGATGGCGTAAGCCGAAATAGCTATCAACAAATGTATAAAATAATTTATGTAGAATTAAAATACATTGTTATTTTTCTGCCGTATTATTCTTGAAAATGTTCAATTGTATGTTCCTGATAATTTTTTGAGGAATCGTGAACATGAGTTGTTTGTTCTTCCAAGGGGTAGAACCATTCTGCCAATGGGAATGCCATTGGGAAGGGCTTTAACAATTTTAAACGGCATTGCTTCGGATGTCGACATATTTCATATTGACGTGAGTGAGTTCAGGCAAATACTATATTTTATGAATAAAAGTTGATTTTGTCGGAACTCACTCGGTTGACATCTTTAAAATTTCTAATGTGTTTTTATTAATTTTTTCTCTCTGGCTTCTCATGGTTACAATTTGTAATTTTTAATTTTTATTATGTTTATACAAGTATGTATGTATATGTAAATAAATTTGTCAAATGCATGGCGTATTGGCGTGAGCTGTGATGCCATGATTTGTATTTTTTTAATAAATACAATTAAGTATTTCGACTGAGGGTGCTTGATGGAATTTCAATAAATTTTTTGAATTTTGTCAAATGCAACGCGTTTCGCCTTTCGGCATTTCAGGCATTCCAAGTGCACGAGTTCAAGTACATCCGTGCACTTGGAATGCCTGAAGATGCCGAAAGGCGAAACCCGGGTCGTTAGCGACAAAACTCATGGAAAAGTACAAAATTCAAAAAATTCTAATTTAATAAATACATTGAAACCTCTATTCTGACTTTTTCATGGGACCGTATAAAACAAACGAATTATGCGGGAAACGGTGAATGCGGGAAAGTTTTAAATATTAACTAAATGCTGGGACTATAGAAAATGAACGCACCACGCGGGAAAACGTATAATGCGAGAATGTAAGGTCAGGAGTTCCACTGTAAATAAACATATATAAACTACATTCAGAACCTTCAGTCAAAATTCTTAATCAAAGCAGTGAGTATATATTAACAGCATACCATTTGTTAAGGAAACAAGATGGTTGCCTTTTTGCTAAGAAATTATTATAATTTTTAGCAGATGGTCATGTTTAACAAAGGATATTTCACAAAGGCAAGCGTTGCAATGCCATTCAAAGAAAGAAAGTGTTTGCTTAAGTGCTTTCGGATGCACAATATTTTAGATAAATAATTTCGTTTTAATTTCACTAACATTGATCGGTATCGATGACATTTGCCGTTTGACGTTTTCTGATTGTCTATGGTACGACACACGCGCCACATACTGAAAGTTAATTGTACTATCCCTATAATCTTTGCGCAAGTGCAACAATAAGTTGTCAAAATTAACAGTTTTTTCTCCATATTCGCTCCCTATTCAGAGCATATAACCGGCACACGGTGCCTCTAAGATTCTCTATCTCCCGCCAACCTCCTTGCATCTTCCCAGGTCATCCCAGCGTCCCTTAGCTCCCTTGAGTATATCCTATGGATGGTCATCAGAGGCCTTCCGCGGCGTCGAGATCCATCAGGTTGATAAAAAAGGCAGGCGGGATTCAGGCTCCCCAGGGGCATCCACAGCACATGTCTAAACCAGATCCATCGTCGCCTTTTAATTTTGGACGTAATAAGAGGCTGGTTTGTCCGCTCTCTTACCTCCGTGTTCCTGACAAAGTCAAACCACCGTACCCCTAATATTCCCAGATTTTCCGCGAATTTGACACTTTGGCAGCGCATAAAATATGAAAAAACATTGATTTTTATATAAAAGACCAACTGTCAGTTCTATTTTACCATGCTTATAACCTTTGCGCAAGTGTAAGCAATAAGTTGACAAAGTTTTATTGCAATCGGATGAACGGTATGGCAACGCATAAAATACAAACAAACATTGATTTTTACAGTACTACACTCATTTGGTTTACTTCTTTGCTAATTTCCGTATGTATTTTTTTTCTTCTTTCACTCATACATTCATGTATCTCTAAATTATGTAATTTTTTATTTTTTGGTTCTAGAAAGTCCTATTAAGAATATTATTTAATAATACTTTTTTTTTGTTAACAGTTTTATCCCTCCTTGCTTCCCGTGAAAAGAAAAATTCCCAAACTCCATTTTGTATTTTTATCATTTTTAAGACCAGTAAAAGTATTTTTTTTTATTAATAAACAAACCGGTATATGGCAAGCGTTGCAATGCCACTCAAAGAAGGAAGGTGTCTGTATTCCTTTGATGGTTTCGGCGGTTAATTAGGGGTAATTAGGTTGAACACAAACCTATCTGATTGATTGCAGCTCATTAGTAAATAGTTTGTAATGTTAACGTCATTAGTATTGTTTTGTTTCGATTCAATAACCCCCCCCCACCTCCTTGCTTCCCGTAAAAAGGAAAAATCCCAAACTCCATTTTGTAATTTTATCATTTTTAAAATATAAGAATCAATCTTGCTTCATTACTTAATCAAACTTTGCGATTGTAAGTCCGAAGATGCCTCTGAAAGAAGCGAAACACGTGTCACAGTTAGTAGCACAGTACGTGGAATAATCAAAGTTATTTTAAATTGAATCATTTTTACTTGCTCATTGATACAAGTGAATTTTAATCCTTCGAAACTCAAACGCTCATATCTCAAAACAGTGTCAAAAGCAGTTAGAACGTTTTCAAAATAAGGTGTCGAGTTGACAATGCTCGAGATGAGCGAAACTGGTACTGATCTTCATCAGAGCACACGTTGAAGATGTACGGAAAATATGCATTATTTATTCTAAATAATAGCGATATTGCAATGTGTAATATGAATGAGAATTAGCTTGTATCACAGTTGCTTAGCATCTCTTTTTTGAAGAGAGATGGACTTGAATGGATACGTGAACTAGAAAAGGACTAGTGGTTAGCTAATCGCTGTCACAATATAGCGTCGCTGTTTCAGATCTGTAATTTGGTATGCGGTTTTTAACAAAACAAACACCCATTGCCTTCGAACGGAATCGATTTTTTGACTGAAAAAATATTCTCGATCCGGAAATCGAACCCGGGTGGTCAGTCGTGAAAGTCTACGACGTTGACCACTGAACCTTTTCAAAGGAAGGTGTCGTTTTTTTATTCTCAGTGAAAATATGTAATATAATAGTTTTTATTCTCAGTTGAAAAAAACCTTAAGTGGCCGACAATTGTAGGTTTTACCCTATTGAAACCAGAGTCGAAATTTTTTTAAAGTTTGTTTTGGCATTTATATTTAAAACTTGGCTATTGGCTGGATTGGTTAATTGATATATATGTTACAGTGAAACTGTATTCGCAGTGAAAATATATTCTTCTCCAGGCTGTCATTTAAATTTAATTTGACCGCCCTATCTTCAGCCCAATGTTTGCCTGTGTTTTTCTTTAGGTTCTCTTTTTATAAAAGGGACTACTTGCTGATTTTGTTTCATTGAAGCAAACCAAAATTTTAGGCCGGCAAATCATCGACTTGGGCCAATAATTTCAATGATCGTGACCTGTGAAATCATGTTGTCAAACAAATCTATTACTTGATACGTTTTCACTGAGAATACAGTTTCACTGTAACATCCACACAAAGAGTTCCTGCACTCCATTCTTTCAAACCGTTCAGCACCGCAATGAAAACCAAACGTTTTTAGCAGGGCTGTGAGTTGGAGTCGGAGTCATAGAGTCGGGGCTTTTTAGCCGGAGTCGGAGTCGTCGCGGCGTTTTGTCCAGCGGTGTCAAAAACTGATTTTGTTTCACTGAAGCAAACCAAAATTTTAGGCCGGAAAATCATCGACTTGGGCCAATAATTTCAATGATCGTGACCAGTGGAATCATTTGTCGTACAAATCGATTACTTGATACGTTTTCACTGAGAATACAGTTTCACTGTAACATCGATGTAATAAAACATGTAGAACTGTAACGAAAGAAACCGTTTTTAATAAATTCAATATGGCAAATATTAGTTGGGCACCACTGTAAGAAATTTCATCACAATTCATGTTGCAAGGTAAAAGAAAAACATCGATATTTCTATGTCATGTAAATTTTGCCCTGGCGAATTTTTTATCATCTTCTAGGAATTTTTTCATTCGTTTTTATTGGAGAAAGCTCCCGACAATAACAAATGATTTTCTTAGAAATTGTGTGGCAAAACGTTGAATATTTTTCGGCCATTTTACATAATAACTGTACGGCTACCAGGGCACTGGCTCTTGCGACTGTCACGCCGCACAGTCTGCGTGTAATTGATTGATCGTTGCATTTAAATTTGGCCCAATGCGCATACATTCATTTTAATATATAAATTAAGGGGGTATTCTGGTCTAGAGGTTCAAAATTTTAGGTGTTCTTTTAGGACTTTTTAGCGTCCATTTTTTTACCAGATATTTATTAATATTTTTAAAACAAACAAACTAAAAAGTTACAGGCTGGGAATGTGAGAAAGCGTTCCTAATTGTGACACGTGTTTCGCATCTTTCAATACATCTCCGAACTTACCTTACACAACTTGATAAAATCGTCAATCCCCACATTGTAAAACCCCAGATTTGCTTTCACTTCGAGAAATACATCAAATCAATGTGTCAAATTTAATAACTTATTATCACGCTATAAAACTAGGATGGTGGAACAGAGAAGAAGATCTATTGTGTACCTTGTCTACAACAGTATACAATGGATAAGTAAATGCATGCTTAAACATAGCTGTAGAATTAAAAAACATGTTTAATTTTTTTCACCGTATCATAATGGCGTTCTGCCAAGTAAAATGCCAACTCAACCAATAAATTTAAAATAACTTATTCTACGTATTGTGCTCCTGATTGTAGCACGTGTTTCGCATCTTTCAGAGACATCTTTGGACTTACTTCCGCAATGGTTACCTTAGTAATAAATCAAGATTGAATCTAATATTTTAAAATGATAATTTTTTTTAACCATGTTCGCTCCCAACTTGGATCATATGGACTCCTCACGGAGTTTATCTCAACGTGTATTTTTATACGAGAACTGCTTGTTACTCAGTTGCTCAACTTTTCGAAGAGAGTAGGGGATGGAAAGGATACGAGGACTAGTAGTTAGCTAATCGATCTCGCTAGGCGCCGTTTTTTATAAACTTTAAATAAAAAAAATTAAAAAAGTTTGTCAGAGTCACTGTCACTTACTGCCTTTTTGTCTGGAAAAGCGGTATATCCCCCCAACTCACTAAAGCAGTTACAGAAACTGACGATTTGATTGGTAAATAAAACAGCCCCGGGTGGGATTCGTGCCTGTGGGCTTTGCAACGACGCCGACACACCATTTGCCACGTTAACGTTTCGTCTGTATTTTTTTAATCTGTAGATCTGGGATTCGAACACCAAGACACCTCAGTCACAGCAAAGTCGAACTTACATTTGAATTTGTACTTTTCCATGAGTTTAGTCACTAACGACCATAACGAACAGCACAAACACCCATGCCTTTGAACAGATAAACCGACTGAAAAAATCCGCTCGTATCGGGAATAGAACTCGGGCCGTCAAAATGATAAATTACAAAATCCAAATTGATTGCATCTCATTAGTTAATATTTTGTAATGCTAACGTTATAAGTAGTTAATTTTTTTTTTTAGTTTCTATAGCCTTGTTTCCCGTAGAGAGGAAAAATCCCTAACTCCATTTTGTAATTTTAAAATCAATGTTGTTTTATTACTTAAGAACACTTTACAACGGCAAGTCCGAAGATGTTTCTGAAATAGACGAAACACGTGTCACAATTTATAGCACAATACGTGGAATAATCACAATGAAAGTTATTTAAATTTTTATATTAAATATGAATCGTTTGTTTTTCTTTACTCTCCATAAGTTGTGTTCCATTTAAAATGCACCAGTGAACTTGAACGTCAGATTAAAGCCACCTATTAAATTATTTGACATTTCCATGCTATTTGGTAATATACATATAAAAGTCCTTGAATCCTTTCATTTCCTACTCTCTTCGAAAAAGAGAGGTTGAGAAACTGAGCAGTTTTCGAAGAAAAAAAAGACCAAAAAAAGTAAAAGCCCAAAATTAAGTGCATTTAATAAAAATAAATAAATCTACATGTCTGTCAACCATAATTAGATGGAAATCCCGGCAATTACCTTTGTTTGTAATTTACTTTATTGTTAATTCATACTTAATTGATTTTTGATGTGTTAGTTTTGCATTGCTAAGAGGTCTTGAACATTTTTATTTTTAGTCTATTTTTCTTGTAATTTGCTTAGTTGATTTACCAATTGTTTGTCATACCTTGTTTTCATACTTAACTTTTGCATAAATACCACTGTTTTATTGTATTCCTTATCAGTTGATAATGCTCGCCATGAGCGAAACCGGTCCTGATGAAATAAATCCCATGTGGAAAAAGTACTAAAAATGAGTTATTATTAGTTTGTCGCTAACGACCCAGGTTTCACCTTTCCGCATCTTCAGGCATTTAAAGTGCGGATGTACGGATGTACTTGAACTGACGCGTAGTAAACAGTTTATATTCAAAAATAGTAGTAGATCACTAAGTTAAATTGGATATTAAAATGTAATTTAGCGAAAATTGAATGTCAACAAGTTTCAATGAATTTAGTGGGTTTGTTATAATTATGGGGATTTTTGAAAATATAAATGACCAGATAATAACACAGGAATATCTTAAAATATATTTAGGTTTTTATCCGACCTATTATTAATGAGTTGATTGATTTGAAGTCTTTGAATTATTATTTAATGATAGTAAGTGCTTAAATTATTATTAAATTACAATTATTTAAAAGGGTACTACAAAGGTGAACTAGGTAACTGAAGTTGCTCATTTAAAATTGGCAGACTGTCAAGCTGAGCTCGATTAATTTCCAGAATTTCTTGGTAAAAAAACTTAAATTCGCCACTGTCAGTATGTAAAAAATCAATGCCTGAGTAAAAAAAATAATTGTTTGTTATCTTTCTTTGTCCACAGCTTTGGCTTTATGCGACTGGGGAAACCTTCAAGTGAAAAGACGTAACATCGCCCGAAGACACTGTGACCCAAAACACCATTCACCTCTCAACCAGGTTATCTCAGACGTTGGAACAATTGAGATGAAAGAGATGATCTCAACACTCCACGTAAAGTCAGCCGAATCCAGAGCTCTTGGCCAAGACCTGAACATCAAGCCCATCATCTTGGGAACCTGCCTGAATATTCTCAGCCAATACATGTGCTCCACAAGATTTGATCTTCAAGACGCTGAGTTTCAACAGATTGTCAGAACCTTTGATGAAATATTCTGGGAAATTAACCAAGGTTATGCCGTTGATTTCATCCCATGGTTGGAGCCAATCTATGGAAGACACATGAAGAAACTTTCCAATTGGTCTCAGCTGATCCGCAACTTTATCTTGAAGAGAATCATCAGCCAAAGAGAGTTGCATTTGGATGACGATGAAACAGAAAAAGACTTCACTGATGCTTTATTGAAAACCCTTCGCAAAGAAACAATGTTTACAAGAGATGCTATCATATTTATTTTGGAAGATTTCTTAGGTGGTGCATCTGCTATTGGAAATATGATTATGCTGATGTTGGGACTTATTGTAAGACATCCTGAAACAGCTGTCAAAATTCAAGAAGAAGTAGACGCTTTGACAGGAGGTTTGCGTACAGTTAACGTTTCCGATTCAGAACAGCTACCATATTTAATGGCGACTATCAATGAAACGTTACGTTTTACTTCATCACCAATTGTTCCACACGTGGCCACTGAAGATACTTTGATTGATGGATACGCAGTGGAAAAGGGGACTGTTATTATGATCAACAACTACAAAATCAACAGAGATGTAGAACTTTGGGGTGAACCAATGAAATTCCAGCCTGAAAAATTCTTAAACAAAACGTACGTCGAAGTTAAATTGGAAAGAAGAGGATCGGATCATGATTCAGGTGTAGAATCCGAAAACGAATCACAGGAGAATAAAAAGAAACACATAACCGGTACCGAAACAACCACAATCGACACAGCTGAAGATGGCTCGATGGTAGTCAAGAAAGAAGTCGTAACCCTCAAGAAAAATATGCCTCATTTCATGCCGTTCAGTATCGGGAAAAGGACCTGTCTTGGTAAAGGCTTGCTAGTGAAGTACTCCATGGTGACCGTGGCTACACTTCTTCAGAACTTCGATATCTCATCAGTCAGGCCGGAGCTAATCAAAAACTTAGACGCCTGCGTCGCTCTCCCACCCGATACCTATGGGCTTACCCTGACGCCGAGGAAAAATGGCCACCAGCAGTCGTGAGCGCTGTTATAGTATTGTAGTCTTCCATGATTTACGGGTTAGGTACGAAAGCGCTCCGGATTAAATTGCTTCTGCTGATCGCTTACTTTTGACTGCTTTTTTATTTTTAATATCACTTTCGCGTATATCTCTCCAAAGACCAGGACCGGTTTCATTCATCATCGTCATCATGAGATGAAATAACTCGCGATGATCGAAACCGGTGCTGATCTGTATAAAATTATTCATTCAAATTAAAAAAAAAAAAAAACGTAAGCTCATTTTGAGAACTTATTCCTCGTAAGATTTATTGTGATCAGTACCGGTTTCGCTCATCGCAAACATAATCAACTTATGATCTTCCTTTACATGATTCAATGTCGAGTCACACGAATTACACATTTTAAAATCGACAAAATATATTATATATTCATTTCTAGATATTTATGTTAAAAACCAAAACCACGTGACTCAATAAGAATGTAGAACCGATTTGCGCTTATATCTAACCCGTTAAACAAACAAACTCTAAATTATTTCATTAGGATAAAATATTTAATTTTCATAGTTTTATTAATTTTTAGTCAACGTGTATTTATAAAAGAATAAAAATTAAAAAAAAAAATGATTTGAAGTTCGAATTATACAGCGCGGCTGGTGTGAAAATCGGCTTCAAAATCGTCCAAAAATGTTGTAGAACTTTTGTGAAAATTTTGTAGAACTTTTTGGAAACTTTTGTAGAACTTTTTTAAAAATGTCAAAATCAGTTCTACAAAAAAAAACTTGCTTAAATTATTACTCTAGATGTTATACCAGCAGTAATACCAATATATTTTTGTCACTATGGCAACCAAAAATATTATTTTATTAAATAGTTTGGGTGTCAATTAAGATGAATAGTTTTGTGGAACTATTACCATGGTGTAAGGGGTTTTTCACAACACACAATTATAATTATTAATAATTTAAACATATTTATTTATATTTCACTTAATCAATATAATGTTTAATTTTTTTGCCGAATGTATCAAAAATTATTATTTTATTATCAGTCTGCCTTTTTGGATTTTTACACGAGCCTAGAATTACTAAAATATTACTATGACATGTGACGCGTAGCGGGAGGTAGTGGCTACAAAGTCGTGTACACTTTAATATCATTTATGTAAATTGCATTAAACGTGATCTCAACTTAATTACTTCTTTCATTATATTTACATGTACAGTGAAACCCCGATTCTACGTTTTTCAAGGGAACGTATAAAACAAACGATTAATGCGGGAAAGTTTTAAATATGAACTAAATGCCGAGACGATTGAAAATGAACGCAGCACGCGGGAAAACGTATAATGCGAGAACGTAAGATCGGGGTTCCACTGTATTTAAAACCAAACCAACCCTGTACAAATAATATAAAATTTAAAATAACTTTGATTATTCAACGTATTGTGTAACTAACTGTGACACGTGTTTCGCCTCTTTCAGAGGCATCTTCAGACTTACTATCTCAAAGCTTGCTAAAGATGCCTCTGAAAGAGGCGAAACACGTGTCACAGTTAGTTACACAATACGTGGAATAATCAAAGTTATTTTAAAAAATTTATATTAAAATGAACTTCCACAAAGTTACCGCCGAAACCATCGAAAATACTGTACAAATACGTTTACCACTTTAAAGACCAACTGATTAAATTGTTCCTTTTTCAAATTTTTTTAAATTCTGATTAATAATTGAGTATATTTTAAATGTATGTTCGAATTATTCGAGCCATAAATATTCAAACAATTAACGTTACTATATTTATCTCGCTCTAACTCATTAAAATATAAAGTGATGGCATTATATCCCTGTCGCATCCGAATACAATTGAGACACTGTGAACAAATAGCCATATATATATTTGTTTATTTTAAACCATACCCGCTCCCAAATTCGAGCATATGGACTTCTAACGGAGTTTATCTGAGCATATGTTTTACAGCTTCCTATTCAGTTGGTCAACAGGTTCGGGGTGCTGGACCTAACGGGTTCGAGTCCCTGTTCGAGCAGATTTTGTCTGTCGATTGATCGATCCTGTTCGAGGGCGTGTGTATGGGAGCGAGAGCGATTAGCTAACCACTAGTCCAATTCCAGTCCTTGTATCCTTTCAATCAGTACTCTCTTTGATATATGTAAATTAGTTCCACCAAAAACTATAGTAAAAATTACGCCCTCGACAGAACTAGATATAATTTTGTAGAACTAAAACACAATGGTATCTTTTTACTTTGATATAATGGAGTTCTACCAAGTAAATGCCAATTCAGTCGAAAATTTACTGAGACCATTCAGAGAATATATATTGTAAAAGTTTTATTAGATTATGTATCTCGAGATTCACATAATTGCCGACAAAAAGATTTACCAATCTCGAGACTAAAAAGAGTTATCAATTAATAATCACAGCCCGATCCGTGGTGCTGTAGTCAACGCCTCCGTGACGGACCAGCCGGGTTCGATTCCGGGAACGGGCTGTTTTTTTTCACTCGCAAAAACGTTTCTGTTCGCGTTTCTGAAGGCGTGAGGTGATTGTGTTGTTAAAAATCTATCCCCACCTTTCCTAACCACTAGTCCTCGTATCCTTTACATCGCTACTCACTTCAAAAAAGATGCGTTGAACAACTGAGTAACAAGCAGTTCTCGTAGAAAGAAAAACAAACATATGTTTAGAGCGGGCATGGCAAAAAATACAACATTGAAAATATCATAATAAAGTTATTTTACCGACAAAATTACTTGGTCAATTCATCAAAATATTCACTAATACATTGACACCGCCTTATGTGGTAGGTCATCAGAACTCTCTCGAACGATCTATTTTTCACCTCAGTCTATGAGTTTAAGTCGATATCAGGAAATAAATTCATTCTTATAATAATCTGTATTGAAATCTATAGCGATTCAATACAGAAGTATTTCAATTTATCTTATCTCTTGACGCCCGACAATGCATGTGCTTCATAAAAAGTTCATTAGGCGATAAATAATACCTTATCGGCGGGCGCACGTGTTAACGATTTTTGAAACGGCCATTGTTTTTTCTTTCTAAAGTAACCGTTTGTTTTCATACAGCAGTGAGAGATTGGACTGCATTGATAATGCACGCGCCTAATCCTCTCCCTAATAATTAAATTCGAGTCAAATTCCTGATATCTTCTTCGCTATCGTAATATTTGTGTGTTGTATAACGTCTGTGTAAATCCTAAACAATTAAATAATGGATGCTAACCGCACCCACATAACGCTTTGAGATCGTCTTTTCTTTATAAGAGTACCAAGTTTCTCCTACTCCGTTCACTAAATCCCTCTTCCTGAGTGTCGGATAGGAGGCTCCTTCTCGATTTACGAGGGAGCCGGAATTAAGGTAGTCTCAACATATAACATAGTTTGAGCAACTTAGTAACAAGCAGTTCTCGTACAAATAAATATCTTGAGATAAGCTTGGGAAGCTGGGAGTTGAAATTGTAAAAAAAAAGTCCCCATAATTTAATATTTCATAAGTGGTATACCATTTTTAAATAAGGGGTCAAAATCGAGCCGTTTATATTCTACTTATTCGACGATCGAAAATATTTGTAAACCAAATTGGAAGAATTGTTTTAAACATGTTTATGTTAAGTGTTTGCTGACTTCGTCTGCAGTTCTAAAACGAAAAACCTTTTTTTTTGTATATTCAAAAACCTCGCTATGTTAATGAATAATACATCAGTTCAAACATACTACCTGATGTATTTTTGACGGCTTTCCTCTGTCATTGAATATAAAATACATGAGTTCTGGTTCATTTTTCTTTCTATGACCAAAGTCAACAATATAACATTTAAAATGACTTTGATTATTCCACGTATTGTGCTACTTACTGTGACACGTGTTTCGCCTCTTTCAGAGGCATCTTCGGACTCTTATCGCAAAGTTTGCTTAAGTAATGAAGCAAGATTGATTCGAGTGAAGCCCCGATTCTACGTTTTTCAAGGGACCGTATGAAGCAAACGATTAATGCGGGAAACGATGAATGCGGGAAAGTTTTATGTATGGACTAAATGCAGGGACTATAGAAAAACAACGCACCACGCGGGAAAACGTATAATGCGAGAACGTAAGATCGGGATTCCGACTCCGACTCCGGTCAAAAAGCTACGACTCCACGACTCCAACTCCGACTCCACAGCCCTGGTTTATTCGTTTGCATTTTTCTAAAACCTATTCCACGTATTGTGCTTCTAACTGTGACACGTGTTTCACCTGCTTCAGAGGCATCTTCGGACTCTTATCGCAAAGTTTGCTTAAGTAATGAAGCAAGATTGATTCTAATATTTCTAATATTCTTAATAGGACAGGTAGCTCGCCACTTCCTACATTATTTCCGATTAAAAGGTTTAACCCAAACCTATCTGATTGATTGCATTAGTAGTATAATTATTTGTTTGTTTTCTTTTGATTCTATAACCCACTCCATGCTTCCCGTATAAAGGAAAAATCCCAAACTCTATTTTGTAATTTTATCATTTTTAAATATTAGAATCAATATTTGATATTAAGACCGAGGTTGCCTCTGAAAGAGGCGAAACACGTGTCATAGTTAGTAGCACAATACGTGGTAAAATCAGAGTTTTTTAAAAAAATATATTAATCATATATCCTCTTCGGACCCCGGGTATCACCAATGATACTCATGGTTCTTATTAACTATCAGCCCGGCTGTAACCAGTGCTTATTCCGCATTGAATTCGAGCATTATCAACTGATGAAAATGATCATGCTTAAACTCTCTGTTAACAATGCTCGCCGTGAGCATAACAGGTCATGATCTCAATGAATTCAATATGGAATAAGTATTAAAAATGTGTTTTTTTGTTATTATAATGCCATTCCACCAAGTATTGACATGAATAGTATATGTATTTGAATAGTCTAGAATCTCCCAGTTTTATAATTTTGCTAAATTACACCAATTGTGCACGAAAATAAAAAATATTTAATTTTAAAAGAATTTTATTACTAACGACCCTTAAATTGTACGAAGATGCCAAAAGGTGACATCCGGGATTCAACAGTTGAAGTTGCACTCATTCAAACATTCTTTAGAATTAAAGATTTCGACTGAGGGTGCTTGATGGAATTTCAATATCAAATTTGAATTTTGTACATTTCCATGAGAACTTAATTCATTGAAACTTGTTTACATTAAATTTAAAGAAGTTGGCGGGAGACAGAGAATCTTGGAGGTACCGTGTGGCGGCCATATGCTCCGAATAGGGAGCGGATATGGGGAAAAAAAAATCTTGCCAATCGGCAAATTTGACATATTATATGTAAAAATAAAACTTTTCATAATTTCCTCCAAAAGACTCCGGCCATAAAACCCCGACTCCACAGCCCTGGTTTTAATTATATTTTCTTTTTATCCTCAGCGACCCTTTCATGCAATTAAAACGCCTGAAGATGCCTTAAGGACGACACCCGGGTCGTTAGTAACAAAGTGAATGGAAAAGAACACAATTCAAAAAATTTAAATTGAATACAAAAAAATGTCCATAATTTGGTAAAAAAATCGCGAATCTTTTTGCACAAGGAAATGAAAAAATAATCTTATAAACGTGTCGCCGGTGTCTTAATTTATTCAAAAACGAAAAATAAATGTCCTTCAAATTCAGCCGGCCGCTAAATTTTAACGACTAATGGCCGTCAAATTGTGTTCGACAAAATGGCGGCGTTGACCAGCTGATCGGAAGTGTCAAAGATGGATGAAGACAGGAGCAAACTTTTTTGAGTAAACACAGGGCTTTATTTCCATTTAACGCGGTGGAACGGCGTTCCGGCACCTTTTTTCACTGATATCAAAATCAATTACAGTGAAGCCC
This sequence comes from Himalopsyche kuldschensis, assembly GCA_028554975.1. Taxonomy (NCBI): domain Eukaryota; kingdom Metazoa; phylum Arthropoda; class Insecta; order Trichoptera; family Rhyacophilidae; genus Himalopsyche; species Himalopsyche kuldschensis. The sequence continues at coordinate 29,830 of JAHFWI010000123.1, read as the reverse complement.
CGATACTACGTTTTTCAAGGGACCGTATGAAACAAACGATTAATGCGGGAAATGATGAATGCGGGAAAGTTTTATGTATGATCTAAATGCCGGGACTATAGAAAAACAACGCACCACGCGGGAAAACGTATAATGCGAGAACGTAAGATCGGGATTCCGACTCTGACTCCGGCCAAAAAGCTACGACTCCACGACTCCGACTCCGACTCCACAGCCCTGGATTTTCGTTTGCATTTTTCAACATCGTTTAGCAGTCAAATGGACTTGTTATTTATTTATTTATTGAAGAAAATAAAAAAATATGTCATTACAGGTGACGCAAATGCGCCATGCCTTATATAAATCAGTGGTTCTCACGTAAAATCTGACTGTGGCCGCATTAGGACCATCAGAGGTCTTACGAAAATGTCTGGTGGCCGCACCAAATTCCTTTTGTCTCAAAAATACATAAACGTGTATGTATTTGAGTTTTTGAAAACTGAAAATTCATGATGAACAATACAATGCATCCAAAATATTCAATTTACATTGTTACATTGTTGACTGCTTAGAGACAGTGGGTTTGTGTGTTGCTTAAAATACCTAATTCCCTTTCAGATCCCAAAGTGCGACGCATAGTGACAGCGATTAGCTTTATTTCAACGACTTTACTAGTCCTGTCCTCGTATCCTTTCAATTACTTCTATCGATATAAAGGGTATTTCAATAGGGACGCTGAACATATGTTACTTTGTCCTGCTGAGTAGATTATTCATTGTTTAGTGGCCAAATTTGAGTCAACCAGTTTGGTAAATAATCGGCCAACACCTACCTGTACGTCATCAAAATACAATATGCTGCTGTGTGTGAAAGTGTACAGGAAAACCCAAGGCAGCTTATTTCTCGTTGTTCACAAGAACTTGGCTTTTCTGCGACTTCAACATGGCGAATTTTGAATCGGGTCTTATGTCTGCACCCGTATAAAATCCAACTAACCAAGGAACTTCAGGTAAACGACCACAGACAACGCCTGGAGCAGTTGGAAGTTTACCCAAATTTGTCAAAAAAGTCAACTTTAGCGACATGGCCCATTTTATAATGAATGTATATTGGCAGACATTTGATGCTATTTTCCATATTTAATGCCGTAAAATATACGTACAAATGAAATTAAAATTTAGTCGAAATCTCACAAACAACTTGTTTTATTTACATTTCAAAACTAAGCGTCCTTATAAAAAGACCCTTTATATAAAGCAGGGCTGTGGAGTCGGAGTCGTCGCGGCGATTTGGCCGAAGTCGTACTCGAGTCGGAAATTTCAAACTTTTTATTTTTGCATATAATATGTCAAATTTGACTATTGGCTGGATTGGTAGGGTTGATATTTAATTGAATACACATAAATAGGAAAATTACGCAATAAAATGTGACGATATTAAACTTTTTTAGTCGCAGTCGGAGTCGTGGTTTTGGTAAATACAGACCCGACAGTCCTGCCTAAAAGTAATCAACACAAAAAGTATGTGCGGCCACCAGACATACCGCTGATGTTCCTAATACGGCCACAGCCAAATTTTACGTGAGAAACACTGCCCTAGTCCATGTGCTCCAAGTTAGGAGCGGATTTCGCGCGTAAAACGATATTTTTTTATGACTTCATTGTATTTTTTCAGATTGCAAATCCACACCAATTCGACCTCGACCATAACCTCTTGCAATCTAAATTTAGAGTCGGTTTTATCAAAACTGATAAAAAATAGAAACAATAAATTAATACTTGGCCGCGAACATAATATTGAACTCACCTTGTAGCCATAAACTGCAGTCAATGATTTATTTAACTCTTCCTTCCCGGTGGATGAGACAGTCGACCCCTATTACCATTTTATCTTAAATACAGGGCTGTGGAGTCGGTGAAAAAATGTTCGACTCCGACTCTAGCATTTCCCAAATCTACGACTCCGACTCCAACATTGACCAAAAAGGTGACTCCGACTAAAAAAAGTTTAATATCGCCAAATATGCAAAAATAAAAAGTTCAAACTTTTTTATGAAGATGCCAAAAGGCGAAATCCGGGATTCAACAGTTGAAGTTGCACACATTCAAACTTCTGTGAGTGTTAAGGAGTTCGGTGAAGGGTGCTTGATGGAATTTCAATATCAAATTTGTATTGTTTGAATTTTGTACTTTTCCATGAGGTTTTTCCGCTAACGACCCGGGTTTCGCCTTTCGGCATCTTCAGGCTTTTCAAGTGCACTGATTTACTTGAAATAACGCATAGTAAACAGTTTGTGCCGTTTATATATACATACATATAGAAGTAGATCACTAAGTTAAATTGCTATTTGAATGTAAATTAGCGAAAATTGAATGTATACAAGTTTCAATGAATTAAGTGGGTTTGTTATAATTATAGGGATTTTTAAAAATACTAATGACCAGATAATAACATAGGAATATTCAAAATATTAATAAAATAATTATAATAAAACCTTCTCCACTAATACCACGATAAATGATTATTGTAATTTAATTTTTTTCCCTAAAGCGTGTTGTCTAAAAATATGTCACAATTTATACATCCGTGTTGTATAAAACCGTGTTATACGATGCCCTAGCGCAGTGGTCGGCAAAGTGCGGCTCAGACAATGGCTCAAATAAATGTGAACTTAATATTTTCGATGGTTTCGGCGGTAACTTTGTGGAAGTTCATTTTAATATAAAATTTAAAATAACTTTGATTATTCCACGTATTGTGTAACTAACTGTGACACGTTTTTCGCCTCTTTCAGAGGCATCTTCAGACTTACTATCGCAAAGTTTGCTTAAGTAATGAAACAAGATAAATTCTAACATTTTAACATTTTAAATTATGAAATTACAAAATGGATTACGGGTTTTTTTCCTTCTAAAGGAAACAAGGAAGGGGGTGATAGAATCAAAACAATGCAATAACATAATGATACTAATAAGGTGCAATCACTCAATCAATTAGATTGGGATTTTTTCCTTTTAAGGGACGCAAGAGAGGGTTATAGAATCGAAACAAAGCAAACAAATATATTTCTAATGACGTTAAACATTACAAACTAATAAACTATAAACTAATGAGCTGCAATCAATCAGTTAGGTTGGGTGATTTGCTTCATTACTTAAGCAAACTTTGCGATAGTAAGTCTGAAGATGCCTCTGAAAGAGGCGAAACACGTGTCACAGTTAGTTACACAATACGTGGAATAATCAAAGTTATATTAAATTTTATATTAAAATGTGAACTTAGTTTAAAACACAAGTGGTATACTTTAAAAGACCTGGAAAAGGAAGACATGATAATTTTCAACGCCTGGAATAGTATTCCTGACTCTTATAATCAGCTGAAAATACTCGCGTTTTCCGTTCTTTCCCTTTTCGGTTCTACGTATTCACGTGAACAATCTTTTTCAAGCCTGAATTTTGTCAAGAAAAAGGTCAGAAGTCTTCTTATTGATGAGAACCTGGAATCGTACTTAAATTAAAAACAACAACCTATAAACCTTACAATCAAACTTTCAAAGGAGATGCAAGGAAATTGTTCGCATAAAGTGTTTGTCAGTAATTATTATGTATAACTAGTATTGGAACCCGGCTTCGCTCGGACCAGTTTGGGGTAATGTTCAGCTCGGCGCGTAAATTCAGACGGGCCAAGTTGGAACAACTTTTTTCAAAATTCAAAAGTCTAGGTCAATTAAAATGAACATTTCAGACTGGCATTGACATTTCACAGCCGCTTTCATATATTGACAGCCCCATTCTCGCCCATTAAAATGTCGAAATTCAAGGAAAAAATCTAATTTGCTGTCAAAGAAATGTCAAATAATACCTTCACGTAAATAATAAACATTATTTTATTAATAAAAGCCGGGAAAAGTTCAGTAGAAGACTAATTTATTACATTTTGACTAAATGTCTTCGCCGATAAAAATTCAAACATATTTTCTTTCATTTTCGTTTTTATGGCAACTTAATGACCAACAATGCAAAAGGGAATTACAGACCCACAGACATACATACGCCGTTTCGGTTTTATATATGTACTACTCGATACTCGAGTAATTGGAGTCTCTACACACACATTGATAACGAAACAAATTTACCGTCGAAACTTTCGCGAGCGAAATCAATTCGTTTGTTTGAACTTGCAACAACAATGCAAAATGGAATTACAGACATCCATCCCCAGTTTCGGTTTTATATATAGGATTTAAACTTAAGGATAACTTTCTTTCATATTATTATTTTATAAATATAATATAAAGTATACCATCGAGCTTTATTCAGTGTACCCATAACTAATGAAGGTCTAAAATTATAATATGCGTGTGTTAAATAAAAAGAGAGATTTGGCTCCCAATTTTTTTTTTAGTCGTTGCAATGTTGATATTTGGCTCTTTGGCGAATAAGTTTGCCGACCACTGCCCTAGCGTATTCATCTTGTGAGACTAAAGAGATATAGGATACATATTCCATTTGATAATTTGAGAATATTATTTTTTAACGCCTTAAACATTTTGAAGAGCCTTTCCTTATGCGACATACAGGTGGGTCGTTACTTCTAGAATGGTTAAAACCAGGGTTGTGGAGTCGTTAAAAAAAAGTTCTAGTCCGACTCCAGCATTTACCAAAACCACGACTCCGACTCCGCCTCCAATATTGACCAAAAAATGTTTAATATCGTCCCTTTTTTTTTGCCTAATTTTCCTATTTATGTGTATTCAATTAAATATCAACCCTACGACGACTCCGACTCCGGCCAAAAAGCCCCGACTACACAGCTCTGCATTATTTAGTCACCTTTAAGGTGTTCACTGTCTATCGGTAGTGGGATGGCATAATAACTGATTCAGTTGAAAATTCTCATCCATGAGCGAAAGCGGTCCTGATCCAATAAATTTTATGTGGAATAAGTGGTAAAATGTAGTTTGTGTTTCGGCCCTCATTCTGTAGCAGTGACATCTATTGTCATTAAGATGAAGCGATATGCTGGAGTCACTTTTGCAACGACATCTGTTGACAAGCATAAATTATTAATTGTAACAAATTCCAAATTCGAAATATGAATTTAAAAAAACAAAAAAACTTCGCTTCTGTTAAGGTGAAAAAAAAAATATGTGACTTTTTGCAAATTTAAAAATAGTTTTTTTAAAAGCTTTAAAGGTAAATTCTGTTCAGATTTCGATTCAGCTGTATAAATAAAACAAAACCAGGGCTGTGGAGTCGGAGTCGTTGGGGCATTTTTACCGTAATAGTTCTCGGAGTCGAAAATATTGAACATTTTGTTTGACGTGACAACGTCTTATAAAAAGATGAACGCCCGCTGCACGCACGAATAAACATGACTCATTGTCCCGTTTGTCGCGTTACGCCGAAGGCAAGCGTGCGAGCGAGAGCGCGGATAAGCGATAGAGAGGCACGATCGGCCTACCGTTCGGATTGTGCCACATCTATCTCTCTTCCACTCGATTGGTCGATGCGTCTGAGTAGAAAAGAGACAGCGGCAGCACACAACTTATACACCTACAGTACCTACACGTGATCTGTTTACAACTGTTTATAAAGTGAAGTGAAATGTTAATGTGGTTTTCATTGTTTATATTACAACAACAATTGCGGCAATAAAGTATGCAATCATTCCATCAATGTTTTCTTATGACGTTGTCACGTTAAACTATCGTCCGTAAACCGACTTTACAGACAACCAATTTTTTTTCGAATATCGTAAACCATTCGAATTTTGTACTTTTTATTTTTCTATAATATGTCAAATTTGACTACTGGCTGGATTGGTTTGTTGATATTTAATTGAATATATGTAAATAAATAGGAAAGGTAGGATAAAACCGTGACAACATTTAGCTTTTTTTAGTCGGAGTCGTGTTTTGGTAAATGTTGGAGTTGGAGTAGGATTCGTGTTTTTTTTAACGACTCCACATCCCTTAAAAAATCAATTAAATACATAATTATCATATTAAATTCTAATTCATTCCGTGGCAGCGACATCTATTATTAGTAATTAAGTATTTCGACTGAGGGTGCTTGATGGAATTTCAATATCAAATTAGAATTTTTTGAATTTTGTACTTTTCCATGAGTTTTGTCGCTAACGACCCGGGTTTCGCCTTTCGGCATCTTCAGGCATTCCAAGTGCACGGATGTACTTGAACTGACGCGTAGTAAACAGTTTGTATCGTTTATATACAAAAATATAAGTAGGTCACTAAGTTAAAAGGTTATTAAAATGTAAATTAGCGAAATTTGAATGAATACAAGTTTCCATGATTTAAGTGGGTTTGTTATAATTACGGGGATTTTTGAAAATATTAATGACCAGATGGTAAGTTGTTAATTTTAATTTATTGTCATTTATTAATAATTGTCATTTATTTACAATTCAAGCACTTGCTATTATTAAATATCAATTCACTTACTATCATTAATGTAATATAATAATAAAGGCTTAAAATCAATCAACTCATTAACGAGACGACGGATAGGACCCTAGATTTATTTTAAATATTCTTATGTTACCATCTGGTCATTAATATTTTCAAAAATCCCCGTAATTATAACAAACCCACTTAAATCATGGAAACTTGTATTCATTCAAATTTCGCTAATTTACATTTTAATAACCTTTTAACTTAGTGACCTACTTATATTTTTGTATATAAACGATACAAACTGTTTACTACGCGCGTCAGTTCAATACATCCATGCACTTGGAATGCCTGAAGATGCCGAAAGGCGAAACCCGGGTCGTTAGCGACAAAACTCATGGAAAAGTACAAAATTCAAAAAATTCTAATTTATTATTAGTAAAATGAAGAAACTTATTTTGTAGGGACATCTATTAGAAAGCAGAAATAGATATTTTAGATTTAACAAATAAAAAAGAAGTTATTGTATTTTATTTATTAAAAATTAAATAAAATAAAAAATCCATTTCTTTTCAAAAATTAAGACTCACATAAAAAACACAACTTCTAGAAAATTTAACTATCCAAAAAAATAAAAGAAATCTAAAACAAAATTCAAACCTTTGACGTGAACGTTTCACAAGAACGTGTTATACAAGGCTAGAAATTCATACATAATTCGAATTACGTATTTCCTTGTTGAATTTAGAACTAATTTCCATTATTGGATTATCTATCTATCTATATATATAAAAATGAATGTCTGTGTGTATGTCCGCTATGGACTACTAAACCGCTCGACCGATCGATGTGAAACTTTACAAATTTATTGAGTACACTCCCGCAATGGTTTCTGGCCTACCAACCCCTCCCCCCAACCACCTCCCAACCTCCACCACCAATTTCTTTTTTTAACTTTACGAATTTTTTGAGTTCACTCCTTCGAAGGTTTTTGGCATACCCGTCCCATACGCCCCCCAAATCCCACCCCGCCAAACAACCCCTCTCCCCCCCAAAAATTGATATCGAATTTGTACAAATTTCTACTATAATTCCGCGAAACTTTCTGGCGTACACCCCTCCCCCTAACCCCCTACACTTGCTGGCGTAGCAACGCGCGCAGGGTACAGCTAGTTTTCAATAAAAAAAACCATTTAATAGACAATTCCAAGCTGTCATTTATTGTTTTTAATGTGAAACATATAGCTAATCGCTGCAACTGCTTTCTGAATCATTAATTGTGGTAGGTTCATCCAACATTTCGACTAATTCTTCTTCGTTCATCGTACTATCCTCCAATATTTCTTGGATGTCTTGAATATCCTTTTCCACCATTTTTTCCTTAAGCCGTGTTATACAAAGCGTGTCGTATAAAAATATGTCTGAATTTATTCATCCGTGTTATACGAGGCCCAAGTGTAATGCCATTCCTAATTAAAAATTAATTAAAAATGTGTTATTATTTTTTATTATAATGCCTTTCCACTCTGTATTGACAGTGATCACCTTAAAAGTGATTTGTTTCATCTCGATAATAGATGTCGCTGCCGCGGAATCAGGCAAGCAAAATGGGCTATGGAGTCGGAGTCGTCACGGTGTTTTGGACGGAATCGGAGTCGGAGTCGTGAAAAACATATGTAAAGTTTCAACTGTTTATTTATTGACGACTTTGATATCCGTGACGGACCACCCGGGTTCTAGTCCGGGTATGAGAAGATTTTGAAGTGATAGCGATTAGCTAACCACCAGTTCTTTCCTAGTCCTCGTCTCCTTTCCATCCCTACTTTTTTTTATATTAGATACGATTTTTTCTGTCGATAAATTTGTTCAAAGGCATAGTTGTTTGTGTTGTTGACAATCCCTTTCCACCTTTCCGATCCCAAAGAGCGACGGATAGTGACAGCGGTTAGCTAATCACTAGTCCTGTCCTGATCCTCATGTCCTTTCCATCCCTACTCTATTCGAAAAAGAGTGGTTGAGCAACCATATGTTGAGATAAACTCAGTGAGATGACCATATGCTCTAATTTGAGAACAGGCATGTACAAATGTATATTGTGAATGCTTGAACATTTATTTTTGCTTGTTAATAGATGTCGATGTTAATGAATGATGCACGAAAAATCTGTTGTTGTGCGTTTTTTTTTTGTGCGATTTCAAAGTAATACTGTTTGTTTTTGTTTTTTTATTAATGCTGTTTGTTAACAATTTTTGATGAATGATATTGAAAATTCACAACCCATCTCGAAAATGAGTAAATCATATAGAATTCTAAGTGATAGAGATGATTAATGAATGGTTTACTATGTTATTAACCCTTTAACCACCAATCCAATTCCATTCAGTCACAGGTCACCATTTTCAACCATCGAATTTTCCATGAAAATGCCACGTTACATACTCGGAAAATTATTTTATATCTTATTTTAGGTTTTCAAAGAAAAATCTAGAGGAAAAAATCCATGGGTATTTACAATGGCTGTGGAGTCGGAGTCGGGGTTTTTTGGCCGGAATCGGAAATTTTGAAATGTTTAAACTTTATATTTTTGCATTTAATATGTCAAATTTGGCTATTGGCCGGATTATTTCGTTGAAATATAATTGAATACACATAAATAAGAAAGAAAGGAAAAAAAAACGTGACAAAATAAATCTTAGTCGGAGTCGTGATTTTGGTCAATGTTGGAGTCGGAGTCGTGCTTTTTGGTAACGCTAGAGTCAGAGACGTATTTTTTTTTACTGACTCCACAGCCCTGGATAAAATGCAAGCCCTAGAGATATCAGTTGGCTTAATCTTAAATAAAATAAAAACCGCTTAACATATATATTTTAACAATTTAATTGTCTTGAAAAGATGTGTATGCATTAGGTTCAATTTAAAAATGCGATATTTATTCATTAACCGATTCTATGCCTGGAAGAATAAGTATGGCCGTGCATGGAGGGCCACGATTTTCTGTCAAAATATGATTAATAATATGAATTCGATGTATTATAATATAAAATATCTTTCCAGTTCAAGTATTATTACATGATGTTAAAAGATATCACTGTATGCACGACAAATTTAAATATTTAAAAGAGGTACTGGTGACAAGTGAATCAAGTATTTATTTTAGCGTATTAACTCGCGCATTTTGTATGGCTGGCCCCACATACACAGAATTGTAGAGCGATTAAGCTCGCTTGTGGCAGAGAACCGGCTAATAAACTCGCAGTGGAGTTTGCGTGCCTACACGCCGTGGCCCTGGTGGTAAAACCGATTTCGCGTGCCTGCACGCCGTGGCGTTCGAACGGTTAAAGTTTCTTTCAGTAAATATGTAAATGAATATTCGTTTATTTAAGAAAATAAAGTAAAATATTGAGACGACCTGGATTCGGGCTCCCTCGTTAAATGAGAGGGAACCCACTTCCGTCACTCGGGGATATGAATTTAGGGATAGGAAATGGGAAAATAGGATGCTCTTTAGTGAAACGATCTCAAAGTGTCAAATAGTGCAAAGCACACACACATTTATTTTATACGGAATTTACACACGATTATAAAATAATGTTTATAAAAAAAGTAAGCACTAGAAGGTATTTTTTTGCTACAAAATAATATTTGTAGAGCAAGTCCGAGAAGTAAGTATTTAATTACAAGATTTTATTACATGAATTTATATTAGTCAAACACTAGAAGTTATTGATACACGAATTTAATTTAAAAACCAAACCATACGATTGCGACGATGTTATAACAATTATGATTGCGATTCGCGGTACCGATATCAGGATTGGTAATATGCGGATTCCAGGGGGAGTAGAAGATTTTGAGTCTGATAACACTTGCTCAAGACTTGTTTTCACCAAGATTTATATGTCACAAGTGCTTCTCAGGGCTCTAGTCTCTGACTGGGGAAGGTTTCCCGGAACAGAGGGCTACTATCCAAATCCTTAATTATGGGAGGCTTGGGCCGTCGACCAAGTTAAAGGCTTTATATGGCTTTTATAGTGCTCACTCCAAGTTACCGTAGAAACCTGACAGGCCGATTGAAAAAAAAACCCGCTCTTATATACCTCATATCGGTCGGTTGTAGCGAGCGACGCCTCCGTAGGCCACGGTCCGAATGGAGCAGCAGTTGCGTCTACGGTACCATTTTAGAGGAGGCTTAGTGAAATACCACGTATCATACGCAACCTGGGCGAAAGAGATAGAGCGATAGTTAGAGTGAGAAAGCTGTGCGTATACATCCCAGGTGTCGTTGCGCCTGGATGTCGCTTTTACAAATATTAAACAAATTACTCTATATTGGATCCCTATAGATTTCAATATAGAGTATTATTAGACTGAATTTAATTTCCTGATATCGATTTAAACTCATAGACTGAGGTGACAAATAGATCGTTCGAGAGAGTTCTGATGACTGATGTTGCATTATGTATTTATTAGGCTTGCCAAATGCATGGCGCACTGGCGTCAGCTGTTATATAGTTAATAAATTTTATATTAAAATGAACTTCCACAAAGTTACCGCCGAAACCATCGAAAATATGTTATATAGTTATCCAATAAATATATTAAAAAATGTTTTCAGTATCTATTCCCCGTAAAATTTATTGGATCAGTTGATAATGAAGGTTATGAGCGATAAAAATAATTTTTCTTGATAAAAATAAATATTTTCAAACCCACTTAATTAATTGAAACTTGTATTCATTCAAATTTCGCTAATTTACATTTTAATAACCTTTTAACTTAGTGATCTACTAATATTTTTGTATATAAACGATACAAACTGTTTACTACGCGTCAGTTCAAGTACATCCGTGCACTTGGAATGCCTGAAGATGCCGAAAGGCGAAACCCGGGTCGTTAGCGACAAAACTCATGGAAAAGTACAAAATTCAAAAAATTCAAATTTAATCAATTTTACTCTAAAATTGAGATTTTTTTATCGATTTTTTTGTTCGTTGTCGACGGTGAAAAATTTTCAAGATAAAAAAATACTAGATTTCTGATAAAGAATTAAGAATAAATTGTCGAAAAATCAGGGTGGTGGAGTCGGAGTCGGAGTCGTGCAATCGGGGCATTTTGGCCGGAGTCGGAAATTTTGAAAAGTTTGAACTTTTTTATTTTTGCATATGAAATGTCAAATTTGGCTATCGGCTGGAAAGGTAGGGTTAATATTTAATTGAATACACATAATTAGGAAAAACAAATGACGATATTAAACATTATTCAGTCAGAGTCGGAGGCGTGTTTTTGGTAAATGTTAGAGTCGGAGTCGGTCTTTTTTTACCGACTCCACAGCTCTAGTATGTATGAGAACTGTTTTGTGTGAAGCCATCAACATTTACCGCCGAATCCATCGAAAGTATTTCAAAACAGTATTGCAAATTGAAAGACTTGAGGTTGTCAGGGTTACCGACTCGGCCACGAAGAAGAAAAGAAAAATGATTCAATCAGGGCTGTGGACTTGTTAAAAAAAATACGACTCCGACCAAAAAAAAGGTTTTTTTTGTTTTTCACCATGTCCGCTCCCAACTTAGAGCATATGGACTCCTCACGGAGTTTATCTCAACATATTTTTTTCTACGAAAACTCCTTGTGAGTTGCTCAACCTCTCTTTTTCGAAAAGAGTAGGGATTGAAAGGATACGAGGGGTAGTGATAATTGCTTATTGCTGTCGCTATGCATCGCTCTTTGGGATCGGAAAGGTGGGAAGGGATTTTCAACAACACAAACACCCATGACCATGAACAGATTTATCGACAGAAATAATCCGCCCGTGTCGGGAATCGAGCCAGGCTGGTCCGGCACGCAAGCCAACATGGTTGACACTGCGCCACGGACCTGACGAAGTTTAATTACGACACTTTTTTTTCACAACTTTTCTCATTTATGTGTATTCAATTATATATCAACCCTACCAATCCGGCCAATAGCCAAATTTGACATACAATATGCAAAAAAGCCCCGCTACGATTGCGACTCCGACTCCGGCCAAAAACTCCGAACTCAGTCGGGTCCCACCTCGAAGGCTCTCATCTACGTCGCCAATCCGGAGTATGGTCTGCTCCATCTGTCTCATATTTCCAGCAACTGTTTGGCTTGCGCCGAAGTGACGGTCCCAGGATACGGTGTGGTAGTTGCCATATCAGCCTACTTCGACTTTAAGACACCGACTCAGGACATGACACGGCTGCTCGAGTCTGCGCTCGATGCCGTTGGTGGCAGAAATGTCATCATCGGTGCCGACGTGAACGTTCAGTCCCCGCTTTGGGCTCCGGTGGACCTTCCCTCGGTGGGCGGAACCATCGTTGAGGAAATTATTGCCCGACACTGCCTCACAGTGATCAATGATTGCAATAGTCTGCCGACTTTCTCGACCGCCAACGGGGAGTCCCATATAGACGTTACGCTGACCGCTGGTCTGATCTACCGGTCAGTCGGCGGCTGGCGGGTCTGTAGGGACTCCTCCGTGAGCGACCACCGACTTATCACTTTTAACCTAGGAATGCAAAGTACCAACGCTGTGTCTGCATCCCCGCGACTTCCCAAACGTTTTCGGACGGGAGGGGACAAGTGGGAAAAGTTTGAAGAGTGTATGGTTCGAAAACTCGACCGAGCGGCCAGAAACCCCGTAGATTCAACAGAATTGTCCGCCTCTCGGCTCACGAACATAATTGTTCAAGCGGCCGATTGCACAATTGGCCGACGCAGACCCGGAAAATCAGGGCTTCCGCCCTGGTGGAACCAGAGCGTTACAGACCTCCGCAGACTCTCCAGGAGAGCTCGGAGGGCCCTTCAAAATACCCGCCGCTCGGCTCGCACACCGTATCAGCTCGACTCTCTCATTGTTTTGGCAGCCGCGTACCGCTCATCGTCAAACGCATACAAGACAGCCATCCAGCGTGCGAAGCGCGATCACTGGCGAACTTTCGTCACAGAAAAAGGGGACTCAAACCCATGGGGCCCGCCCTACACTGAACTGACCCGTTCCGCTCGGATGAGCCGGGTCATCAGCGGCGTCGCTAGACCTCCCGAGCTCGGGGGGTTTACGAATACAATGCTGGAAACTGCATCGGTCCTGTTGGACACCCTTGTACCTGCCGATGACCCCACCACTGACACGGACCTAGTGAAGCTGGCGCGAATATCTACCACACAATCACCCGAGACGCCAAAATCACCGCTGCCCACTGAAGATGAACTGGAAAAGATTATCGCTGGATTACCACTGGCCAAGGCCCCTGGTCCTGACCGAATAGACAACATCCTCATCAAGCGAGTCTGGGCTCTGGCCAGGGCCGACATGACGAACGTCATCCGCAACTGCTTCACAGAACATCTCTTTCCCGACTGCTGGAAGACGGGTGCGCTAGTCGTTATCCCGAAATCCGGCAGTCGGCCCCCCACGGACCCCAAGGCTTATCGCCCTATCACCCTTCTGCCTACGTTAGGCAAACTCTTGGAAAAACCAATATGTAACAGGCTTGAAACCCACCTGAATAGAGTCTTCCCCTTATCTCGGGTCCAGTTTGGATTCCGACCGGGAAAATCTACGGAGGATGCAATACAACACGTTATGTCCACGGTTCGGCGCACAGCCCGCAAATACGTGCTGGGCGTCTTCTTGGACATCGCCGGTGCCTTTGACAACGCTTCTTGGCCTCTTATTTTATACAAATTAAAGCTCAGACAGGTCCCGGAAGACCTTTTTAAGCTCATTCGAAGCTATTTTACTAACCGGGTCGTCCTCTACGACACCGGAGAATCCGTAATCACGCGTAAAACCAGCATGGGGTGTCCTCAGGGCTCCGTCCTGGGCACCCTACTCTGGAACGTCTTATTTGATGACCTTCTGTCACTGTTGCTTCCGCAGGGTTGCGGCCTCATTGCCTATGCGGATGACGCCCTACTTATGGTAGAGGCGGACTCCCGCTTGGGCCTTGAAACAGCCGCCAACCAGGCCCTTAAAATCATTGCTGCCTGGGGTACCGAACACAAGCTTATATTTGCACCAAACAAAACCGAGGCTCTCCTCTTCAAGGGGAGCAATTCACTTAACATCCTTGCTAGGCCGCCGAATATCCGTATGGGCACCACCTCGGTTAGGACGGCCGAGATGGTCACCTATCTGGGGATTGTATTAGATAGTAAATTGAGTTTCTCCCGGCACGCTCGAGTCTCGGTGTGCAAGGCCAGTCGGGCCGTCCTCCGGATCGGGCGCCTGTCCGGGAGCGACTGGGGTTTGAAAAAACGAGCCTTAAGGATAGCATACGACGCCATTTTTATGGGCATTGCAGGCTACGCGGCTAGTGCGTGGTCTGACAGATGTCGGCTCAACTTTATACGTAGAATCTTAATAACCGGACAACGCACGAATTAATTTGAACTGACGCTTAGTAGATTGGATCACTCGTTCATAAAGGGCTATAAAAATTGCATCACAACACGGGCGACCATAAATGCTTTTCAGCATCTTCAAGTGCACGAATGAACTTCAATTAGGTGATTAAAACGATTCAAATTTCGGTAAATTATTGATATATGGTGACGGGACAGAATCCCAATCCTCTCGAGCTAAGCTCACAAAATTTATACATACTGGCTTATAATTTTGTGTTTTGACTTTACTCTTTGAGTTCTTGTGGATTATTATAAAATGTGGAATCAAAATGATTAAATCTGAAGAATATTACTGATTATTGTATGAGTACTGAATAATAAACTTATGCGACTGTCTCTATCTGTATAATATTATTATTTGTGTAGTTTGTGGTTCCATTTTTGCTCCTGTAAATTAAAACAACTCGATTTCATACTTATTGCAAAGTATTCTTAAGGATCTTCTATTATAATGAATGAAATACATTCATTTAATTCTTTGTGCTTATTTTTCATAAATCTTTACAAAAATTCTGTCCCGTGACCATATATCCATATTTTACCCAAATTTCATATTGGAAGTCTATTAATCACCTCCAGTCTTAATTCAAAAAAAAATTTAAATATTTTTTTTGTTACGTTGAAAAAAAAATTGTGGTTGTTAATACTTTCAATAAATTAAAAGTTTTTTATATAATTATCGTGTACCTATGTTCAATGTAGTGTCGTAAATACTAATTACCAGATTATAACATGGAAATGCCGACGTATGCAATTCGTGGGTTTTATGCGACCTTTTATTAAATTATTGTTTTATTTCAAGTGTTAGATTTTTTAATTAAAGAGATATAACAATAGTGAGGTTGGACGATTAAGTTGCTTATTTTAAATTGACAATCTATTAAGCTGAGCCCTATTCATTTCCAAATTATTTAATGTATGTATTTCATAAAGCTTGAAGAATAAAATGTATTTTTAGGTTATTTAAGAAAAGTTTATTAATGACTACTAATTATTTGGTCAGTTTTTAATTCGATAAATGGTCAGTTAAAAATAATAAATGTCAGTTAAAATAATAAATGGTTAGTTAAAATAAAAAGAACATGGACATAAATTTGCCTATCACGACCATATTTGATAAAATTCACAAGCTGTCAAACTAAAACTTGTAATTTTTTTAAAAAAGCTGACTATTTAAATTTAATACTAACCATTTTTAATAAATAACTAACCATTAAAATATATTACTGACCGTTTTATTTAATAACTGACCACATTCACACTGATACAATGACAACTGACCGTTTATGATATTAACTGACCATTTTTTTATTTAACTGTCCAAAACTTGAATTAGTTACTGACCCATTAAATACATGCCTTTATTAATTATCCCTCAAATGTAACGACAAAAAAAAATAACTGGTTGTAATCGTGTTATAACATTTCATAATCCATTAACAAGCCCATTTCACCCTTTTAAAGATTTTTTAAATTAATGAATTATTCACAAAAAGGTTCATTTCAATTGCAAAAGGGTAAATTTCATTTGTTCGTTTCATATCCAAAAGGTTGAAAAAGACTTCCAAAAAGATAAATTTCATTGCAAACATTACATAATTTTGCAAGCCTATTTCACCCTTTTGGAAATGAAATTCTTAATTTTTCAAATGATTCATCTTTAAGCAAATGAAATTAATTCTTTTTGCAAGTCTGTTTCTTAGTCTATAGTCTATCACTCTTTAATCTTAAACTAAAATACATTAAAAGCACATATCGCTTTGTTCAGTTTTTTTTTTATTTTTTAAAACAATTTTTAAAAAAGATTAATTTAAAATTTGCAATATGGTGAAATAGACTTGCAAAAGGATGAATTTCGATTGCAAAAGTTTGAAATAGGCTTTCAAAATTGTAAAATACGTTAATGGTAATTTTTTCTTTAGTTTTCAGAGCAACAGTCATTTTCAAATGGCATCTGTGGTGTTTTTTATTATCGTTTGCATCGTCGCCGGAAGACTTTCCGATGGCCGAAGTTTCCCTTTAACTATGCACTCTGACGAATATTTCAAAAGAGTTTTTGAGGGTTCAGATGCATGCACCGCATCCAATCAAACAACTTCAATAAGGGCAAACAGTCTTTTTGCATGCGAGATGACGGGACGGATAAATCACGCAGCTGTCATATTATGTGATGGATTCTCCGACTGCAAAGATTTCAGTGATGAGCTTGGTTGCGAATATTACCCACGACGATTCAATGAAGAAGGGTTATACTCAGAGGGCTCTATTCTCTGTAGGCAGACTCGGACGTACTACTCATGCATGAGTGTAGATTGTAATGAACATGGTGGTGAGCGATTGTACAGACCGAACACAAAAATGATCAACGAAACCCCTAAGCTTCTGGATTCAGAGCACCCTGCCGATAAGAATGATGGTTTAGATACTCAGGTCATTAATTTGACGATTCAGGAGGAGACAACCTACAAACTGATTACAAAGATGACTACTCAAGACCCTTTAATATTAAATTCGGAACCCTCTGCCAATGTTTCATCAGAAACCGGTAAGAATCACGATTCAAAGAGTCATGACACGAATTCGACGGCCTCTGGTGGGAATGATGTGAAAACCGATGACACAAGTAGTTATACTATTTATGGTGCGTTTTTGATCGTTATATTGTTGGTGTGCTGTGCACTCCCTTTAAGGCTGGTGTGCAAGAAGTGCATGTCTGCCTCTTATTATCCTAATCGTGTAAATGGGGTCTCTTCAACACCCATTAGGGCCCTGGAAGATGTGTATTCTCATTCGGAGGAATCGAAACTTACTGGCTTCGATAAATCACATTTTGAAAAGATTGGAAACAATAATAATACTTAATGTCTTACATACCTATGTACTTCTAGCTGTGATATTAGAATTTCAGTGGATAGTTCTAAATTTGCTGCATTAAAACATTATACATTATGTATTTCGACCATTTTTCCTTACGAATTTGAATAAAAATAATATTTTTTATTCCATTCTCTAAATTCAGAATATAATGTTAATTTTTTCCATCTTTAATTTTTCTTCTGAATTATATTTTTTTACAACAAACTGTATTTTGTTTAACTATGCCCGCTTCCAATTTGAAGCACACATTGGATTTATCTCATCGTATGTTTGTTCTACGAGAACTGTCCGTTACTCAGTTGCTCAAACTATTGGAAGTTCAGAAAGGACTTTTAACAACACAAACACTCAACGCTTTCGAAGGGAAGCGATTTAACGACTGAAAAAAATCTGCTCCAACCGGGAATCGTACCCGGGCGGCCTGTCACGGAAGTCAACGACGTTATCCACTGATCCACGGACCGAGTGGCACATGTTATAAAAATAATCCACTTAATTTAAACACATTTTTTATGTACTTACAATTTCCACATATATTCTGATAAAAATCAGGACTGACAGGTTTCGCTCATCGCGAGCATTGCCAACTGATGAAATGCAAAGTGGAAACATAAGACGAGATATAATAACAACCAGTTTAGTAAATTTAACAAGAATTACAAATCATTGTAGAGATGTATGGTTTCTTACAAGTTACAATCTTTTGAAGATTGCATTAATCATACTTTTATCAATTTTCAAGGTAAAAATCTTTCAGAACAACGAAACGCAAGAAGATTTTGAATGAAGACTATTCGATCTCGCTTTTATGTCGAAAAGTGTGCTGGAAAAATAAAATCAATTTTTGGGAGCTTTTTGAGAAAAAAACAATTAAAATTTGTAAAATTTGTTATTTAATATGGGATTCTTGAATGTTTCACATAGTTCAATACAAAAAGCAGTCTTAAACTAAACACAAATCTTTTTTTGACATTGTTTAACTCTTTTTAATAAAAGTCAATTATTGAAAAACTGATTCGATTTATTTTGAACAATTCACCACATATATTTAAAGTGACACCGGAATAACAAGAAAAATAAACAATTTAATTGATCTTGTACTATTATGACAAACTGACAACAGATTCGTCCGAGACCAAGAATAAATGACTGACGTGGCTTGCTTTTTCATAACTGATTTCGTCTGCTTTTATCTAGTATAGATGCACCAATACAACTTGGCCGCTGGCAAGGTTGACACCTTCGTGAAAGTCAATATATATTATGTACATTATAAAAATCACAAATTATAAGTTAATGAACACAAGTGCATGGTTCAAAACCAGCCCCGTGCAGATCTGCTCGGGCCATGAATGTGAATTCCTTTTCTTATGTCGATAGCGTTGTGAAAGGCGGCCACCAAACATTGGCTGCATATACACAACGGGTGTTGGTAAGAAGAACCAACATTCTTTTGCAATGTAAAGTTCCGAATAAATCAAATTTAATATATAAAAAATAGAACTCTTCTGAACTCACTCACGTCGATGTGTATTATGTCGACATCCGTTTAAAATCGCTGAAGCTCTTCCCAGTGGCATCCCTATAAACAGTATAGTTCTACTCCTTGCAAGAACAAAAGACTTATTTGCAAAATTCCTTTAAAAAAATCAGGGACATTCAATATATAACATTTTCAAGAATGGTGAAATTCTCATTTTGGCCTAGGATAAGCCGAAAACAATATGTGTCCATGTACAATTCTCTTCGAGCATTCAAACTATTGAACGTGAGCGTGCCTAAGAGAAAATCAGTTGTACAAAGCCACGGATAGTATGCATATGTCCTCAGATAGGGAATCTTACAGAGTGCTTTTCCGTTTAAGTTTTATCGTTAACGACCCGGGTTTCGTCTATCGCAATCTTCAGGCATTTCAAGCACCATTGACTTGAATTGACGCGAAGTAAACAGTTTTGATCGGTTATATATAACAATACAAGTAGATCATTACGTTTAATTGGTTTTAACCTTCGCTGCACGGTGATATGTATTTACTACAACTTGACTCTAATAATGAGAATATTTCTATTAAATATAATAGATACTGATCTGAGAATTTTTGTATTCCTCAGTAATGTTATTGAGTATTAAATAAAATTACAGTTATGTATGGTTATTCATTTGCAGCGATGGAAATAAATAATTAGTGGAAGAATCGGGCAAAGAATCACCCATACACACAAACGTATTCCAATTTATGCGCGTGTGTAAGCGCGAGGGCGAGCGTACTCTTGCAGGTGTTCAGCCCCGGCGCGAAAGCGCATGCGTAGAAGTGATCGACTTCGAACTAGCCAATCATTTCGTCATTACGAATTCGACTGCCGACGGGTGAAGACGTCGGAGCGGCAGCTAATTGCGATGTTTTTTTCTTCTTTTCAGACACTTAGATTACAAAAATTGTTATATTTCAACTTCAACCATAGTCAATCAAAGCAATGTTTAGAAATATTCACATTTTTCCGGTTTTTAAATAACTTTTTCATATGGTGTAGTAAATACATATCACCGGAGCTCGCGGAAGTTTTTAGCACAGTATGGG
Organism: Himalopsyche kuldschensis; assembly: GCA_028554975.1. Taxonomy (NCBI): domain Eukaryota; kingdom Metazoa; phylum Arthropoda; class Insecta; order Trichoptera; family Rhyacophilidae; genus Himalopsyche; species Himalopsyche kuldschensis. The sequence continues at coordinate 9,548 of JAHFWI010000123.1, read as the reverse complement.
GAGGGTTAAGGTAGTCTATAAGAATTAGCGAAAATTTTATGTAATTGAGTTTCAATGGATTATGTTGGAGTTATATATATAGAGTAATTTGTATTTAGTATCGCAGTTAATAATGACCAGATATTTATTGATTGAGTTGGCATTTACTTCGGAGAACTCCATTATAAAACGGTAAGAAAAATAACAATTTATTTTAGTTGTGCATAATTTATTTTTATATATTTGTTGATAGTTATTTCGGCTTACGCCTTCGTCAGAACTATGTTTTAAACATGTATTAGAGATAGCTATATATATATATATAATATATTTTATGAATAAAAGTTGATTTTGTCAGAACTCACTTGGTTGACATCTTTGAAAATTTCTAATATGATTTTATAATTTTTTTTCTCTCAGTTTTTATGACTACAATGTTTTCATCTTGTTTTTAATTAATTAGTGATTAATATTATGTATTTACATGCATGTATGTATATAAATACACGTATTTATATTTGTCAACTACATGGCGCATTGGCATCAGCTGTAATGCCATGATTTGCTTTTTAAATAAATAAATAAATAAATAAATAATAGCTTATATACCTAGGCTAGACAGGGTACCCTATACATACCCTCTCTGCTCAACCATACCAACGCCACATGGAAAAATTTAAATAAGTTTAAGTTATTGGTTTGGCGTAATCCTGAGAACTTTAATCTGGGTATTTTTGGGTTATTTTTATCGTGTGAAACAACTCAAAATCCGCAATGTCTCAAGTGAATCTATTTTAAATTGTTTTGAGCTGGCTGCTTGTTAAAGGATTTAGAAGAGGTGATGTGTTAATTGTAATCTGTTCGTTAAGAATGTCATGGAGTTGGTATGGTTGAGCAGAGAGGGGATGTATGGGTTACCCTGTCTAGCCTAGGTATATAAGCTATCTCTAATACACGTTTAAAACATAGTTCTGACGAAGGCGTAAGCCGAAATAGCTATCAACAAATCTATAAAATAATTTATGTAGAACTAAAATACATTGTTATTTTTCTTACCGTACCGGATATTAACATTGAAATAAAACGATGGTTTTATCCAGTCCATTATTATTGAATTGATCGATTTCAAGCTTGTACGTTTATAATTAATGAAATGTATTAAAAGATTTATCACAACGGTGTTTTTGGAAGATTAAGTTGTTCGCTATGGCATTGGCAAACTATAAAGCTGACCTTTTATATTTCTTGATAAAACAATTTTTGTTCACCCGTGTTTTTATGTAACAATTCGACACCTGTATCTGCATCGAACGCGTGATTCTCGTATAGTAAATACGGCATTTGAAGATTTCTACTCCATGGGGATAATTTGAGTTCCCAATTTGGCGTCGGCCAAGTTATGGTGGTTAATCTATATTCTATAGTATTTTTGGATTGCTTATCATATGATAAGATATGTCCCATGGTCACTGATAATAGCACAGTGTCGGAACACCCCACGAGCGCAAGGGGCCTCAATTATAACTAATATATATATGATCTTTCAATGAGGACAGTAGACTTTAAAATGAATATAAACATAAGATGCGTGTGAGATATTCACTCAATTTTTTCTTTATTTGAAAGTATATTTTATTGCTCACTTGCTTGTCAGCTCACAACTTGGAGCATATGGACTCAACATACTCACTTTTCTCATTTTTAAGGTGGCCACTGTGACCACTTGGTGGAATGGCATAATAAGAAAAATAATAAAATATTTTAAATACTTTTTTTACCATGTCCCCTCCCGATATGGAGCGTATGGACTCCTCACGGAGTTTATCTCAACATAATTATTTATACGAGAACTGCTTGTTACTCAGTTGCTCAACCTTTCTTTTTCGAAGAGAGTAGGGATGGAACGGATACGAGAACTAGCACAGGACTAGTGGTAAGCTAATCGGTGTCACTATGCTGCCGCCCTTTGGGATCAGAAAGTTGGGAAAGGATATTTAACAACACAAACACCCTCTGCCTCTGAGCAGAATCAATTTTTCAACTGGCTAAATCTGCACGTACCGGTAATCGAACATGTGCGGTCCGCAACGGTAGCCAACGACGTTGACCACTGCACCGTGGACCGGGAACTTATAGTTCTTATTGTACATTCAATTTATTATATCAGGACCGGTGTCGCTCATGGCGAGCATCAATAACATGAATAGTTATTGGTATATTTTTAAATTAGTTTTTTTCGTCGGGATGCTTTCAACGTTTTTAAAAAATATTTGTGATCAAATAAACAAAAAAATCCAAAAACCGTTTAATTGATTTTTTTTTATGATTCGTAAAAGGGGGGGAGAGGTGTTCAAAATTAAATTTTGCTTTGGTCCTTGATTCGCCACTGGATAAAACCGATAAACTCTTGTCGGATAGGCTATCATGGATAGTACTAAAATACTCCTTAAATATTATTTTTACTTTGTAAGCAAATTATTACTGGAAGCTTCGTGATAATAGGATAATAAACTGGTTTTGATAATGCAGAAATTTAAATCTAAATTATTAAATTGAATAATTGATTGCAGATTTAAGATTGGACAACCATTATTCTTACTTCCGAGTTCATCTTTATGATGGATTATATTTCTCATGAACCAAGGCTGTGGAGTCGGAGTCAATGGAAATTTTGAAGTTCATACTATAGCACACTTTTTCAGTGGCTAAATCGATTCCGCTCAGAGAAATGGGGTTTTGTGTGACGAGCGACGAAAAGTGACAGCGATTTGCTAACCAATAGTCTTGTCCTTTCCATCCTTTCTCATTTTGAAAATGAGAGGTTGAGAAACTGATTAACAAGCAGTTCTCCTAGACATATGTTGAGATAAACTCAGTGAGGAGTCCATATGCTAAAAGTTGGTATCGGACATGGTAAAAAAAAACAAAAATGGTCGTGTTTATGGTAAATGCTGACTCCGGCTATAAAATGTTTTTTTTTCTTACCTTTCCTATTTCTGTGTATTCAATTAAATATCAACCAACCAATCCTGCCAATGGCCAAACTTTTCGTATTTTAGGCATAAATAAAAAGTCAAGCATTTCAAAATATCCGACTTCGGCTAAAACGCCGCGACGACTCCGGCTCCGGACAGTAAAAACCGCGACTACACGACTCCCACTCCGACTCCACAGCCCCGAATTATGTGTGTAAGATATTTTTTTTAATAAATAAAGATCATCTGACATAATTCACAAGCTATTTTGGCGTTTTTCTTCCACTGGTATCACTAACACGGCGGCCGTATTGAAACAAACGTCAAATTCATAAGCAACTAAAGAATATGAGATAATACTATTTGTACATATGTTACAGTGGATATGTATCAACTTATAGATTTGTATGACAACCTGATTTCACTGGTCACGATCATTCAAATTATTGGCCCGAGTCGATGATTTGCCGGCCTAAAATTTTGGTTCGCTTCAATGAAACAAAACCAGCAAGTAGGGTAAAACCTCCTATTGTGGGCCAGCTACAATTATTGGCCACTTACATATATATAAAATCTAGTTTTTTTATAAACCAAAACAACATTTCCAAAATTTGGTTTATGTTATATAGTTCCCTTATTATTCCTCTATCGTTTAAACGGTTCCATGACAAATCAGAACATGACGTTTCAGAACATGACTTTTCACTACAAGACTTTTCAGAACATGACAATTCAGAACATGACATTTCAGAACATGACATTTCAGAACAAGACTTTTCAGAACATGACAATTCAGAACATGACATTTCAGAACATGACATTTCAGAACAAGACTTTTCAGAACATGACTTTTCAGAACATGACAATTCAGAACATGACATTTCAGAACATGACATTTCAGAACATGACATTTCAGAACATGACATTTCAGAACAAGACTTTTCAGAACATGACAATTCAGAACATGACATTTCAGAACATGACAATTCAGAACAATTGGCCTAGCTCGCTCTATAATATTGGGTTTTCACATACCTACATACATACATATTTGTTTATAAATAACATTTGTTTATACCAATTATGAATAGGGTGGCAACAACAAGAAAATAACTGAAATTATGAGATCGCCGAAATTAAAATGTATGTTTACTAGCTATTGTATTTCACGTGCGACATTTTAAAAATTTATTCGCAGGGCTGGCACAAAAAATAAATAAATATATCATTTTCAGATGATTGCGTGGAGTTTATAAGTAATTTACTAAATAAAAATAGGGTTACCACAACATGAAAATATCAGCATTTCCGAGATCGACGAAATTACAGTAAATGTGTACTTGCTATTGTAGTTCACGTGCGGCATTTAAAAATTCATTCGTAGGGCTGGCACAAAAAAATAATATATAAGATTTTTTTTCTTTTATGTTGTTATTATTAATTAATAATTTTTATTATTATTAATAATTAATTTTTATCTTAAGATTTTTCATATATACATATGTATATGTAGGATCTGGCGGTGGAGGTTTTAGTTGTATAATACGTCTTTATTTATTAACCGTCTTAACACCGGCTTTCTCTGGCGGAAAAAATATCATAACAAAAAAAATCTTAAGATTAAAATTAACATTTATATAATATTTTTACACGCTTCTCATATATCGTATCGAGATCGACTTGCACAGAATTTTTATATACATAATAATAATAAAAATTATTAATTAATAATAACAACATAAAAGAAAAAGTCTTCTATAATTCTTTTTGTGCCAGCCCTACGAATAAATTTTTAAAATGTCGCGCGCGAACTACTTACAATAGCTAGTAAACATTTATTTTAATTTCGGTGATCTCATAATTACAGTTATTTTCTTGTTGTGGCAACCCTATTCATAATTGGTATATACCAGGGCTGTGGAGTCGGAGTCGGAGTCGTGGAGTCAGAGCTTTTTGGCCGCAGTCGGAGTCGGCGCGGCGTTTTGGCCGGAGTCGTACGCGGAGTCGGAAATTTTGAAAAGTTTGAACTTTTTATTTTTCCATTTAATATGTAAAATTTGGCTTTTGGCCGCATTGATGGGGTTGATATTTAATTGAATACACATAAATAGGAAAATTAAGGGAAAAGGGTGACGATATTAACCTTTTTTTAGTCGGAATCGTGTTTTTGGTCAATGTAGGAGTCGGAGTCGGAGTCGTGGTTTTGGTAAATGCTGGAGTCGTAGTCGGACTTTTTTTCACCGACTCCACAGCCCTGGTATAAACAAATATGTATGTGAAAATCCAATATTATAGAGCGAGCTAGGCCGATTGTTCTGAATTGTCATGTTCTGAAAAGTCTTGTTCTGAAATGTCATGATCTGAAACGTCATGTTCTGATTTGTCCGGTTAAATGATGAATATTATTCGTTTTAAATTTATTTTTTTTGAAAACCATCCCTAGTGTTGTGAGCCGCTCCTACCTGGACTGCTCAGTTATCCTCAAAGAATCTTATTGGCACCGCCTGACAGTGACTGATAAGTGCTACAGTCATAGTTGCTTATTACGATAGTGTAGAATTTGCATTGTTTGTGTTGACGATAATGGTATCTTCATTCATCATAAAGATACAGTTTTCTTTTTTCTCTGTCGCATAAATCAAAGATAATTATTGAGTACAAATACGGCACAACATTAAGTCTCGGGTATCAGTTTTCAATACACCAATACAAAGATCGGACAAACGTGATTTTACAACTCCGAAATATATTCTTCAGTATCAGCCCTGGATTTTCGACATCGAAACATATTCAACTCTATTCATTTACAAATCCAAGTAAGAGAATTCTTTTTGTATTTTATAAAGTACTATCCGGTACCCGGCAAGCGTTACAATGCCACTCAAAGTAATAAAGTGTTTGTGTTAATTGAAGTGTTTTCGAATGCACAATATTTTAGAAAAATAATTTCGATTTAATTTCACCAACATTGATCGGTATTGATAACGTTTGCTGTTTAATGTAAAAGACCTACTGTTAGTTAAGTTTACTATGCCTTTAATCTTTTCGCAAGTGCAACAATAAGTTGTCAAAATGAACGGTATGTCAGCGCATAAAATATGAAAAAACACTGAATTTATGTAAAAGTGGATATATGGTCACGGGACATAATTTTTGTAAAGATTTATGAAAAATAGGCACATTAAATGAAATGATTTCTCATATTCAGGTATTTGAAAGCAGATACCAATATTTTAATTAAAGTAAGACTTGTGGTTTTTTTTGAAATTTTTCGTCTTAAATTTTTAAATTTATTATAAAATGTTATTGGTCAGTGAAATAAATAAATGGTCAGTTAAAGATCAAAACGGTCAGTTAATATTATAAACGGTCAGTTGTCATTGTATCAGTGTGAATGTGGTCAGTTATTAAATAAAATGGTCAGTTATATATTTTAATGGCTAGTTATTTATTTAAAATTTAGTTTTTAATTTAAATGGTCAGTTATTTAAAAAAAAATGATAAGTTTTAGTTTGACAGCTTGTGAATATTATCAAATATTACGACCATAGAGGCAAATTTATGACATGTTCTATGAAAAATTACCGCATGAAATGAACTTATTTCTTATGTTCAGGTATTTGGAAGCAAATACATAATATTAATTTAATAAGTGTAAAGTTTACGATAGTATTTAAAATGTTTTGTTTTTAATTGTTCGAATAATTATAATAGAAGATCCCAAAGAATACTTTGAGACATTAAGAATGAAATCGAGTTTAAAAATTGCGACCACAAAATACCAACTAATAATTTAATTATTAGCTTAAAATAGAAAGAACAATTTTACTAAAAGCTTATATTTAGAAACAAATTCTACAGCCATAAACAATATTCCGACAATCTTGCAGTAAACATTTTGGTACGAATTTGATGTGTCAACTTGATTATTATTTGAAAGTATGGTGAATATTTATTTTTTACATTTCTCTTTAGGTAGTTGCTATCCGTTTTAAAATTCCGAAAATAAATTCAGTACTGATACAATAATAAGATAATTATATTCTTTTCAGATTTAACTATTTAAAAGCCAGTGTGTGTCGATTGAATTAAATTGTATATTATGTTAAATTAAAATCAGAACCTAAAACGCTACAGGCCATGACATATATAAATATAAATATGCAACCTAATGTGCAGTCAATTCAGACACCTTTCGAGTGTTTTTGTAATATTTTTTTTTTCAGAAACAGAAGTTGTATTTTTTTTGATTGTTATTTGTTCTTGCCACTTCCTTTATATAATTTTGAATTCAAAATTCGTTCAATATTTATTTGTATATAGGAATTTTACATTAATTTCAAATTTATTCGAATACAGTCATGACATCTTCTTCTGGAACATCGTCATAACTTATCAAATTCTGAAAACCGTTCTGAATTCCCTCCAAATCCATTTCTTGTTGAATCATTGGACCGAATCTCTCATGTCCTGCAATATAGCTATCCTTAAATGAGTATTTCTTGTCTGCCTGACTTGCCTATCCGTAGTGCATTTGAAACACAACTGTCAGTTATTTTATCCCATGAATTCGCATGCGATCAATGTTTTTTCAACTCTATGCAAAAGGTCGTTTGACTTGACATGCACGATTTGTTTATCATTTGAAAATTTTGTATTTAATGCATATTCATTGCACGTGTGGTAATAATGTGGAAATTTTGGAAAGTTTGAATTTTTTATTTTTGCATTTAAGGGGTTACATGGGTTTCGTCGGGTAAAAAAAGGCCTATTTTCAATATTTTTTTTTCCATGTAAAAAATTATTTATTTAATTCAAACTGTTTTCTGTCTTATAGATACATATTTAAAGAATAGTTTCTGAAATTTTCAAAAAAAATTAATTAAAACTCCTCCATTGTGACGTCATTTCCGGTGACCCCTCGGAAAAAAAGTGCGTCCGCGTTGTCAGCATAACTCCTGACAAAATCATCTAAAATGAATAAACAAAAATAAGTGGTTTAGTTAAGACCATAAACTCGTGCTTGAACGAAGGAAAGAAAAAAAAAAGTAAAAATTGGAATTTTGGCAGACATTTTCCCAAAAAAATTAAAATTTCGGTCAAATTTGTTTGACATTTTTTCTCTTGAACTCTTGCTTGAACTTCGTACCGCCTCAGAATTAATAGATGTGCTAACTTATTAGCTTAATTAGTTGTAATTTGTACAATGCCAAGCCAGGATAGTCCAATGAGCTTGATCTAATGGGATATTTTGGGATGTTGAAATACTTATTCTGCTGTTCGGGACAGTGACAAAGCCAAAAAATCAATGATCATCAATATCGGTCCAGCCGTCCACTTATAAGTGGTGTAACTAACACGGCTTTGTTTTATATAAATAGATAGCTGACCCGGCAAACGTTGTTCTGCCATATAAATTATTTCTAGTGAATATTTTGGTTGTTAAGTAGAAAATAACGAATGTATTGTAAGTGTGTGGGGATGGGATCTATAACAGAAAGAAGAATGAAGCGCTGTAGACGATGACCGCTGATAAAAACAAAAAAACACTAACCATTCATTTTCTCAATTCAATGTATTTCATAAAAGGAACATACATATTCATTGTTTGATCTCTTAAAAGTTGAATGTAAATTTTTAAAAAGTAATATATTTTTTATCCTAAAGTAGGAAAATGAAATACAGTAGAAACTCGATTATTCGGATTGGTCATAATAAACAAAAATATTACGTTTGTTTCTTGAAAAATTGATCACGATTTTCATATTTATTTTTAATATTACCGATATGTCAACGAAGAGAAAACGTGTCGTAGTTTCATTAAAAGACAAATTGGATATTATCAATGCTTTGAAACGGGGCTAATCAGGACGTTTTTTGTCTATAAATATGGTGTTGGAACATCAACGATCTAGGATATAAAAAAAATCTGAAGTTTACCAATTGTTTAATGAGAGTCAAGAAGAGTGCTATTCAAGACAACTTATGTTTCTGAAAAAAGTATTCGTGATTTGGCAGCATCGAAAAAGAAAAGATAGCTTTAAGCAGAAATCGATAATAAATTTTTCAATAAAAATAATGTATTATTAAAGCTATGAATTAATCTAAAAGAAATAAAAATGATTTATACTGAATATGCTTGTCTTTTCCTGTCAATTATGATTATTTTTGATTATCCGGATTGAACTTATCCAGAATATCTTCATCCCCAATTAGTCTAGATAATCAGGTGCTACTGTAAAAAGAAAATCATTATTAATTTCGAAACAATTGAGTGTACGATATTTTTGTCCAGTCCGTCTTTAGCCAACACAAAAATAAGCTCGATGGTTTTGCCCACGCGAGAACATGCCACATATAATTGTCCGTGTGAAAAACATGGGTGTGCCTAAGTCTAAGCCGCAAACAGACATCGTTTGGCCTTTGCGACTTATTGATTGTCATTGCGAATGCCAATCTAATAGGAGAAATTGAAGGCGCTTGAATTCAATTGGCACGTCTGTGAGAATCATTGAAATTCGTGGCAGCAAAACATTTCGGATCGGAAATTCTTCCATTTTTTAAAAAATGGTGCCTTCAACCCTGGGGTTTCCC